>JAHRHZ010000026.1:11227065-11283462 GCA_024137785.1 Ginglymostoma cirratum | reverse complement strand
AAGTCTTCTTGGGGCCTGGGATTGGGGTGAGGGAGGAGGTGTGGGGGCAGGTGTAGCACTTCCTGCGGTTACAAGGAAAAGTGCCGGGTGTGGTGGGGCTGGAGGGGAGTGTGGAGTGGACAAGGGAGTCGCGGAGGGAGTGATCCCTCCGGAAGGCAGATAAGGGTGGGGAGGGAAAAATGTCTTTGGTGGTGGGGTCTGATTGCAGATGGCGGAAGTGTCGGAGGAGTTGAATTATTCTGCTGAGCAAGCTGAACAGAGTAGACAGGGAGAAACTGTTCCTGCTTGTAAAAGGAACAAGATCAAAAGGGTTTAGATTTAAAATGACGCGCAAAAGAAGTAAGGGTGTTGTGAGGGAAAAAAGAGTTTTTCATGTAATAAGGAGCTGAGGTATGGAAAGTATTATCTGGAAATGTAATGGAAACAGGTTCAACGGAGACTTTCAAGCAGACATTGGGTGGCTATTTGGATGGAAATAGTGTGTAGGGGTATAGGGAGAAAGCAAGAGACTGGCACTAGGTAATGAGGCTCGTTTGAAGAGCCAGTGATACATGATGGACCAAATGGCCTCCTTCTGCACTGTGAATATTCTGTGATTCTGCAGTATCTTTATGCAACATTTGCAACATTGGATAAAACCCAATTATGTAATTTGTAAATGTTAGGTAATGATCATAGTATGTTGCTCCATAACAAGACATGTTCATTACATGAGGATTTATTAGTTTGACACCCTACGTAACTATCAATTAACATCATACATGTAAATCTCAAGGTCAGGGCTCCTGGACTTGTGTGTATATATTAGTATCAATAGAAGATTAATTAATAGAGAGGAAGCAAAGAGTCCACATACAGGGCATTTTCAGATTGACAGGCTGTGACTAATATAGTGCCACAAGGATAAGCGCTGGGGATCCAGTTATTTGCAATCTGTCTCGTGAATTAGTTGAAGAGACTGAGACTAATGTATCTAAGTTGGCTTACAATAATAAGCTAGTTGAACAGGTAAGCTCTGAAAATAAACACAATAAGACTGCAAAGGATCATAGGCAAGCAAATGAGTTGGCAACAAGGTGACATAAAGAATCTAACATTGAGAAGTGGGAGATTATTTGGTTTGATAGTAATAAGAGAAAAGCAGGATATTTTTAAAAAGGCATGAAATTTGTAAATGTTGATGTCCAGAGGGACTTGGTGTCATTAAGAAATGCAAAGGTATCACTTAAATGCAGAAAGCAATTAAGAAGGTAAATGGCATTGTTAACCTTTATTGCGAATGGATTGGAGTATAAGAGTATGAAAGTGTTGTTACAATTGTACAGGGTTTATTGAGACCACACTTGGAGTACAAAGCACAATTTGGCCTTCATATTGAAGAAAGGACATGCTTACATTAGAGGTGGTAAGTGAAGGCTCATTAGATTGGCTCCTTGGATGAGAGAATTGTCTGGTTGAGAAGCTGAGTAAATTAGGCTGATACGCTTAACGGATTAGAAGAATAAAAGGTGATCTCATTGAAACATTACGTTGTATATGGGGCTGCAAGGGTCAATACTAAAGAATGCCATAAGCACCACTAACAATGATGATACCATGTGGACTGAACAGCTTTGGGTCACAAAGGAGTGAGACCTAACATCTGATCTTCTTCACAGTGTCTGTAACCGGTTTTATCATTTCAATGTAACCTGTAACCAGTTGCTGACATGCAATAAACCGTAAACAAACACAGAACTTGCTGGAAAAGCTCAGGAGGTCTGGCAGCATCTATGAAGAGAAATCAGAGTTAACATTAACCTGGCTCTGAGGAAGGGTCGCCAGACCCGAAATGTTAATTCTGATTTCTCTTCACAGATGCTTCCAGCAAGTTCTGTGTTGGTTTCTGATTTACAGCATCTGCAATTCTTTCAGTTTTTATGCAACAAATTATACCTTGTTAACTACAAGAGACTCTTCTAGTTTAGAGCAGGAAGTGGTTTTCCTCCACCAACACCATATCCAGCAGGCCCTGTAGACCCTACACTAAAAGGTGAAAGTGGCAGCAACCTTTAACATGAACAGCAACTTACACAGTATAGTGAACTGGCCTGCCCATGTAACACATAGAGAATTGTGAAGGAATTTGATAGAACAAATATGAAGAGGCTGTTTCTTCTGGCTGGAGGAATTCAGAACACTGGGGTACCATCTCAGGACAAGGCTCAATCATTTATAATTGAGGTAAGGAGAATCTTTTCACTTAAAGAGCTGTAGATCTTTGGAATTCCGCACCCCAGAAGACTGTGGGTGCTCTATCATTGAAAATATTTAAGGTTGAGATAGAGCTTGAGTCTCTCAGGAAATCAAAGGATGGTGGGAGTGAGCAGGAAAATGGAATTGAAGCCAAAGATCAGCCCAGTTTGTTTGAAAGGCAGAGTAGGCCTTTCACATGGCCTAGTCTCCCTCCTATTTCTTATGCTTTCTATTAAAGCCACAGATTTCAAAAGTTTTTAAACAGCCTTCACAACTTGTCCAGTCAAAAAAGTTTGCCTTTAAAGTTGCATTATTTGCTGGATTATCCCTCCTCATTCTGCCTAACAAAATGCATCACTTTATGTTGTTTCTGCATGAAATTTCATTTGCCATGAATCAGTCTATTTTATCTGTCTGTCCAAATCCTCTTGAAGTCTAATCTTCCTCCTGTTTTGCTGTATCTCCAAGCTTTGTATCATTGGCAACCCTTGAAATTATATCTTGTCTAGCCAAGTTCAGGCCATTAACTTTATAAAAGCATAATTGCTGTTAAATTGTAAGAAATAGGGCAGCCAATTTGCCCACAAGCAGCAACAAATGGCAAGATAATTTAGTCTAAGAACATAAAAAGCTGCAAAGGACTAGTCAGCCTCACAAACTTGTTTCGCCATTGCGTTTGTGTGTGTGTGTGTGTGTGTTTGTATTCGGGTGGAGATGGTTAGAGATGGACAAATGATTATTGGTCCTGGTTTCCGTGGAATGGTGACCAAATAAGATAAGGATTTTCCAGAAGACAGAGAGGACAGTAGACAGAGAGAACGATTTGCAGTACGTCACCATTCAGAGCTGTCTGCTGGCTTGTAAACCTTAGTGAATGGTTGGGTTGCTGTTGCACAGCTGCTGTAAGAGGGATGTTTGCAGTCTGAAAACCTCAGCTGTTAGATAATGTTGGTTGCTGTTCCATTCACTCTTTCCACACTGGGTGGTCGGTCCATGTGTGATAGTATCTCATCATCAGATATGCTAATGAAGGCAATCAAATCTCACCACCCACATCCCGGAAAGTAAGATTCAGTCACCTTGCTGAATTCTGAATTCCTGTATTTCTTGAATCAGAAGTTGAATGGTAATGATAGTCTAGGGTAGGGCAGACTAAATAAAGAGCAATGCCAAATGATGACAGTATCAAGCTTCAACTCAAAATACTGGAAAGGTGCTTTGGCACAATATGTTAATACAAGTGCTAATTGTCTTATTTTAACTGGGTTATGGTAATATACTGGTTTTGTTGTCAGATCAGTAATTCCTAAATATATACAAATAAACCTATAGAACATCAGCTCAATTCCCTTAATGACGTGTTGAGAATTCCAAATCTAATAATGTTAAAAATTAGTTCAATGCAGTCCTGAGTGACCCTTCACCTTCCCAATCATCCCATTTTCCAGTTTTGTAAGATCATCCAAAACGCTGCTGTTCATCACTTAATTGTATCAATTGCATGAACTGCTTACCACAGTACTCTGGCATCTGGTTGAGGAACACCTCAATTTTAAAATTTTCATAACTGTTCTCAAATCCCCACATTATCTTGCTCCTCCATGACTGTATAATCTCCACCATTCCTACAACCAGGGCCCAATTACTGGGCCTGTGTTACCAGGGGGCTCACTGAGTTTGGGTCAGTGTCTGATAGCCAAGAATCAGGGCCAGCAGCAGCACCAGGCCCATGATTCCTGTTGATATTTTACACTGCTGTAGTTTTCAGACCACTAGTGCCAAGGGGTATGGACAAATAGTTGCCAAGAGCATCTGATTTGCCTGTGGACTAGTGATCAGTTATCAATGAGAAAGGCTTTCTGCCTATCTGATCGGCTCCCAAGGTAGCTGAACAGTTTAGTTCGTAGAATCCCTAGTAGACCTTTTGGCCCATCGAGTCCACAGCGACCCTCCAAACAGCCTCCCACCCAGTCCCATCCCATCCCTGTAAGCCTACATTTCCCATGGCCACCCCACCTAACCTACACATCCATGGACATTATGGGCAATTTAGCGTGGCCAATCCACCGAACATGCACATCTTTGGGCTGTGGGAGGAAACCAGAGCACCTGGAAGAAACCCAAGCAGACACGGGAGAAGGTGCAAACTCAAGACAGACAGTCACCCGAGGCTGGAATCAAACCCAGATTCCTGGTGATGTGAGACAGCAGTGCCAACCACTGAGCCACCATGCCACCCTGTTTGCTGGTACATATTCCCTTTGTGGGCTTGTGGCACAACAGTAGTGTGTCTGACTCGCTCTTGTGGGTGTGAATATTTAAAGGAGATGCCTTTGCATCTCCACAAGGGATGTACCTATCCCTTCTCTCTATCGTGAAAAAGACTTTGAGCCTGAAGACAGCCCATTTATTTTTCCATCACCAATTACAGTGGGTCGTGGCTCTTAAACAAAAAGCAATACCTTTTGCAAGCAAGTGGAAATATCTGGAAAAGGTGAATCAAGAAGAAGGCAAAGGATCATTTCAGCACAGCCCATTTACCAATCAGCACCTTCCTCTCATACAGTATAAATGATGGTTTTCCTCTTGAAGTAGTATTTCTTGCAAATTGTTCTAAGCACAAGACAAAACGCTTCAACAAAATGTGTCTATTTGTTTACTTTGATAATTTCCTTCATTTCCTGGGTCTTTGCAACTCAAACCTTCTCCCGATTAAGGCAATGGTCATATGGCCCATTCTTAGATTTATTAAACTCATAAGACAATTAAACCCACTGCTGGTTTCCTTGTAAAAATTATTGATGTGCTGGTACATCTCCCCTTTCTCTGTCACCCTCTTCTCCCTTCTTTGTTTGTCTAGTCTGGAGACTTTGCAAACTCCCAGTTCCCCATTTCAATGCTTGGTCTGCATGTGTTACTACATTAGCCTGCTTCAGACTTTTACAGCTGATAGCAGTCTTCAAGTATATTTAGAAATTTTAATTAGATTGCACAGTGTGACATCATTTCTGCATTAATTGCCTGGCTATTGTGAGTGGGAGAGTTTCTGTCATTTTTTTAGGAAAAGCAAAGATTGGGAATTCCGGTTGGATGCATTCTATAAGATTTCACAATATGTTCTTCCACTTCTATCCAATCTTGCTACTGATCAACCAACATGCCTTCCAATTGAGGATTGAACATATTCCTCGTTACTCAGTTGGTTGATTCTTTCATCTCATCTCCAATAACAAATAAATAAGTATTCAAAGAAAATACAGAGTTAGTTTGAAGCCTCCTATAATTCTTCCCCTGTCCACAACCCGCACCCCCACAAATCCCCAGATTGTTTTCAGGAGTATTCAGAAAATTAAAAGGTCCTGATGAATTATTTAAAGTAAAATGGAGATTTCAGAATGTGTTTAATTTGTGCCTTATTTAATCATAACTTTGTGAATGTGTGCGATTTCACGCAGAAGGAGAAAAGGATATTACAGATATTTTACATCTTAAAGGGATATTTCCTTATCTGAATAACACACCCCTTCCTGCCTAAAGAATGGTAACCCCTTTTGAAATTACCCCTACTCCTCCCTCTCATAGAACGGATAAAACATTTACACTTATTTCCTAAATTACACCAGTGACTATACCATAAACAGTTATTTGGGGCACACAACCTGAGACTACAAAAGGTGCTGCAGAAATGCACAACCCCTTTCCTTCTGTAAGACACTGCAATGTCCTAAACCTTCTCCTTAGGAAAGTAATTTTTCACTTTATCCCTTGTTATTTGCATTGCTTCTAAGTAAGATTATTTTTTGAAGACCGATTTGCAACATTCCAGACTGCATAGTTCACCTGTCTGTGTTTTGCGAGGCAATAGTCCTGTCGGTAAAATTGAAGCATCGTTTTCATTTCCTTGCTGTTGTTGTCTCACTTCCCCCTTGATGGGCAGTGAATATGAGTAACAATAACGCTATTTGTTAATATTTTGAGAAGGTTACAGGAAGCAAATTCTTCTCGACGTGCTCGGTGAAGTGTGTCATCTGTGGTACAGTTGATAGCATACGTGCCTCTGAGTGACAAAGGTCCTGGTTCAAACTAGCTCTTTAAGACTAGAATATTAAAAGTCAACATGGACACTGATAGTGTTGCACTGTCAGAGATACCATCTTTTGGATGAGATGTCAAACCAAGGCCCTGATCTGTGTGCTGTGACACATTTAAAAGAAAGATTCTGTGCCACTGTTACAGAGGAGAGCAGTGGAGTTCTCCATAGTATCTGAGCTGTTATTTCTGGCCACTATCATATTGATGTTTGGGGGAGTTTATTGTGAGCATAACTGGCTTCTGTGTTTATTACATTAGACCAATAATTACACAAGTTCTTCAACGTCGGTAAAGTACTTTAAGAGTGTGATGAAAAGAACATCATCAATGTATTTTTTTTAACTGTGATGAAGAGCAGAAAATAAAATCTGATGTTGTTATTGTAAGTTGGAATGAATTGTGGGGGTGTTTTGATGTAAAGAGTGAAAGCCGTCATTAAGAGGGTGCCGTGCCAATAAGACACACCTGTTGGAAAATCTAGTTCTAGCGTGCAATTCGGGTTTTAATTGCTGATTACCAGAACTTCAATCTGCCTGAAGGCATTCAATCAGACACCTGCAAATTTAGCACTCATGCTGATTAGTCACAATTTTAGTGGACCAATGTGCATGGGCTCGCACTTGCATCGAAAATGTGAGCTGTCAGACACTGCTGCAGGCTTCAGAATGTCTCTGAGACAAAAGAAAGGGATGCGTTGGTTCTCTGATACAATAGCAGAGGTCCAGAGAATTATGTCCTGTCTCTATTTGAGGGGGAGTGAGGATGAAATGTCCAACTTGCCCTCCTCATCCTCTCCTTTATTGGAATAAACTGTCTATCTTTCCTTCCTGTTCCAGTGTCCTGTGCTGGGAGTAACTGTCTATCTTGATCTCCTCTTCCTTCCTCCTTCAGCAGCTAGTTTTTTTTCCTTGCCTAGCCTCATCTCCCATGAAGCTATGCCTCCCCCAACAACACCCCAATTCTCGTCCTTCTCCCCCACCACACAACAACACCCGCCTGCAACCATTCTTCCCCCACATTCCATTTCCACGGTAGAGAAAGTGGATGCCTAACAAGTTGCACTTCCTTTGTTCTGGTGACATGGGTACAGCACTCACTCTTTCTAGGTGAAGTTCTTAGGGAATTTCCGATGTATATATTGCTAGAGTATGAGAAAATTCTTAACAAAGTGTCCCAGAAAGTTTCCCACTGTTTTTCAAAAATGAAACCTCCAGCAGCACTTGAACTGTAGTCAATGACTGACCTTAAAGTGGGCCAACAATGCTCAGTATGAAAGCATTCACCACTGCCTGGCTGGTTGTTGTTAGGGGAGGTCAATAAACAAAAACATTATTCGTTCGGTTGTGCGTGATAGCACTTCCAGATATAAAGCAAAATAAAGGAGAAAATAAAAACAAAGCTTGATCCAGCAAAATTGTATAGTCTTTTTAAGGAGGTCTAGCAGGTAGTTTCATTGTCAAGTAGTCCTGTGAGGGTCCTCCAGATTACCATCAATGGTTGTCTCTAATCAACCTGTTGAGAGATCTTATTACACGCCTCTGGTGAAGATGGGATTTGAACCTGGGATTTTGAGCTTAGGTGTAGGGACATTATCACTGTGCCACAAGCACCCTCCTGAAATCCTGGTATGTATGTATAATCAAGGGCTGTTGTGAACAGGTTGATTAGAAAATACTTATACCTATAATCAAAGGCTATTTGAATGCAGTTGTAGTGACTTTGCCTCTGTACCAGGGGACCCAGGTTCAGATCCCATCTACTCAAGAGATGTAACATATACACGCCTGAACAAGTTGATTAAAAATATCTCTGCCTGCAGTCATTTCAACTGTTTCAGCAATACTTTCATAGGATAAAACAGTGTACTGCCTGGATTCCATTTATCCTTTGATGGGATGTGGATATTGCCAACAACGCCAGTGTTCACCGCCCATCCAGTTGTCCCAGTTGTCCCATTGTCCAAACATTTCATGTTCAATATGGAGAGCACATTTCAATTTTTCTCCCACTCGGGAAGCCAGGCATCACATTTCAGAAGGACAAGGCAACAGTACGCATGAATTTCAGAAAAAAATCAAAAGCAACAATTTAAATGAACATCTAATCAATAAAGATTGTCATCAAAAAGCTGAAATTTTTTTTTGCTACCTCATTTTAAGGAACAGAGCTAGAGAGCGAGACAAACTAGGGCCCAAGTCTGATCACTAGGGAAGGGCCTGGGGAATGGGGCTGAGCTTATTTAGTCTTAACCAATACTGATCTTACATTGACTTCTGATAATGTGCGCTCAGAGATAGCCTTAGTGGAATTCTTAGGAAAGAAGGGGTTGGAAGTGGTTCACCTTTTGCCTGGATTTTCGTTCTATCCCAGCCTGCTTTGGGGATAGGGTTTTGGGGAGGTAGAGGAAGGGAAGAATGTTTCAGTGTCTAGTTCACTAATGTTCAGTGTTCACATGCTTTCTCTTACACCCTCATACCCCACTCACTCCCTCCCTCCATGGTCCCCAAACATATACTCTCATACCCACACTCTCACTCACACATATACTCCTTCCCTTCCATACACACACACTTCCTTTCTCCTGTGCACCTTCCTCTCATTCACACACTCCCTTCCTCTCACACACTATCTCACTCTGCTCCACTGCATTTCTCCTGCATACACACTCTCTCCCTTAGCCCTCCCACACACATCTCTCTCCCAAGAACTTTCTCATTGTTGGACACACACAATTCCTCACTATCCAACACAAAAACTCCTTCACTTTTCAACACTCTCTTTCACAGGCACCACCAGCTCCTACTGTCCACTTTGCCATTTCGACCACATTCTCCCAAACCACTCACCACATCATCCTCCACCCACTTGGTGATACCCATGCATATCCCCTCCCCTGCCCATAAGGTTTTTTATAATCTATTTATGGGACGTGGGTGCCCCTGGCCAGGCCAGCATTTATTGCTTATTCCTAGATGATTGCCCTTGAGAAGGTGGTGGTGAGCTGCCTTCTTGAACCACTGCAGTCCACATGCTGTAGGTAGGCCCCATAATGCCAGTAGGGAGGGAATTCCAAGATTTTGACCTAGCCACAATGAAGGAACAGCAATATATTTCCAAGTCAGGATGGTGAGTGGCTTGGAGGGAAACTTGCAGGTGGTGGTGTTCCCATCTATCTGCTGCCTTTGTCCTTCTAGAAGGAGGTTTGGAAAGTGCTGTTTAAGGAGCCTTGGTGAATTCCTGCAGTGCATCTTGTAAATAGTACACACACTGCTGCTAATAAGCATTGGTGGCAGAGTGAGCTGATGCTTGTGGATGTGGTGCCAATCAAGCAGGCTGCATTGATCTTGATAGTGTCAAGCTTCTTGAGTGTTGTTGGAGCTGCACCCATCCAGACAAGTGGGGATTATTCCATCAGTCTCTTGACTTGTGTCTTGTCAATGGTGGACAGGTTTTGGGGAGTCAGGAGGGGAGGTACGCACTGCAATATTCCTAGCTTCTGTGCTAAGCAAACCTCCATCTTCCTTTCACAGCTTCGAAATTGGTTCCAGAGCTTGGGGTGTGGGGAGGCAGGTGCAGGGTGGTGGTGGTGTACTGAAGGTTGGGTCATTCAAACAGTTCACTGCTCTTACATTGAGGCTGCTTCTCTGATGCGCTTATTGCTGAAAGGTTCACTGTACTTACCCTATTTGGAAGCCTGCTCCAAGGTTGGATAGGATTCCTTGGTAAGCTGCTGTAGGAACCAAGGCTGTTTGGTGGACAAGCCTGGTCTAGAGACACCTAATGGCCAAACTTTCTTAAAGAACATTTGTGAACCAGACAGTCTTTTAGAAGGATCAATGATAGTTTTGTAGTCACTATTAATGAAAGTAGTTTTCAATTCCAGATTATTAATTATATTTTAATTCTGCAAGCTGCCATTTTGCGTAATTAAACTTATGTTCCCAGTACATCAGCCTGTGCTCCAAATGTCTAGTCCAGTGACAATGCCACTACACCTTACTGCCTCCACCTTAAATGCAGGCTAAATTGGCATTACAGCTTAAAATTCGGTCTTGCCTATGTCCTTAGCTCTTTTGTGTTTAAAATATTTGACAAAATCTTGCAAAACCAACCACACCCTACTCAATTCTCAGTAAATGAGACTGAGTTAACAGCCAGATGCTGTTCAGGAGTTTGCAAACAATTGTCAACTAGGTGCTCAGTCGGAGAATTGAATTCAATTCCAGGGAAGCATGATTCATAGCTTGTGCCCATTTATTTTCTAACTTTGAACAAACATAAGAGCAGAAGACATAGGAACAGGAGTAGGCCATTCGGCCCTCAAGCCTGCCACACCACACAACAAGGTCACAGCTGATATGCCTCAGGCCTGAACTTCTCTATTGTGCCCGTTCGGAATGACTATCAGCTCCATGATATTTCAAAAAAAATCTATCTACATCCTAGCATAGGGTATCATAGAATCCCTGCAGTGTGGGGACAGGCCCTTCAGCCCAACAGTGCTAACCACTGAGCCATTGTGCCACCCCTCTTCAAATTCTTTCAGTGATCTCAGCTCCACATCTCTCTGGGGTAAAGAATTTTGAAAAGTGTTCTTATGAGTGAGAGGCAAGTTTTTTACAGGTCAGTGCCTGGAATATGCTGCCAGGCGAGGTGGTGGAGGCAGATTCATTAGCAATATTTAGGAAGCATCTTGACAAATAGATGAAAAGGCAGGGAATAGTGGGATGCGGATCGTATAGAGGCAAAAAGTTTCTGGTTTAGAAAGATATCATGTGTCAGCACAGTCTTGGTGGGCCGAAGGGCCTGTTCCCGTGCTGTACTGTTCTTTGTTCATTTGCAGGAATAATCTTTGGTGTTTATCACGAGTGCTACACCAATATTTAATGGAGAATTATGATGCCATGGCTGTGAGATCTTGAAAGATAAACAATTGTACAACAGGATCTATACCATACCATTTGACCACAGCAACACTTACAGTCGCCATGCAACACTTAACAGCATCTATGCAAGGACCAAACATTCATACAAATACCAATCATACTCATACCATTCCTATTAACATAGTCATACCAACACAATATATATTAACACCATTCATTGCATTATTTGATGTTTGAATACCATCCACAATAATACAATTATACGAACATCAGGATGCAGATACGAACACAATCCCCAAATATGGATGGTATCAGTAACCACACAGACACACCAAGCAGACCAACATATTCACTTTGATACCATGTATGCCTCATCTATGACAGCGTAACCATGCTGATATTAACTAAAAGAACACAAACCTTCCCTCAGTAACCACAGGAAACAGTTTCACAAACAAAATTGTACACAACTAGGCTGCCAAAATGTTTTCTCTGTATAATTGTCAGGATATTTGTGCATAAGCTCTTAAAATTGCAGAATTATTTCGTAATCATTGGTATATAATGTACCTATATGCTTACAGATTACTGTTCCCAGTGGCAAGAGGGTCAGTATCCAGAGGACACAGATTTCAGGCAAGTAACTAGAGGCAACGTGATGGAATAATACATTATCCAGTGGGTCACTACGATCTCGAATGCAGATCCTTAAAGGACAATGAAATGAGATTCATTGGTGACTTTCAAAATGGAATTTGATAAATATTCAAAAATAAATATAAAAAAGGGTGAACTTTTTCAGATAATGGGGAAAGAAGAGGGAGTGGGATGAAGTGAATAATTTGCAGAGAGAGTAGGCATTGGCATAATCTGTCAAGTGGGACTGAATTTAGCTCCTGCAATCGGGGTCCCCATTTCTGCCAGTGCTTGGAGACCTGATGAGAGCGCAATGTTGCTTCTGTTGGAGGGGCCTGAGGCTATTTAACTGCACTCAGCCTTCATTGGCCAGGGTTAAGCTTGGCATGGGAGAGGTGATGGCCTAGTGGTATTATCGCTGGACTGTTATTTCCAGAGACCCAGATAGATCCGGGTTCGAATCCCACCGCGGCAGATGGTGGAATTTGAATTCAATAAAAAATATCTGCAATTAAGAATCTAATGCTGACCATGAATCCATTGTCGATTGTCAGGAAAAACCTGTCTGGTTCATTAATGCCCTTTAGGGAAAGAAACTGGCCTACATGTGACTCCAGACCCACAGCAATGTGGTTGAATCTGAACTGCCCTCTGGGCAATTAGGGATGGGCAATGAATGCTGCCTGGCCAGCAATGCCCTCATCCCAAGAATGAACAAAAAAAATGTGATCACAGCCCAGAAAGGTGAATTGTGTTCCCAAGAGGCTAGCAACCATCAATAGTCAGGAATGTCACTGGGAATAGAGACTACTGCTGCTACCATGGAGTGGGAAGTAAATACACCTGCCCCTTTTATTATCCCTTGAGGTAAGGATTGGTCCTAATCTTTCCAACCTGTCTTCACATTGATACTGGCCAACACAGGAGAAGAAAACCAACTCTACAGTGTCCATGTGCAAATGTTTCAGCAGGAATTAATAATAACGTAAGAAATAGGAGCAGGAGTAGGCCATCGGTCCTCTCAAGGCTGCTTTGCCATGCAATATAATCTTTTTTATGGACTCAGCTCCACTTACTCATCCGTTCACCATAATCCTTAATTCCTTTACTGTTCAAAAATCCACGTGTCTTTGCCTTAAAAACATCCTTAAAAACAGATAGCCTCAACAGTTTCACTGAGCAGAGAATTCCAAAGAGTCACAGCGCTTTGGGTGAAGAAGCTCCTCCTCAGCTCATTCCTAAATCTGCTCCCCCTTATTTTGAGGCTATGCCCCCTAATTCTGCTTTCACCTGCCAATGGAAATAATCTCCCTGCTTCTATCCTATCTATTCCCTTCATAATTCAGTATGTTTCTATAAAATACCCCTTCATTCTTCTAAATTCCAATGCATGTAGTCCCAGTCTACTCAATCTTTCCTCATAAGCCAACGCTCTCAACTCCGGAATCAACCCAGTGAACCTCCTCTGCACCCCCTCCAGTGCCAATACATCCTTTCTCAAGTAAGGAGATCAAAACTGCACACATTACTCCAGGTGTGTCCACACCAACAGCCTACACAGCTGCAGTGTAAACTTCCTGTTTTTAAACTCCATTCCTCCAGCAATGAAGAACAATATGCTATCTGCTTTCTTAATTTTCTGCTGCATCTGCAAATAACTTCTTGTGATTCATTCTGTGCTGCAATTTTTCACCATTTAAATAATAGTCCATTTTGCTGTCATTCCAATCAAAATGGATAACCTCACATATTCCATCTGCCAGACTCTTGCGCACTCACTTAACCTATTGATATCCCTTTGCAGACTTTCAGCATCCTCTGCGTATTTTGCTCTACCACTCATTGTAGTGTCATCTGCGAACTTTAACACATTACACTTGGTCCCCATCTCCAAATCATCTACATAAATTCTAAGTAATTGCAATCGAAACTCTGACCCCTGAGGCACACCGCTCGCCACTGATCTCCAAACAGAAAAATACGCATTCATCCCCAGTATTTGTGAGAAAGTCCCTAACTCTGAATTAGTCAGACTTTGAAGGGTTCTATCTTACTTTCCATGGCAAACTATTCAAGTGAGCAGAATTAAAAACTGCACTAACTCCAGGCGAACCAAGAAACAGATGCTGGATTTGCCACCCTAACCCATTCCATCTACCTTACGTCTTGGCACACCATTTCCTCCCAATGACCTTCTCTTAGCAGCTGCTAAAGTTTATGAGAGAAAAGTGTCAAAGCTGTTGCCAACAAGTCATTTTGTAAGCCCATATGTCTTAGGAAAGTGCTGCGTATTTTGCAATTCAACAGCCAGGAGTAGATCATATTTCATCCATCAAATATGCATGATTTTCACAGAATGGTCAACAGTTCAACTAGTTTTATTATTCACGTATCTGCACATGAAGTGCCAGCTTGGTTTAATTGGTAAGATTCCCATCCCTGAGGTCGAAAGTTGTAGCTGCAGGTGTCAGATCACAATATGGAGTACATACCAAGTCCCACTTTAAGTTAGTCATCATCCTGATCTGCAAATATATCACCATTCCTTTACCATCTCTGTGTCAGTGCTAAATGACTAACTCCTTATCCTGAGTCTATTGGTGATGATTGGTTAACTTGTATGTGGTGCAAAATGATGCCAACAATGTGGGTTCAATCCTCAACTTGGCTCTAATAGTTAATGCCTCCTCACCTTGCCCCATGCTTGATGCACAATGATTCCTCTCAACTGGGTCAGACAGGGAAACCCTGAGCTCTAGTGCTTCCCTTTTAACCACTGACTTCTGTCGACCACTTTCTCAATGCGCTTTGGGTCCCACAGAGTACTACTCCACAGCACAAAACCTTTCAGCCCATCAGATCTGCATGAGTTCTTTCAAAGGGATAGCTAGTCAGTCCCATCACTGCCCAACGTCACTCCCCAACTCTGCCCCAATTATTTTGTATCCAAGTATTTATCTAGTGTCCTATCAAAAACTAATTTGAATCTGTATCCATCTCAATACAAGTGTCTGCATTCCAAATCTTTACCAATTTTCAAGTAATTTCTTTTCCTCGTGTTATCTTTGGTTCTTTTGCCAAACAACTCAAGTGAGGTTAGATCTGGGCCAGGTGATTATCCATTGTTCTCTCGAGCTTTGTAACCATTGTGGCTCTTGTGACACAAAGGTAGTTTCCCTCCATCTGAACCAGGAGGCCCAGGTTTAAGTCCCACCTGCTCTAGAAGTGTGTAATAATGTAAATAGGTTGATTAGAAAGTATCTATTATAATCATTTGTAACAAACACACAGAATGCTGGAGAAATTTAGTACGACTGGCACTATACCAGACTTGAAATATTAATTCTGCCTTTCTCTCCTCGCAGAGGCTGCCAGACCTGCTGAATTTCTCTGGTATTCTCTGCGACTGTATCAGAATTCCAGCATTTGTAGTATTTCTCTTGTCCAACTAGAGAAACCAGCTCATCAGCATCAATGAGAGTGGACACAATGAGAGTATTAAAGAGCTGGGCTGCAAACTGCTGAGGGCTGCGGCTATTACATAAACGCAAGAGTTACATCAACTGAACTGATCTCCTGTTTCATGAACAAAAGCAGTTCCTCTTATGGCAAGAATAATGCAGCAAGGTAACGCACAAGGTGTGCAAACACTCTTGGAGGTTCCTGAGCTCATGCATAGACCACAACTGGAGAAGACAGCATTAATCAATGGGAATCATTTTGATGGCTGTACAAGTTTGTCAGGTTGTCATGCAGAAACATGTTCAAAGAGCAGATTTCAAATAACTTCAACTGCTACAGACTTTACTCTAAAAAGAATTTGAACTTGAGACCTGTCTGGTTAGAAGACAGGTGCAATAATGAGCATACGTTGATTGGCCCACACAAATACATATAAGTCGCATTCTGCTTGAGGGACCTGCTATCGTGAAATCCAATTCAGAAAGAGTGAACAGTACTGCCTGCAGTCCTGGTCAGCCAGTCAAAGGAAGCATATTCGTAACCTTGTGAGAGAGCTAAAGAAGACAGTGGAAGCAACCCCAGGAATTGGAAATTAAGGAGGGTAAATGTACTTTTTGGAAAACATAGGATATTTCAAATAAGCCTCATGGCAGCTGTGAGAAGGTAGGCATTATCCTATTCTTTTGCCCCATCCCCAGTCCTGAAAATTGCCCACATGGGAGACCAGCTGACTGCTGGTAGAAGGAAATGTTGAGCCAGTTCACCTTGTGTCCTACCTCAGCAGCCATATGAAACTCAGCGTCTTGCAAAAGTCCCAATCAGTGACCCCCAAAGCTCAAGGCAAACCTAAACCTCATCCACAGAAACCACAGTGGATATAGATACATGAGACATAAAGGAAGAATTAAAAACTCTGCTGCATACAACTCTGGATCCCCAGAACACATTGCAGTGCATCAGTAACCAATTTACAAATGTAGAGAAATATCACAATGTTGTACTTCAGTACTCCTCAATTACCTGGTTTCAGGAGTGATTTATCTGACAGTTGCTCTGTATCACATCAGCCTTAAGAAAGAGTGAAAGGAAACGGTATGATAATACAGAGAATAAAGCATAAGTGCAGTTCACATATTTGGGCTGATTTCCAAATGTTTTACAATACCTAGAATTTAGTGTTTGTTCAGTTCTAAACATGACCAGTTTAAATCTGCACAATACCTCACTGGAATAAATTTCATTCCATGTAAACGTGAAAACTGAGTACCAACAAAATAAGTGTGACTATGAACCATTACTTTAATTGTTCAGGTTCCAGGTTTGCCTCTTTCATTCTTATTCATAGTGTCATAGAGCATGGAAACAGACTCTTTGGTCCAATCAGTCTATGCCGAACATGTTCCCAAACTAAACTAGTCCCAGCTGCCTGTGTTTGGCCCATATCGTTCCAAACCTTTCCTATTCATGAACTTATCAAAATGTCTTTTAAATGTTGTAACAGTGCCTATACCCACCACTTTCTCTGGCAGTCCACACACAAACCACACTATGTCTAAAACATTTGCCCCTCATGTCCTTTGAAATCTTTCTCCTCTCACCTTAAAAATATGCCCCCTAGTTTTGAACTCCCCCACCCTAAGGAAAAGACCCTTGTCATTCACCTTCTCTATGCCCCTCATTATTTTATACATTCCTTGTACATTCTGGTTGAGAAAAGTCCCAACCTTTCCAGAGATAGTAAGAACTGCAGATGCTGGAGTCAGAGATAACACAGTATGGAGCTGGAGGAACACAGCAGGCCAGGCAGCATCAGAGGAGCAGGAAAGTCCTGAAGAAGGGTCCCAACCCAAAACATCAACTTTCCTGCTCCCCTGATGCTGCCTGGCCTGCTGTGTTCCTCCAACATTTCCAGTCCAGTTTTGTCCCTCAAACCCTCCTTTCCCAGTAACATCCTAGCAAAGCTTATCTGAACCCTCTCGAGTTGCAAGCAGAACTGCAAAGTACTCCAGAAGAGGCTTCAGAAATGTCCTCTACAACCTCAACATGACATCCCAACTCCTAAACTCAAAAGCCTGAGTAATGAAGGCAAGCGTGCCAAATGCCTTCTTAACCATCCTGTCTATATGTGGTGCAAATTTCAAAGAATTATGTGCCTGAACCCCTAGGACTCTCTATTCTACAAAACAGCTGAGGGCCCTACCATCAATTGCATAAGTCCTGTCCATAATACAATACCTTGTATTTATCCAAATTAAACTCCTCCTACTACTCCTCATTGACCCAATTAATCAAGACCTCTTTTGTAATCTTAGATAACCTTCTTCACTATCCGCTAGACCACCAATTTTGGTGTCACCTGCAAACTTATTAAACATGCCTCCTATACGTTCATCCAAATCATTTATATAAATGATAGTACAAATGTAAATCCAGTACCGATCACTGTGGAACACCGCTGGTCACAGGCCTCCCATACGGAAAAACAACCCTCCACCACCTCCCTGTGTCTCCTGTCAGAAAGCCAGTTTTGTGTCCAATTGGCAAGCTCACCCTGAATCCCACATGATCTAACTTTATTAATTAGTCTGCCATGCGGAACCTTGTTAAAGGCTTTACCAAAGTCGAATTTTGAGCATGCATGATCTAACTATTGGTGTGCGGTTATACACGATGCATCGAGCAATAATGGCTATGGTTTCTAGGGTTTGCTGCCCTAATTAATCATCGGCATTCTTGCAAGGACAGATCCATTCTTACAATGATAGGCCGTGCCTCTGTCAAGCCAATGTTTTGATTCGGTGGGGCAGTAAGTTATCCCCAGTGTCCTGAAAGCAGTATTTGTCCATAAGTTACCATCACAAGATTATCTGATCACTCAAATAAAAGCAAACAGTGGAAATCTGAAATAGAAACAGAAAATGCTGGAGGATCTCAGTGGGTCTGAGAAGAGTAAATCAGAGTTAACGTTTCAAGTCCAGCATCTCTTCTTCAGACTTCAAGGGGCAAAACATATCGCAAAGTTGCTGGACAGAAGCTGCAAAGGGATTAAAGGAGGACAGGTAACGAAAGGTTCTGAAAATAAACATCAGAGCTCGGGGTTTTTTCTCCTTAGCCCCAGTTGAGAAGTACCACCCTGCATCAAGCATGGGGAAAGGTGAGGGAGCAGACTACCACAGCCACTACAAGGATTGAATCCAAACTGTTGGCATCATTCTACACCACAAACAAACAAAGGAAGCTAACCCACAAGGGGTCAACTTGGACTTGAAATAATAACTCTATCTCTCTCTCCACAGACGCTGACTTCCTCCAGCATTTTCTGTTTTTCTTTGATGATCTGGTCGTAGCTTTTTGAGGGAGCTTTTATTGTACTCTAATTAGCTGCCATGTGTCCTACGTTGCAACACTGGCTACCTTTCAAAAGTACTTCGTTAGCTGCAAAGTGCTTCCTGTAAAAAACACATTGTAAATACAGGTTTTTCTTTTCCCTGAATGAGCAGAATCATCACCTCTTGAAAAATGTTCAGGAGTCAGGACCATTTCTGGGTCTGGATCCAACACGGGTCAGAAAATATTTCTCCACTTAAGAGGTTGCTGTGAAGGAAACAGCAGGAGAGCCACGTATTGTGCACAAGATCAGCTGGCATTCTGTTCAACTGTGGCATATTGCATGGAAATCCCTCCAAGTACCTGCCTACTGCTGCCATTCCATCCCTGGATAGGAGCACAGTGACAGGAACACTTGGAAGGACAATGTTAGGCAATCTGACAGGCAGCTTTTCAAATTTCTAAATATCTTTCGAGTCCAATATGACTTTTCTCTGGGAGCCATATGAAGGTGTGAAAGAGAGGTTGAGAAGTGGCCCAGTATTCACAGATGCTGCCAGACCACCTGAGTTTGCTTTGCAATACCCTGTAGGAAACTATCTGTAAGATGGTTTTGGCTCCACATCAATCCCATTCAGAGTGACTGCCACATGAGGACCACATGGTGGGGCAGACAATGGAGCATGAGACAGCACTTTGACCTGAGGAAAGGAGTAACACAAAACTGACTCAGAGAGAAACACACTGAGCAAAGGCTGTGGATGGGGGTTAGGGTGGGAGAACATTTTGTGAGTGTAATGAATTGGGATGGAGGCACATGTTGCACACTTAGTGGGATTTTACCAGTCCCTGTTCGGCCAGTGAACTGGGTGCACCCAACATTGTCCTTCCTAGTTCTGGGGGCATTGTTCCAGCCACAGGATTGGATCCAGAGGAAGCCTGCTCCAAGAGATCAGGTGGCAGATTAGCAAACCCCTACTAGGGGTCATTTTCCATCATTATTGCTATTTTGCTGAAGGCAGGGTGACATGATGAGTCTGCAGGTTGAATAGAGCTGGGGGCCAGGTTCTAGGCCTTTCCCTCTGCCTTCATAATCATGTTTCTGGGGAGGCCTCCACTCCAACATTTGGCCTCATGGTCTTTTACCTGGCACATCTCATGGGCAGCAGCAATGATAGATTTGGGAGGGGCTGCTAGTTCTCAGGAGCCCACAAGTTCTGAGCAAGAGTCATATCAAACTCGAACCGGGAACTCTGTTTTGTCTTCCATAGACACCGCCAGATCTGCTGAAATTCTCCACCACTTTGTGCTTGTTTGAGGCAATCCACCTTGAAGACCCAGTGCCCTCAGCAAGATTTTGGGTTGGGGGTTTGGGGGTGACACATTGCACAGTGGTCAGCTCTCGCCTGAGGCATGTTGACCCCTCAGGTTAAAAAAGCACGAGTTGTCACTCACTCTTTCTGATGAAAAAGCAGCCCTGCAGTCCAGTTGGACTATGCCGACTTTAACTTTTTACACAGAGAAACCTTTGGGCCAGGATTTGTATACCTGAGGAGAAAAGTAAGGAAGGACTGGCGAGAAGGAAAGAGAGTTTACTGAAGAGATAGAGGCAGCTCCTTTTAGCAACTTGCTAGGTTCTGAGGGCCTTATCTAATGATCTGCAGCCTCCACTGGGACATGGTCAGAGCAATATTCACATGGACAGTCGCATCATTTCCTTTAAATGCAAGTACGTGCCAAAACACAGAGACAAACAAGAGTTGAATTATCAACTTTTACCAGCCACATGACCGACTGAAGGGTTATATTTATATAGTGTGATCATATAGCTTGGAAACAGCCCAAAGTGCATCACATATAATAAGTCACATTGAGGTGCAGTTACTGCTTCAAGGTGATAAACGGAGAAAGTGTTGGGTGTTAAAGATTATCTATTTAAGATAGAGGTGACTTTTTTTTCTCACAGAGCGTCATGAATTGTTGGAACTCAAAATGTAGTGGAACAAAATCTTTTAATGTGTTTAAGGCCAACATAAATAGATTCTTGATAAGCAAAGAGCGACAAGTTATCGGGACTAGGTAGGACGATGAAGTAATCAGATCAGCCATGATCTTATGGAAAGGTGGAGCAGGCTGGAGTGGCCAACTCCTGCTTGAATTCACATAAATGTATCATAGTGGGACTTTCTAATGGTGTGCATCTGGCAAATTGAATGCGGGACACACCTAATGTATCACACCCTTATTTATTCTCCACTTCGGCTGAAATCATAAACCCCACCGGTGTTCAGCTTCTTTAGTGGCTGGCTGCTCTTTGACGTCACACTTATATATAGCTGTTCTTCACAAACGCATGCTGTCAAGGTGTTTCAGTACTACAGTGATATAGTCCTACCAAACCCTGTCCTCATTCACCTTCTGTGGCTACTGAATAGGGTTCAGAACTGGGAGCAATAATCTTGCTTTTCTTAGAGGGGCTGGGATCACACAGTTTTTCAATTTAGGTGCAAATATCAGCTCTCCTGGCTAAGAAGAGATAAAGTTGGGAAGACCCAGATTCATTGTGCCTCAGTAGTACATCATGTGGTTCATTTACCAACTGAGTCATTGGTGGCCAACTTTAACCCTTAAATGTACGGAAATAGAATTAATCATATGGGATGAACAACTGATAAATGGAATGGCTCTTGCCGGAACAATGCCAGGGAATTCATTCTTTTTTCTATATTTACAGACATTATTATATTCTGGCAGATTTCCAGCTACGATCTCATTATGGCTCCCTGCCCTGTCTTGTAAGTCACTCCAGACACAATCAAAATCCCCTCCTTGACTGCAGACATGACTCAAAAGTACAGCTTGCTGCTTTTCTTTTCTAATCAAATAATAGTGTGGAGGAAAGAAAAATCCGTATTGCAAAATCCACAGAGAGTGCTGACTGATGTCAGGTTTCCGCACTCCTAGTGATAAGGCTATCTGTTAAATCTCAATTCCACTGAAACACACATAAATCAATGATTGAACACCATCAGTGCATCCTAAACAGTGACAGGTAGATGGGATGAGGAGAAGATCAATGAAACGAGGGGGAGGAAGTTAGCCATTATTGCCTTAGAGCTTGTGAACTCAATATTTCAGCTTCTCTGACCCCACTTTGGAAAGCCCCGAACTACATAATTGCTCATCACTTTGGTGATGCTGATTTACTTGATTTAAAATATTTTCATTATTCAAAAGATGATATCAGTTCTCACCTGGTGGTCTACAGAGAAATACTTTTGTCTATTGGATGTTAAGTTAGATGGCACAGAAATTTCCAGACTCCAATCTTTAAATTCTAAAGTATTTATTCCAGGCAGTACTGGATGCTGCATTAACAGAAAATCACAGCATACGATGAGGCCATTTAACACATTGGGCAGAATTTTTGTGGCCCTGCAAAGGTGCAGCTATTGACGCAGGGGAAATGTTCAACCAACTTATACTGGACCAGCTCTGTAATGTCCTCCTGCTCTGTGCATTTTTCTGAAATGTGAACTCCCAGCAGCAACAGGTTCCCTCCTAGCAGTGTCAGGTAGCAAACATCCTTCAATTCACCCGCCATCTCAGCTTGGAACTGTATCACCACTCCTTCACTGACATTGGATCAAAATCATGGAACTTCCTTCTTAACAGCATTTTGGGTTTCCTTACAACCCAAGGACTTTAGCAGTTCAAGAAGGCATCTCACTGCCACCATCCACCAGAGCAGTTAGGAATGGGAAATAAATGCTGGCCTAGCCTGTGACAGTCATATCCCATAAAAAACAAATTAAAGCAATTATTCCCCACCAGTTGCCCTTGTTCCAAGCACATGGTCTCCATGCTGTGTAGGAGCCTGGAAATAGAGCAAAGACAGCAATGCATTGGGAGGTCTGAGTCATGAACCATGTGATGCCTTCTGTAAATTTGCCAGCACAAATTGGGATGCTCAGGTCTCTCTATTCAGAAGGCAGAATATTACAACCACTTCATGAAGACTAATGTCTCCTTTAATGTAGCTCTCACAGCAATGGTACCATTCTCATCTCTCGTACCAGTGGCTTTGTTGCTGGCCTTCGCAGCTTCACCCACTCAGCAAAGGTGCTGACAATCCTTCCTTTAATCCACTCTGAATGAATCTTCCAATGTTGGACCCCAGCCACTATCCCTAATCACATGGGTTTCCTGCAGACAAGCTCTTAATTGATCATTTCTGGGGTGATGTTGACAGCCTTTGACGGCCACTTTCCAATCTCACAGCAGGTGTTGAGGTCAATGTCGGTATTGTGGTCAAACTGGGAAAATTCAGCTTATTGTATCTGTGCCAGTTTTTCAAAAGAGCCATGCAGTTAGTTCCACTCTCCTTGCTCTTTCTATCCTTCAAGTATTTATCCAAGTCCCTTTTTCAAAAATAATTTTTAAATCTGCTTCCATCATACTGTATTCCAAAATCAAGAATAGTCATCAAGTGCTTGTCTAACCTGCAATGCCCATATACAATTAAAAATATATTGTAGACATAAAAACTCATAGTGTGCAAAATAATTCTTATTTTTTCACATATATTTACCATCTGATTTAAGTTTACTTCCTCAAGTTATTGATCTTCCAGCCAGCAGAAACTTATTTACTCTATCGAAGCCCTTTGTGGTTTTAAACACCAAATTAAATCTCTCTTTAACATTTCCTGTCGTAAAGAAAAAAACACAAACTTTTCTAGTTTTCCAAAAAACTGTTTCTTGTCATCCCTGCTGTAAGAATCCTGGTTTTCTAAATATCACAGACACAGAAGAGTTGGGAAGATCAGAAAATTGTGATTGGTTTTGAGCTCTATTATAAATCTAGGCTGGTGGGGAATGGGATCAGTTCATTACCCCGTATTGTAGATATACACCCAGTACCTCCAGACTCCTTTCCACATCACAAAGTGTCAACTGTGGCTCAGTAGCACTCTGAAACCTAAAGATTGTGGGTTCAAGTTCTTTTCCAGAGATAATCTAAGTTGACATTGTAATGGATACTATTGGGTGGGTGGAGGGCTGAGATGTTAAACCAAAGGTCTATCATGTGGACCTAAAAGATCTCACAGCCTAATTTCCTAGCCTCTGAGCCAATAGCCAATGTGGCCATTAACTACGTTAATGATTGTGAGAGAATGTGATGTACAAACTGGCTGCCATATTTCCCACGTTGCGATAATGACTACACTCCAAGAAGTGGTCCATTGACTATAATGCACTCTGGGTGATCAACCAGCATTAACATGGTTTAAGATCCTGGACATGCACAAAATCCTGCAGCACTAAAAATATTGTTTGTTTATTTTCATTTACTTCAATTACATTCATTTATTAATTATGAAAGTATTAAGATTCTGAGAAAATGCTGTTCAAATGAGGGACAAGAATCATGTGATCCAAGAACAAAGTATCTGTCCACAATCCTACTGGCTGTCGGGGGCATGACACTGCCGGGGTCGGTAGGTTTGGTCATCATTGCAGGATCAGTTGGAGGGGGGGGATCACGTGAGGAAATGTCCTAAAAGACTTGGCAACACTGGTTGAAAGGGCAGTAGGAGCTAAGGGGGTTAAGTGACTGGTCTTCAATTTAATCACGAAGCCTTCGGATTGCTTCTGGCCGGGGGAGTTAAAGACAGGAACTGTGATTCAGCATTACAGAGAAAGTGTGGGAAATAGAGCATGTGAATGTGTTGATGGAGTTTGGTTTCCCTCCTGTGGAGCGATGGTGATTGTCACTTCCTGAGTTGTCAACTGACATTGCCTCCGCAGTGCATGGGAAGAGTGACTTCCAATCAACCAGCTTGCCACTTCCTCTTCTGCAGTAACCTCAAGGACAAGGCCCTCATCATCTTCCTTAAGTGTTTCATTTTGTTTTGGGAAGAATAACGTCACTGGAAATCCTACCAATTTCAAAGAGGGGAGGAAATGCCCAGACATCCTGCTACTTGCGACAAAGATGATCACCTGCTCTCACAGGATTTGGTCATGAAGGTAAATTTGAAAACACCAAATCTACTGTCCACCAGATACCAGAAATCCTGACTGGGGAGGAGATGCCGAAATACTGCCCCAGTTTACCCAATCCAGTTTACCCTTACTATACTTGTGTGACAAAGACGGTCAGGAGACATGTGTTACTAAAATAGAGAACTGAATCAGTACTTGAAGGGACAGCACTTTCACAGCTATGAGGATAAGGAGTAGGCAGTAAAAATAATTCCTACAGTTTCCACAATGTAACAGAGGCAGCAATGTCTTAGTGGTCTTTCATTGGCTGTGAGGCATTTTAGGACGTCCAGAGTTTCTGAAGGGAAAAATGAATGAAAGATCTTCTTAGAATCACAACAGCACATACAAGGCCACTGGGGGAGGCGATGGCCAAGTGGTATTACTGCTGGACTGTTAATACAGAGACCCAAATAATGTTCTGGGGACCCTGGTTTAAATCCCACCATGGCAGATGATGGAATTTAAATTCAATAAATATCTGGAATTAAGAATCTAACAATGACTTTGAATCCATTGCCAATTGTCAGGAAAAAAACCCATCTGGTTCATTAATGTCCTTTAGGGACAGAAACTGCCATCCTTACCTGGTCTGGCCTACATGTGACTCCAGACCCACAGCAATGTGGTTGAATCTTAACTGCCCTCTGGGCAATTAGGGATGGGCAATAAATGCTGGCCTAGCCAGCAACACCCTCATCTGTGAATGAATTTTTTAAAAAATTGACTCATTAAATCCATGCTGGTTCTCTTCCATCTCCTTTTGAGTATTGGCCAACTGGAGGGTTTATATGTTAAAAAAAAACTGTGGATGCTGTTAATCAGAAACGAAATCAGAAATTGCTGGAAAAACTCAGCAGGTCTGGCAGCATCTGTGGAGCAAAGGCAGAGTTAATGTTTCAGGTCCAGTGAAGTTCTAAAGAAGGGTCGCTGGACCCAAAATGTTAACTCTGCTTTCTCTGCACAGATGCTGCCAGACCTGCTGAGCTTTTTCCAGCAATTTCTGTTTTTGTTTCTGGATTGTTCACATTCTTGTCATTGTTTGAACTTGACTAGGGAGGAACATCAATGCAAATAACCTAGAAGGATCTCAAAAGATTGAATCAGTACCATTGATGTTGGTGGGAGCATTGGAGGAAGTGGAGGAAAGGGGAGGAATACTGTGGCTGCTGGAAATCTGAAGGAAACACAGAAAATGCTGGAGAAACTCCAGTATGACTGTCAGTCAGATCAGACTCAAAAGATTAACTCTGCATCTCTCTCCACAGATGCTGTCAGACCTGCTGAGATTCTAAAGGAACATTAAGCCTCACCTATTGGTGGGGTAACATAAATAATTTTAAACCAGGAGAGTAATGCCATCACCAAACAAGAAGCTTTCAGGGGTCAACTTTCACACAAATGCCAAGAGCTTCCAAAGTAATGATAAAGTATTCTCATGAAAAGTCACTGGACTCAAAGCATTTGTAACTCTGCTTTCTCTCTACAGATTTTTTTTTCTTTATTCATTCACAGGATGCGGGCATCGTTGGCTAGGCTGGCATTTCTTGCCCAGAGGATAGTTAAAAGTCAAGCACATTACTGTATGTCTGGAGTCACATGTAGGCCAGACAAGAATGGCAGTTTCCTTCCCTAAAGGGAATTAGTGAACCAGATGGGTTTTTCCTGATGACCAGCAATGGACTTACAGTCATCATGAGACTCTTAATTCCAGATATTTCCTGAATTCAAATTCCACCAGCTGCTGCAGCACAATTTGAACCCAGGTCCCCAGAACATTACCAGGTTTCTGGATTAACAACCGAGTGATAATACCACAAAGTCATTGCCGGCAGACCTGCAGAGTTTCACCAGAAATTTCTGTTTTTGTTCCAAAATAATGCTTCAGCTCCTCATATATTAACAACCCGACACAAATGTTCACACCTTGTACTTTAAACTGCATCACTGTGTCTGATGTTATCTTAATGCAGGCAGGCAAATGCCTTGATGTTAGAATACAAATTCACACATTCTGATCATTTATTTCACACCTTTTTATAAAACGTGTCCATCAGCACACAGCATAGAGCAGGAAAAAAGCATCTGCACACAGGTCCCCTGCACACAAGGAGAGGAGTTAAATCATAGCATTAGGCCGTCTGTTTGTTGTCTCTGTTCTCTGTGGGTTTTACATACATGAGATGCTCACATATTAAGTATTGCAAATGAAATTAACCTATTTGGATCTCATAATGTACTCCATTAGTTGGAGCATTTTCCTTCAATTCTAAACCCCAAAAAATGTTTTCATCCACAAATTGTTGGAAATGCAATCTAATAACTACAACCAACCAATCTTCCAGACGTTCACAACCCTTTCTGAAGAAGTGTTTTATCATGTGACTCCTAACAACCCAGTTCTAGTTTTAAGGCTGTGTCTCCTCCTTCTGGTCTGTCCCATCAGATGAAATAGTTATATTCAACCTATAAGTCTTTTAATGGGTTAAACAATCCTCAGCCTTTACACTCCTGTGAACACAAGCCTGGTTTACATAACCTGTCCTCATATTTTAACTTTCTAAACACCAGCACCATCCATGAACTTTACTTATGGGGACCAAATAAACTCTTCTGCATTATCATTGTTCCTTGTGAGCCATTTCTGACTCACTTCTAATCCTTTCTTCCTGAGTCCACACCTCCAGCAACTCCCACCAAAACCCAACATCTATCTTTCCTTTGAAAACTTCTACACCGTAAGACCAACATATGCCAAAAGATTTTTCTTGCTGTGCCACCAGTCACTTAGTGTCCTCTGCCTATTCCATTGCAGGACCAATGCCATATATATGAAACAGAAAAACTAAAGAACCGCGGATGCTGGAAATCAGAAGCAAAATCAGAAATTACTGTTAAAAACTCAGCAGGTCTGGCAGCATCTGTGGAGAGAAAGCAGAGTTAATAGTCTGGGTCCAGTGACTCTTCTTTAGTCATGATGCCATATATATGAAACTCAGGAGTTAATATTTTCTGTTTAGGTGTTAAAAATAATGATTAATTTTATTTTCTAACCTTTGACAGCAAGCGATGCAACAGGAAGTCAAGTAAACTCATTGTGTAAACTTGTGACCTTTATGTTTGAGAGACAGTTAAACAAGCTATAGTACAAGAAATGCAAATCGGCCAAGCAATCTGTAAACTTTTGGCATCAACAAAGTTAAAACAAAAAGAACAACTTGCATTTATAAAGCACCTTAAATATAGTAAGACATCTTGAAAGGCTTCACTGGAGAAATGATCAACCAATATTTGACACCAGTCTCAAGAAGAAGATTTTAGATTGGTGGCCTGAAACTTAGTCCAGGATGCAACTTTAAGGAGCAATCTGGAGAAGAGAGGTAGTGGCAAGTTTAAGGGAGGGAATGCCGGAGCTGAGGGGCAAGGAAATGGGAGATATAATTGCCAAGACAGAGTGATTGAAAATCCAGATTAACAACGGATCAGAAATATACAAATGCAGAGGTTTTAGAGAATTGAGGGGCTAGGAGAGGGTACAGAAATAGGAAGGGGTGAGGTCTTACAGGAATTTGGAAATAATAATGGTAATTTTAAAAGAAGAACATTTTTTAATATAAATCCTAAGCACAATTTAAAACAGATCCCCTGACTGAGAACTTGATCTATGTAGGACCCATTATATTACCATATGTTGGAACTTTTAAACTTAAACAGTCAGTCAGTTTAAATAATTTGGTCCCAATGAGGATTTTTTTTGCTGAGGTGTAAAGTCATGAAGTATTTTTGCAAGTGCGGTATGTGTTGCACCACAATCCTGTGGTGTGGTGTTTAATAGCGGTTAGATCTATTTGATCAATGTCTCTGTTACAATATCTTGACTGGAGCCACCATAAAAACCACCTGGCTCATTGTAGTGTGCCATCATCACATACTCCTGTACAACATGAATATGTCAAACAGTGGTGGTGGGAGTCAGAAAGGCAGAGATAGGTGAGAAGAGGAACAAAGGAGACAGTTGGGGCTGCTTCACATTTTGGTTGAGCATGTGGTTTCGGTGGAATGGTTGCTTGTGATTTGTATTCCAATCATGACCAGAGTTACCACATGGTTAGGACAACCTGTGTTTGATGAGCCTGATCTGCCTCAGTCTCGAGAAAAAGAAATGAAACAGAAAATAACAGTGGCCTCGTCAACACCAAACCTTACAATCAACTCATGTGCCAGGAAACCACTGAGGATGTTGTGTGAAAGAAACTGTGACCCTCCCCTGTAAAATGAAAGACTTGAATGTCATTAACTGGACCTGCTGTTGAAGGGAGAAAATTATTGGTTGATCAGTGAGCCTTTAATATACTGGCCTATTAACATTGACATTGACATCCAAATTGTTAATGTGCATAATAAACAGCAAGGATCCCAGCATCAATCCCAGACTTCCAATCTGTCATCTTTTGCCTTCTATTTGCAAGCCAATTTTGGATCCAGTTATCCGACTTGCCTTGGATCCCATGGTCTCTTCCTTCTGGACCACCTTTCCGTGTGGGATCTTGTCAAAAGCCTTACTGAAGTCCATGTAAACCACATCAACTGCACTATCCTCATCAATGTATTTAGTCACCTCTCCAAAAAACTCAACTAAATTAATCAGACAGAATCTCCCTCTCATAAATCCATGCTGACTTTCCCTGATAAATCCCTTCCTTTGCAAAGGTTGATCAATCCTGTCCTTCGGAATTTTTTTTTGGCAATTTCTCTAACACTGACAAACTGGTCTGTAATTCCTGGGCTATCCCTTCTGCCCTTCCTGAACAAAGGAACACATTAGCTATCTCCCAGTCATCTGGTACTTCACCAATGATCAGCAAAGTATTAAATATCTCCACCAGGGCCCCAGCAATCTATCTCCTCGCTTCCCAAAACAGCCTCAGATGCATCTCATCAGGCCCTGGGGACTCATTCACCTTTATGCCTCCTCCTCCTTATTAATCCTAGCATACTCAAGAACCTCACGACCCTAACTGAAATCCTAGCAACAATGCCTTTCTCCCCTGTGAATACAGATGGGAAGTATTCATTTAAAACCTTATCCACACCCTCAGGATCTATGTAAATTCATAGTCTCTTTGTCTCTAATAGATCCCATTCCTTCTCTTGTAATCCTCTTACTCTTAAAATACTTATAGAAAGCCTTGGGGCTTTCCTTGATCCCATCTGCTAAAGATATCTTGTGGTGCCTCTTTGCCTTCCTAACTTACTTCCTAAGCAACCTCCTGCACTCTGTCTATACTTTTGAAGGGCCATCCTGTTTTTAATGCACTGCACCTTACATTTAGGGTGGCACAGATGCCTCACAGCACCAGGGACCCAGGTTCAATTCCACCCTTGGCTGACTGTCTGTGTGGAGTTTGTACAGTCTCCCCGTGTCTGCGTGGGTTTCCTCTGGGTGCTCTGGTTTCCTCCCACAGTCCAAAGATGTGCAGGCTAAGTGGATTGGCCATGCTAAATTTCCCTGTAGTGTTGAGGGATGTGTAGATTAGGTGGGTTATAGGGGTGTGGGTCTGGATGGGATGCAGCAATGGTCGGTGTGGACTTGTTGGGCCGAAGGGCATGTTTCCACACTGTCAGGATTCTACGATTCTATGATACGCTTTCTTCCTTTTCTTTATCAAACTGATGACATCCCTTGACATTCAGGGTTCTCTGGACTTGCTGCCCTTGTCCTTCGCTCTTTGAGGAACATACTGGCCCTGAATTCTCACTGTACTACTTCTATATCACTCGCACTTTCCAAATGTCGACTTATCTTCAAATTTTTGCTCCAAGTCTATGTTTGCCAGATTCTGTCTCATGATATTGAAGTCAGCATGCCCCCAGTTTAGACACTAAAGTTCTGCACCATCTTTATCCCTTTTGAAGTTTGCAGTTATTGTCACTATCCCCAAAATGCTCACTCACTGAAACTTCAACCACTTGACCAATTTTATCCCCAGGATAGGTAAAGCACTGCCTATCTCTAGTAGGACTACCTACATACTAGCAGACAAAAAAAAGGTCTCCTGGATACATTTTAAAAATTCCACCCCATCCAATCCCTTCATATGAAGGCAATCCCAGTTAATGTTAGCAAAATTGAAGTCCCCTGCAACTATAACCCTGTTTCTTTCACATCTCTCTGTGATTTGCCTACATACCTGCTCCTCTACCTCCCTTACTTGGGAGGCCTGTGGTATAATCCAGCAAAGTAATCACACCTAAGATAACAAGGTGTGGAGCTGGATGAACACAGCAGGCCAAGCAGCATCATAAGAGCAGGAAAGCTTGACGTTTCGGGCCTAGACCCTTCATCTAGGCCCGAAACATCTAGCTTTCCTGCTCCTATGATGCTGCTTGGCCTGCTGTGTTCATCCAGCTCCACACCTTGTTATCTCGGATTCTCCAGCATCTGCAGTACCTATTATCTCTGAAGTAATCACACCTGTTTTATTTCTAAGATCTACCCAGATGACCTCATTTGAAAACCCTTCTAGGATGTCATCCCCAATTACTGCAGCGATGGTTTCCTTCATGAATAAGTCAATGTCTCCTCCTTGCATTAATCCCACCACCCCCCACCCCCATCTACCTGGAAATGGAATATTGAGCTGCCAGACCTGTTTGTCCTTCAACCGTGCCTCAGTGATTTCAACAAGATCACATTTCCATGCATTGATCAATGTTCTCAGTTCATCCACCTTACCAATCAAGCTCCTTGCATTAAAATATATACAATTTAGCTTTCTGGACCTTCTTTGTGTCTTACCTTGCCCAAGTCTTTTCTGTCTCCTGGACTGTCCTAGCATTCCTTTTATATCTGATTGGACCTTGCTCCTAACTTTACGTCTGCTGTGTGCGCCATCCCATTGCTGAATGAGTTTAAAACCTCCCTAGCAACATGAGGAAACCTCCCAGCAAAGATATTGGACTCATTCTGCGTTCAGGTGCAACCACACAGTTTGTGAGTTGCCACCTACCCCAAGGCGATCTCAGTGTCTTCTGTGGCTCAGTTGGAATTTATAGAACAAAAACAGGGAATTTATTGCAACTGACCTAAGCTGCTGTTTATGCCCTCCATGAACCTCCTCTCACCCTAATCATCTCCTTCAAATTTTTTTGCACAAGTTATGCTATATTTGTGAAATATTTAATGGTACCTTACATGACAGTTCAAATTTGACATCACTTAAAGTATAATGCAGTTCAATTTCTTTAAATAAAGTATGTGGTATAAATGAAATGTTATTTCAATTATTAAGGTTAAGGGTACGTAGGTGAGGGACATTGGCTGATTAAGTACCTTATCGCATCCTTCAGTACATAGTCCTGACCTTAAAATGTGCAAATCTGCAACACACAGCAATGGATAGCTCTTGGCATGGGAGGATTTCAGGAAGAACCAAGAGTCTTTCACCAGCTGATGTTCATCTCAGTGTACATTCTTAGAAACAGTGGGGTTGTGTGACTGAACTGAATTACCCTCGACAAAAGTCATTGCTTCTCACCATGTGTCAGGCTTTCCCCAAAAGTGATCTATGCCATTCACCACAACCACCCAAGTGATCTGAGCACCATATTGTCACCATTCTTTGAATAAAGGCATTTCTACTGAATTCAATATTGAATTTAATATTAATATTTTATGCTAATTGTTGGTTTTGCTGTACCATAGAAATGAAAACATATTCTCTGTGTTTAATGTATCAAAACTCCTTTATAATCGTAATGCCTTAAACAGTTACCCCTGCAGCCTCTTCTTTTTGAGAGAAAAGATGTCCAGCTGCTCAGTTATTTCTCATCGATATAACCTCTCCATTCTGCAGGTGTGATTTTTAAAAAATCAACTAGCTTGTCTCTGTCCCTTATAAATTATGTTAAATCTACTTCTTCGGATATGTGACAGTATAACCCTATAGTAGGGGGAACTTGAAATCAGACATTCTGGTCCAGAGATAATGCACTACCACAGCACAAGAGCCTCCTTCCATCCCTTATATCCATTTAACTTTTTTATGATCCTGCAGTCAATAGACAGGACAGACTGACAGTGAATCTCCTGACTGAATCATCTTTTGTCACTTGCTGCAACCATTTATGTTTATTCTGAATAATGGAATATTTCATATAAAGGAAATTGAAACAGCCCATTCCTGGCAGCTCAGTTAGCCCTAGATCTACTGGAAGCAAGCTCTGCCCTGACCTATTGCACCACACCTGATTTTTCGGCAGCAAGTTCCACCTATTGCTTCACCCACAACCATTTTTGCATTCTCTCTGCATTGTCATACTAGATCCAGGAAATGAACTGCGTGTGTTAAAGTTACAGTTATAGGGCAAGAGTAAGTTCTTTGAGTCAGGATTCCAATGTTGGTGTCAAAGGCGGTCGTAATCCATCACTGGGCAAAATCTTATACACTTGGTGGTGGTGAGCGTGGATGTGGGACTGGTATTTAATTCTGCAGGACACTAGTGTCAGTCAGTCAAGTCACCATAATCTTACCAGACCATAGAGAGAGAGAGAGAGAGAGATACAACTGGTGGTGTTTTAACCTGAGGGTTATAGAGTTACATTTGTAGAGATATACAGCATGGAAACAGACACTTCAGTCCAACATGTCTATTCTGACCAGATATCCTAAATTAATCTAGTCCTGTTTGCCAGCATTTGGCCCATATCCCTTTAAATCCTTCCTATTCACATACATGCACCACCCTCAGTGTGAAAAAATTGCTCCTTAGGTCCTTTTTAAATCTTTCCCCTTAAACCTATGCCTTCTAGTTTTGGACTCCCCTGCCCTGGGGAAAAGACCTTCACTATTCACCCTATCCATGCCCCTCATGATTTTATAAACCTCAATAAGGTCATCACACCTCAGGCAAGGGGAGAAGGAAAGTCCTTCATGGCAATCTCAGCTGGTGTGGGGATTGAACCCATGCTGTTGCCGTCACACTGTTTTGCAAACCAGCCATCCACGCGAAATCAACTCCGAAGGTTGCTAATGTACCCAATTCTCAGCAAAGCCCTGTTTCCATTAGAACTAAATTCTGGGCAGATAGGCTCATGGTTCAACTGCCTGCCCTCCTGCCAACTGAGGCCCATAAGTGACCAATTATTAACTACTTAAGGGCCTCATCCCACTGCTGCGAGGTTTAACGCAGCTACAAGTCGGCCTGTCATCATGCATTGTGAGCAATCGGGAGAGGAGATTCAAAGAGATTCAGTGCCTCATTAAAGGACTGGACTTCCAGAAGTGGGGTGACATTGAGATCCCAAACAATCCTCATGAATCTACCTCTTATAACCTCCCACTTGCCCCCATTTATGCTTTCCTGTAGCCTCACTACTGTGTGATGCCGGGGCTTCAGCACAGCCACAGCATCCCCTATGCTTATATTGAAAGTATGGGCTGCAGGCTAAACAAAGGCTGGACATCTGCCTCCAGGGTCTGGTTTCTAGGTGCAGATCTTACCAGAGTCTGATTGTTATGTGGTTCAGCAGGCTTTCTTGTGAAGTGGCACCACGGATCTTGTTGTGATGTGTCTCACAGTCAATATATCAGTCTACCCTTAAGCGACATACTCATGAGACCATCACTGTATCATAGCACATAACCTGAGGATATAGATGTCTTATGCTCCATATTACTCCAGGATTACTTGAAGCATGACTGGAAGTATACTGCTCTAATCTAATAGCTTAATGTTAGTCCAGACATATGCACCTCAGAAATGTTGTGTTTCTTTTATAGTTGTTAATTGTTACAAATATATGTTGAATTCTTCAACACCAAAATATCTTCTCTTTTTAAAAAGAATAGATGTCATAGTATTGAAGAATCCAACCGATATTACACCCGTTTTCGTATGCTACAATGGATAATATAAGCCTTGGCCCACAAGTTTAAACATGCTACTGGAGGCAAAATCACATCAAGTCTCTCACTGTCTCTTCAACTGGCTGATGACACCTTCCATACCACAACAAGACTCCACCCACCATGTGAGACACAGTTGACCAGTGATGGATTTTCCCAAAATGGCCAATTAATAGCAAAACGGCTGGCTTTCCAACCAGGTAAGTCCAGTAGATCCAAGAAAGGACAGCGGGCAGAATTTCAAAGTTGAAATTCCAATTGGAAGCCCTGCAGCCCTGAAGAACCAGCAGGAAAATGAGAGGGAAAGAGGGCAGCTACTCCTTTAGAAGCTAAGCCACCGATGTAGAGGTTGAGTCCCTCCTCAGAGCAGCTGTGGCCTCAGCTGGGAGCTATCAGGCAGGGAGGGCTTTTAGGCCAGTCTGGATTATTAGCTACCTGGTCTGCTCGCATGAGGCAACCTCCAGCTTGCCTAGGACCTGGTCCGTCAGGGCCACAGACTGCAATCGGCTTTTAGTTGCTGTTAAATGGCTACCCACCATTTGTGGATATGGACCTGCTGCCTCCATTCTTGACTCAGATCAAAAGGCCCACAGACAGGTTAGAGCCATTAAACTGATGCGCCAACTGGTAGCACAAACTTCCATGCACATCGGCCTCCATGTTCATCCCTATTATGGCTGAATCATTCTGCCACAAATCTTATGCCGCCATTTGAGAACTTGCATTTAGTTTCAAAAATCTGGCATTAAGAGAAGTGACCATGAAGCTGTTAGATTGTTGTGAAAACTAACCAGTTGATTATCGTCCTTCAGGGAAAGTAACTTGCTGTCCTTACTGTCTGTCCCATGTTGGCTCTTAACTGCCCCCCTCTGAAGTGAGCCAATGAGGCCCTCAATTGTTCAACTCCTCTGCTTCAAGACGGCAAGTATCAATACTTTCTTAGGGTAACCAGGGAATGAAAGAAATCATGATCTTGCCTGTGATGCCCACATTCTTGCATTCGTAAAAAAAAATGAACCAGCTTCACTGTTCTTCACTGTCTAAATGGATGTATAGCCAGAAAAGCCACTGCTGGTGACAGTTTTCCACACCGTAAATGATTGTGATCCCCTCTGACTCCAACATTGGGATCCCACTCCAAACGGCAACACCTTGCCTTTGAATTTATGTTTTATGTTCTTTGGTTTACTGACAGAAGTACTGTCATCGAACTCCATTTACCCTCCTTAGCACAAATTGTGCCTTCTCAAAGTTGTTCTTAAGTTGCCAAGTGTCAGTTTTCAAACTGTAACATGTTGGATACTGAGTTAGAAGGTATTATATTTGATCCCCACACCAGGGGCCATTCCAGTGTAAGATTGAGAGAGTACTGCAACATCAGAAGTACCATCTTTCTGTTGATATTTCAAACCAAATTCCAACTGTCACAGAGTCATAAAGCAAGGAAACAGACCCTTCAATCCAAACAATCCATGCTGACCATAATCCCAAACTAAACCAGTCCCACCTGCCTGTACTTGGCCCATTACCCTCTAAACTTTCCTATTCATGAACTTATACAAATGTCTTTTAAACATTATAACTGTACCCACATCCATCACTTCCTCAGGACATTCATTCCACACACAAACCACTCTCTGTGTAAAAATATTGCTCTCATATCTTTTATAAATCTGTCTCCTCTCACTTTAAAAATAAGCCCCCTGATATTGAAATCCCCCACTCTAGGGAAAAGGCACCTGCTATTCATCTTATCTATACACCTCATGATTTTATAAACTTCTATAACATCACCTCTCAATCTCCTACACTCCAGGGAAGAAATTCCCAGCCTATCCAGCCTTTCCTAATAACTCAAACCCTCCGTTCCCGGCAACATCCTGGTAAATGTCTTCTGAACATTCTCCAGCTTAATAACAGGGTGACAGAATTAGACACAGTTCTCCAGAAGATACCTCACCAAAGTCCTATAAAATCTCAACATAACATCCCAACTTCTATACTCAAAGATCTGAGCGATGAAAGCAAGCATCCTAAATGCCTCCTTAACCATCCTATCTAAATGTGATGCAAGCTTTCAAAGAATTATGTACCTAAACCCCATGGTCTGTTGGTTCTACAACACTACCTAAGGCCTCAGATAGCTATCGTACAGCACTGTTGTAAAGGTAAGTGGGGATGTAAGTGGGGAGATGGGGTGGAGAGGGGGTAGATGGTGGTGATGGTGAGGTGTGGAACAGGATGGTGTCCTAAGACAACATTTTTTCTTCAACTTGTATCAATAAGACAAATCATGTGATCACATTGCTGTTTGTAAGACCCAGCTTTATGCAAGCATGTGCTTTACTTCAGATATTCCAATAGAGTCTGTACTTAAAAGCATACTTCATTGGCCATAAAGCACTAGAGGATGTCCTGAGGTCATTAAGGTGGTCATATGTACAGGACATTTTTTTCACTTTTGATTGCGGTCTAAACTCTATGACTCTAAAATATTCAATGTATCCGATAAAGATTTGGTAAACAATAGCAATCATTGCCAGAGACTTGCATCCTCTATTGTTCTAAGGCAAGTTCTGGGGCACGATTATTGCAAGCAGCAGGCACCTTAGTCCTAGAAGAGCTCTTCAATAGCAGGCTCAAGTCCCAGTTGCAATGTCTATGCTGCATGATTGATGGGCAGTACCTCGACAATTAGCTGGGCTACTGGAGGGTTAAACTGAAAGATTTTGATAGATTTTGACACCATTTCTTTGCAAGCACAGTGTTGCTGTTTCTTGCATCCTGACTTCAGAGAATACAGCACACTTCAAAAGATACTTGACCTGCCCAGTAGATTCAAAACCTTAACCAGTCACCGCCTGGCATTTAAACATCAAAAAAGCAACTTCAAACCTTGCCATTTTAGATCTAAATGTTTTGCCCTTCATATTGAACAATGTTTTTAAGAAAGGTTCTGTGGTCAAATTGAATGTGGCTCAAGTTCACACTGTTTAACCGGGTTGTGTTGTGAGCAGGTAAGTAACAGTGTCTTAGGCTAATTGTTATCCTCATCTGAAATCACTCAAAACAGGTTATGTGTCATTACCTCATTGTGCTTCCTATCAGTAACTACACTTCAAACAAATATCGTTGGCCCTAAAGCATTTTGTAATGTTCCAAGATCTAAGATTCCCTGCAAAAACAGGATTTATTTTCTCAGTTTGAATCCCAATCCTTTTTATTCACACACACCCTGAACAGGATCTATTATAAGGATGTAATTTACCTTTCAATAGATTTTCAAAATGTTCATCTATGAGCTCAAACGAAAAGAAACAAAGATAAACCACACCCGGCACTTTTCCCTGCAACCGCAGGAAGTGCTACACCTGCCCCTACACCTCCTCCCTCACCCCAATCCCAGGCCCAAGAAGACTTTCCACATCAGGCAGATGTTCACCTGCACATCTGCCAATGTGGTATACTGCATCCGCTGTACCCGTTGTGGCTTCCTCTACATCGGGGAAACCAAGCGGAGGCTTGGGGACCGCTTTGCAGAACACCTGCGCTTAGTTCGCAACAAACAACTGCACCTTTCAGTTGCAAACCATTTCAACTCCCCCTCCCATTCCTCAGACGATATGTCCATCTTGGGCCTCCTGCAATGCCACAGTGATGCCACCCGAAGGCTACAGGAACAGCAAATCATATTCAGCCTGGGAACCCTGCAGCCCAATGGTATCAATGTGGATTTCACAAGCTTCAAAATCTCCCCTCCCCCAACTGCATCCCAAAACCAGCCCAGCTCACCTCCACCTCCCTAACCTGTTTTACCTCTCACCTATCCCCTCCTCCCACCTCAAGTCCCACCCCCATCTCCTATCTACTAACATCATCCCGCCCCCTTGACCTGTCCGTCCTCCCTGGACTGACCTATCTCCTCCCTACCCCCCTACCTACACTCACCTTTGCTGGCTCCATCCCCGCCTCTTCGACTTGTCTGCCTCCTCTCCACCTATCCTCTCCTCTATCCATCCTCTATCCGCCTCCCCCTCTCTCCCTATTTATTTCAGAACCCTCTTCCCCTCCCCCATTTCTGATGAAGGGTTTAGGCCCGAAACGTCAAGTTTTCCTGCTCCTATGATGCTGCTTGACCTGCTGTGTTCATCCAGCCCCATGCTTGTTATCTCGGATTCTCCAGCATTTGCAGTACCTTTTATCTCTTATCAAAGATAAACAGCTGTCTGTCTTACCAAAGTACTAAAATAATCTGCTCGAACCATTATGTTTTGAAGCTGTTTCAAAATTTGTATCATCTGCTTCTCATTTGCCTTCCATTTTTCTTTCTTAGAGACAATGTACTGAAAAACAAGAGGTTGCACAGTGTGGAGCTGGAGGAACACAGCAGGCCAGGCAGCACCAGAGGAGCAGGAAAGTTGATGTTTCGGGTCGGGACCCTTCTTCGTACTGAAAAACAATATGCCTTTAAAACTAAAAGCTACAAGCAGAAAATACTGGAACTATAAGTCAGTCAATAGTTCAATTCATAGTTGTTTGAAACCCTAAATATATATTGGTAACCCCAAGTTCTACAGAAGGCACAGGAAATCCATACTGGCGTTAACTTGTGGTCAGAAACAGGGCCTGTCCACCGTTAGTACGTTTAACCTATTAAAATATGTAAAAAGTGCTTCACAGAATGCAGTCAGAGAAAGTTTGACACTGAGTCACATACAGAGATATTAATACAGGCTTAGTCAAAAGCTCAGTCAAAAAGGTTGATTTTAAGGAGCATCTTAAAGGTAGAGAAGAGGTTTAGGCAAGTGTATTCCAGAATTTAGGACTTTTAGAACTGATGGTAGGATTGTCAACTGGGGGAGTCAAGAAAATCAATGATTTGTGCCATGCCAATTTGGGAGCAATGCAGAAATGCCAAAGAATTGCAGTGTTGGAGGAGATTAGAGAGCACAGTGGAATGACACTAATTCGCCATTTCCCTTTCAGACGCTGTCTGATCAGCTGGGCGTTTGCCATTTTCACTTTCCCTTTGTTTCCTTGTCAGATCATATATGCGTGACACAGGGACATTCCAGTTCTCTTCACAAAAAAGAAACAATTTGATTTTTGAGGGACCAATCTCTGAAATTGCATATTACTACAATTATTAAAACTGCGACTAAATCAGTTCCACCCTGTAAAGGATTTCACTACAACCTGCAGACAGAGGGTGACTCTACAGTATTTCAATATCAGACTGGCTTGACTGGTTACACCACAGTCTTTGAATTAAAAGGCCACACTCTCAGGCTCCACTAAAGAACACAATCTGAGCTGGTCCTGCAATATAGCACTTATTGCTCTTCTTGGGATCAAGTGGTAGAACCAGGTTTGTGGATAATAAATGCTTGCCAAGAATATCTTTAGTTTTGTTCACTGCTGGGACATGGGCATCGCTGGGTGGGCCAGCATTTATTGCCCCTCCTTAGTTGCCTTTGAAAAGGTGCTAGTGAGATGAATCCTTGAACCACTACAGTCCACGTGCTGTGGGTAGACCCATAATGCCCTTAGGGAGGGAATTCCAGGATTTTGACCCAGTGACAGTGAATCAGGATGGTGAGTAGCTTGAGGGGAGTGTGGATACTTGCAGATAGTGGTGTTCCCATATATCTACAGCCCTTGTCAAAATAGATGGAAGTGGTTGTGGGTTTGGAAAAAGCTGTCCAGGGATCTTTGGCGAATTTCTACAGGGCATCTTGTAGATAGTACACACTGTTGCTACTGAGTGTCAGTGGTGGAGAGAATGAATCTTTATGGATATGGTGCCAATAAAGTTGGCTGTTTTGCCCCGGATGGTGCCAAGCTACTTGAATGTTGTTGGAGGTGCACCCATCCAGGCAGGTGGAGAGTATTCAATCACACTCATGACTTGTGCCTTATAGATGGTGGATAGGATTTGGGGAATTAGGAGATGAGTTATTCGCTCAGTATTCCGAGCTTCTGACCTATTCTTATAGGCACTGAGGTCCAGTTGAATTTCTGGTCAATGGTAACCACCAGAATGTTGATAGTCAGGGATTCAGTGATTGTAACACTGGTAGGTCAATGGGCGGTGGCAAGATTGTCTCTTATTGAAGATTGTCATAGCCTGGCTTTTGTGTGGTGTGAATGTTACATAAAATATATTGTATATTTGTCTCTGATATATACATCGTACTTGGAGTGCCAAGCTTGACTCAGCACTTTTGCATTCACTCCTCAAAGGTTGTGGGTTCAAAACACACACTTTGAACATAAATCCAAGCTGCAGTCGGGATGGGCTAGGGGCATTCTTGCAGAGAACTGAGGAAGTGCCACATTGTGTGAGAGGCAACCATTTAAATTAGATGATAAACTGGATCCTTAAAACAATAAAAACTTGCATTTGTATGGTACCTTTAACCTATTAACCAACCCACATACGCACAAATACTTAGAGAGGTAATCAAAAGCTTAGTCAAAAAAGTCATTTTAAGGAGTGTCTTAAAGACAGAGACAGTTAGGGAGGAATAGAGGTTAAAAGAGGAAATTCCAGAGTTTGGGACCTGAGCAGTATGTGAACCGAGGTTTGTTCTAACAGGGCTCTCTTGCAAGATGAAGCAAGAATTAACAAAGATAAATGAGTTCAACAGATACTAGATTAGGCTGAGTTAGAGTAAAATGCAAGGAATCATCAGGTATGTAAGACTGAACTTTTGAAGATTTAGGAGGGGAAAGGTGGCAAGAATAGTGATTTTAGATTTTAGATTTTATTGTCATGTATACTCAAGTACAGAATTAGAGGAGTAAAGTGTAAAGTGTATAATGGCACCACACATGGCACCATCTTAGGTACCAAGGTACTTAAAATAAAAACTTAAGTATAAAGTAGTAAGAGAAACGAGAATTAAAAAGTTAAGCATTACTCCATAGAATAATAGAAGAATAAAAAAAGGCAATAGTTCTCACTGAAGTTTTTCCTAGTTTAAACTACGAAAATAAAGGGATAAGTTAAAAGTTTAAAAGACTTTGAAGAGTCCTCAGCTTATCTCATTCTGCTGTATGTTCTTGACACTGCAGCCAGTTACCTTCGCTGTTAACAAAACTGCTGCCTCTCCAATCTCCCCTGCTGCCTTGGGAACACGCCCGGGCAGGATCAACTTGCGCATCGACCTGAGACACCACCATAAGCCGCCAAGAGACAAGCCAACATACTGCCAAGAGACCAGGTTGAGAGCCATCATGAGACTAAGCCAGGACATGCCTCAAGCCACCAAGAGACCAGGCCAGGACCCATCATGAGCCATTGAGATGACCACTACAATGTCTGTGAGACAAGAAAGAGAAAAGGAGAGGAAATGTGTTTTATGTTGTTTTTGGTTAGTTATTGTGTTCATCGCTGGCTATACTTGCAAACTGTATACCAGGCAAGATATGAGGCAACGAAGCAGGTTTGGCTGTGGCGAACCTGTATAATGGCTACTTGTATAATGGAGGAACTTGTTTTTAGCATTTACAAAGCTAACACAATGAAGAAAGCCATTTGGTCCATCTTTCAGAGACTATGTGTAGGCCGTTGTATATTATGATTCAACCAATTAATTACTTCAGTAGAAGTACTATAGATTCCCACCTCAAATATAACACAAAGCTCACCATCTGCACTAAGAGACTGAACAAATCAACCATCAGTAAACTGTTATCTATCAAAGACTGCTTTTGTGACCAGCACCACTGCTAGGCAGAGCAATCCAAGCACGTGTGTAAGCTTGGCGGTATTGCTTTTAAACTTGTATCCTGCTCAAAAACACTGTGTATTTTAAATGAATGTAAATAAGGTTACCAAAGCTGAAGAAATACACGTATTTTTGGGAAGAACCCTCCAGAGGAGCCTTCAAGGTGCTGATTGTGTTTGGAATTTTGTACAGATCATTTTAGCTGTCCTTTATTACCTATATACCTTATTATCATTTACCCTGTTCTGATTTCTGTTCAGGGACTGTTCTTCTTGTTCTGCAAATTTTAGTTATTTTCAAGAATTTTTAATTGTGCTTAATGATTTAATCTTCTGTTAGCTTTTGTTCAACACCCTCTACTCAATGCACTTGTGGTTTGCAACTTTTTGGAAGTTCATCAAGAACTTTTGTAGTCAAAGCAATCAAAGCTTTCCTCTTGTTCCATGTTATTGAGGATGCAAAAATCATATGGCCATTTTTAATGGCTGCACCTATCTCCTGTGCTGGGAACATACGCACTGTTGCATCAAATAGGTTAATAAAACTCCATTAGCAGAGAACGCTATGAGCAATGATGTACTTCATTATTGCCAGCCAAGTTCCTTCATCACCAGATCAAGAGGCTGAAGTCAGGATGTTGTCACTTCATTATCCCTTCCAGCCTTAGCAACTTGAGCAGTCTCTAACCTGCTAGAGATGGTGAGAAACTGTTAATTTGGCATATTCTATAAATACTTCACAAATAACTTTTCAGCAGCAAAGTCGCAAGTGGAACAATGAATACCAAGTGACAACAGATGAGATACAAGTGCTGGTAAAGCATTCAGAGCATCTGGATGAAATTAGGCTTTCATTGGAATTCCATCGGAAGGCAGAGTTGAGGGCGATTTTCCACTATCCCTACAACTACATAAGTAAATTGATTGTGACATTCAGATACTGCATGAGTTGGAGGAAAAATTCATACAAAGGCGTGCACTTCTGAAGCCTAAATAAAGTCAGATTGATTTGTATTTTGTTCTGCACTCAATGTGAAAAAACATCCCAAGTCTCCTGTCGAATGGAGATTAGCGAAGGGAACTAGAGCCATACAGGCAGGTAGAGTGATAGGGGAGACTGAACATCCGGTCTAATAAATTGGACCATGATGATGTTTCTAAAAGAAACAGATAAAAAGGTGGAGAGAATCTTTTTCCTTTGTACTAGGCTTGACTCCAATTAGTAAAGACTTTTCCCCCAAATCCCAAGAACTGTTGGAGACCTGGCACCTTCTCATCTTCAGGAAGGAGGAGACCCAGCAGTGTCAAAATCAGGTACTTCAACCACATACACAGAGAAGTACAGAAGCAACAGACAAGTGTGCGGGTCACAATGGCCCTTATTGCCCAGATGCTGCAGCTACCCCAAGGTCATTTAGAAAGCCAAATACACTTGCACTCCATTACCGCAGCTATTGTCCTCAGGGCTGAAAGCATGGCAGCAAGGCTTGGGGAATTTGGTATCCACTCTGGTTATCCCTTCCTCACAAGGAGACAGGGCAATGCCATAAAGCACCCATTGAGAGGAGGAGCCACACACAGGCCCCTCAGATGTCTCCTCTTAGGACTTTCCAAAGGTGGCTGGGCCCTCCATCTCCATCCTGCCTGGCCCCATCCGATCCTGGAAGTTCATGCTGAGGAGGCCTACTTGCCTAAAACCCTCAGCACATCTGAGCAATCTGAGCACCTGAGCAAACAGCCCAGGGGTCGCCTGATCTAAACATCCACAGCCAATGTGCCCCATCCTGCCTCCATTTCAGCTTTGGAGGCTCAGTCGACACTAAGGCCAAATGGAATGGAAAGAAAACAAAGACTTTTGAGGTCACTTTGGCAAAGGAATATTTGTGTAAGTTTGATTTTGTACTACATCTGTTTAGTGTCTGTGTAACTCCCAATGTGACTGACAGCATGATGCCTACCTTAGGCATTGGTACATTATGTGTAGATGTGTTGAGTGCCTGCTGCATCATCTGGAAGCAAGATAAATACTGTGCCTATCATGCAATTGATTCTACTGACACCTTTGCTGTCATGCTGAAACACACCTATTCTTTCCCTGTTCTCTGAATCTGGAAGTGTTGGTGTGAATGAAATGGTCAGTAATGTCTGTGTGAAGGAGATGTGTAGCACATAGGAAGCCAATTTACGAGAATCACCAGGGATCAAGAGGTCCATAGGTCTGTATCCTGTAAAATGCATGGATCTGTTGTCGTGGTGTTTCCCTCCTAAAAGGCCTCACATCAGTGGGTCTGACAGCCCTCTCCCTGAAATATCAGGACACTTATCCTGTCCATTCCTGGTGTGGGTGCAGCCATATTCTTGCCCATGACATACTTCTGATTACCACCACGATGGAAGGTAACAGTAAACACTTCAGACAGGGGATTACAATCTCTACTCCTACGTGACAGTGAGGCACCAAACATTCAAATCCCTTTCCCTGTTGCCCTTCCCATAAACCCCATCGGTTTTACACCTCTCCAGGTCCTCACCCAAACCATTGACATGAACATGCACCCGTCCACCTTTCCCCAGCTCCTGGCAACTGAGGTAACTTTGTCAGGTCTGTTCATACACTGCCACAAACTTGAAGCCAGGGTGCTCCTCACTGGGGATGAACCCCCTCCCATATTACCCATTCTCATCCACATCACCCCCTTACAAATGCAACAGTCTCCCTCCATAATTGTCATCCCAGTTTTCCATCAGCCTGCAGCCCCCACCCCACCCACTTTCTAAGAACAGGTTCCTGAGCCTCTTTCCTGTAGCAGTGACACCCCTTGTCCTCCCAGCTTTCCCCTTACCGTCTGCAGATAGATCTAACCAACTGATTGTAGTGACCCAACTGACCAGATACCAGACAAGAAGAGCCCAGATTCCTGACTGATGCCTGAACTTCTCCCCACACATGTCAGCCCTTCTTTCTGGACTGGGTGCTTTGGAGCCACAAGACTGATTGAGACCCAGTCTCTGAACTGCAGAGGCCCAGAGACCTGATTCAAAGCACCCCAAATGGAAGTCTGCCTGTTGCCAATACCCTGGAAAGGTATCAGAAACTGCCCTTGTCTTACTGTGCCGGGACCCCCTGACTGAAGGATACCCCCATGGACTGTGGTGAGGACTACTCCCCTAAGACTTTGAGATATGGTTGCCTGCTTACTACACATGCAGTGTATTTGCTGCACGAGCTGCTAGCACATCAGGCAGCTGTGAGATTGACATAGTGCACTGCCATAGAGCTGGACATGCCTTTGCTGAGGATTGCTGACCAGCAAGGCAAGCTGCCTGTGGTGTGACTAGTTGGCAAGGCAAGGCAGGGATGCCGCGAGCATGCGGGGAGGCATTAAAGTGAATGAGTGTGAAGAGTGCAAGTGAGAAGCCTTTGGATGTAGCTTGGTCAGACCTGTGAGCTGGGTGTCTGTCACTGCCTGCAAAGTGTCCTTGCAGCAGCTATTCAATGCCATATGGCTGTCTGCCTCCTAAGCATCTTAAAATTAGATTGGAGAGGTGTCATGATGGTCCTGAGGGGTTGCAAATCTCAGGTGTCAATGTCTGTAGACAAGAGGTACATGTGACTAGTGGCCATGGACTGTGCCCTCAGATGGTGTTTGGAGCTGAGCAACATGCAAACACTGTTTGCAGCCAGTGGGGAGTTGAAGTAACCAGATTACCCGCTCTAGTTTCCATGTCTAGAATTCTCTATATCTAGTCTCGTCTCTACATCTAGTCTCTACATCAGTCCTGATGAAGGATCTAGGCCTGAAACGTCGACTCTCCTGCTCCTCTGATGCTGCTTGACCTGCTGTGTTCCTCCAGCTCCACACTGTATTGACTCTGACTCCAGCATTGGCAGTTCTTGCTATCTCCAATTCCCTACATCTAGTTTGTTCAGCCATTTGGTAAGAGAGAAAGCTGTATAGTAATAATGCGAGATGACCAGTTAAGAAGGCATTTAACAAGCAATAATCCCTGTTAATGGGCAACTTGCTGCTGTCTAGCAAGAAACATGCCTCAACAGTGCCCAGCAGATATATAAAAGATGCAGTAAAATGCACTCAACATCAAGAAAGGCTTTGCTGGAATTTACATGTAGTTTTGTTACAAGTCTCGTCATGGCCCATATTGCTCACGTCCCTATAGGATTCTGGCCAATTATTTATGGCAGTGTTTGTGCGAATGTAGAGCATGCTTTACAATGTATCTAGATCTCTGTGTTATTGTCACTATATCATATCCAAAGGATAACTTGTGCCTGCCATTCACTAACCATATTTACCATGCTCTGTGCATAGTATATATGCATGTCAAATGTATTCATTTATGTATGTACATAGGTACATACTTCAGAATCCCACTAGATGCAGAATAAGGACAAAGCCACTGAACACAGCTTCCACACACACCACAATGGTGGGTAAAGTCAAGTTATTTAAAAGAAGAGAGTACTTAACCAGTGCTGGTGAACTTGCAATAGTGTAGAATCTGTCACTAAGGGTGATCTCAAGACATAACCAAGCCAATGACATACTTTTGAATTGCAGTTGCTGATCCATTTTAAAAATACCAAATTGCATGCAAAAACGCCCTAAATAAAAAGGTACTGTTATAAATTATCAAAACTTCAATTTTCAGTGATGTTGTTTAAGGATTAAATATTGGTGACATAAGACAGTCAGGAACACTGCCTTGTTCTACTTTAAAATAATGCCAAGAGATCTTTTACATCTAGTTGTATAGGTGGATATGTCCTTAGTTTAATCTGTCATTGAAAAGACTGCACATCGAGAGTGCAGTACTTCCTCAGCCCTGAACAGTATCAACCTAGGTTCTGACTCTGGATTGAGGTGTGAACCCCACATCTTCTGACTCAGAGGCTTGAGTGCCAATACGCATCCATTCTGACACTAACATTGAGGCAATTAGATTCCAAGATGGATGAGGATCCGCTTGTCCTCAGACGTAGCAGGGTAACAATGTAACTTCTATTGCACTAGATGGACTCTATCTTATGTATACTTACATTACTTCACCCTAGTAATAATACACAGCTTGGCTCAGATGATAGGATCTTTCTTCCCACAAAATATCAGTTAGTTTGTGTCAGTGTTATCTCTATGGCACTGTCTGATCATTAATAAAGATGGCTCCACTAGATTCTCCACTCAACCAATGACTGAAAATGGTCAAATTACCATTCATCTTGCTTTTATGTGGGATCATGCTGTACACAAGTTGGATGCTGGGTTTGCCTATGTAATAAGTTTTGTTGACGAAATTCAGCATGTTTCTGAGCCGTACGACAGGATGCTATCAAATAAAAGTCTGTTTGATCTGTGGTTAGGAAATTATCAAAGAGGGCCAACTCAACTGTATCACATGAGTCAATGAATCTTACATAATCTGATTTTCACAGCACAGAATGGAAGTTATCCCTGACACAGTCTGATCTGCTGGAGACTTGATCTTGATCACTTCATTCATGCTAGTAAGATTGTGGAGTCTATTGTGAAGGACGAGATTTCAGAATACTTGGAACTGCATGGTAAAACAGGGCAAAGTCAGCGTGGTTTCATTAAGAGGGATCGTGCCTGACAAATCTGTTAGAATTCTTTGAGGAAGTAATGGGTAGGTTAGACCAAGGAGAGCCAATGGATGTTATCTACCTGGACTTCCAGAAGGCCTTTGACAAGATGCTGCACAGGAGGCTGCTGAGTAAGATAAGGGCCCTTGGTGATAGAGGCAAGGTGCTAACATGGATAGAAGATTGGCTATGTGGCAGAAAACAGACAGAGGGGATTAAAGGGTCTTTCTCAGGATGGTAGCAGGTGACAGTGGCATTCCGCAAGGGTCAGTGTTGGGGACCACAACCTTTCTTTTTATACATCAATATCTAGATGAAGAAATTGAGGGCATTCTGGCTAAGTTTGCAGATGATGCAAAGATAGGTAGGGGGACAGGTAGTATTGAGGAGGTGGGGAGGCTGCAGAAGGATTTAGACAGGTTAGGAGAGTGGGCAAAAAAGTAGCGGATGAAATACAACATGGGAAAGTGTAAGGTCATGCACATTGGTAGGTAGAGGTATAGACTATTTTCTAAATGGGGAGAAAATTCAGAAATCTGACTTGCAAAGGGAATTGAATGTCCTAGTCAGGGATTCTCTTAAGGTAACCTTGCAGGTTGAGTCGGTAGTTAGTAAGTCAAATACAACGTTGGCACTTACTTCAAGAGGACTGAAATATAAAAGTAGGGATGTACTTCTGAGGCTTTTTAAGGGTCTGGTCAGAACACATTTAGAGTATTGTGGCAATTTTGGGCCCCATACCTCAAGAAGGATGTACTGGCACTGGAGCAGGTCCTGAGGAGTTCACAAGAATGATCCCAGGAATGAAAGGCGTAACATGTGAGAAACATTTGAGGACTCCGGGTCTATATTTGGCGGAATTTAGAAGGATGACAGGTGATCGAATTGAAACTTACAGCATACTGAACGGCCTGGATAGAGTGAACATTGGGAAGATGTTCCCATTAGCAGGAGAGACTAGGAACTGAGGGAACAACTTTAGTGTAAAGGGAAAACCCTTTAGAACAAAGATGAGGAGAAAGTTTGTCAGCCACAGAATGGTGAATTTGTGGAATTCTCTGCCATAGTAGGCTGTGGACGCCAGGTCATTGAGTATATTTAAAACAGAGATAGATAGGTTCTTGATTGTCAAGAGGATCAAAGGTTACAAGGAGAAAGCAGGAGAATGGGGTTGAGAAACTTATCAGCCATGATTGAATGATGGAGTAGAATCGATGGGCTGAATTGCCTAATTTCTGCTCCTATGTCTTATGGTCTTATGTCTTTGTAAACGTTTGGATCTGAATTAATAACTTCAACCAGCCTCAGTCACCTCTACGATCTATTATGTTTAGGCCAATCTCTTAATCACATTAATTTTACTCTGTGAGTCACATAAAGGCAAAACAAAACTCTATAAATGGGTGTGTTTGTGATATTTGCTAGCACAGAGGCCATGTGTTCAAATCTTAATTTGCCAGAAAAAATGATAAGGTATTTCCCTTCCCCTCCCCACTCCCTCAATAACATTGGTTGATTTTTGCCATTTGAAGTGGCCTAACAACCATCCCAGTTTTCAAAACAAGTGTTAGAAATTGCTCGACAGTTGACTAAAGAAGATGGAAGGTGCAGCCAACCTCTTTAGTTCCTTTGTTGAATTTTAAATTTAAATTGAGTTGAATTAACAACTACAGGGGAATCAACGTGCAAAATAGTCCAAAATTGTTCAGCTGTTAACTGTTAACTTCAGAGAGCACTTAGGCATTTGCAATAAACGTGACCCCAGCATAAGAGGTAGTATTTTATACACTGATATATGGCTGACATAAACATATTAAAAGGCTGGAGCATTACCAGGATTATCCTGGAGAGATAGTGTGGAAAATAAGCCATGGAGGTATACTGGAAGGATCATTCACCCACCCGTCTGGGCAGGTCAGTCACTGGGAGGGGTGTACCAATTTTACAGCGGACAATGTTGAAACTCGTAAAAGCTTCTGAAAATGCAAAACATTAATTCAATTAAATCAGTTGAAAACTGCAGCCAGTTACTTTGTTATTTTCAACTTTTTTTAGAGTGCGTGCAGCAAGTCATGACAGTCCAAGTGAAAACTTTCCACATTAAATGTTTTCCCCACCACTGAGCCCAGCCTAGAAAATGCCTTGACTCCAATGACATACCACACGCAATGGAGAAAGGACAGGGAAAAACAAATTAGTCCGCATGAGACTTTGAAGTAAAATCTAGGTATTGTATTACTGGGGGGGCTGGATGTCAAATCCATGTTGAAATCGGACCCTGTGTTTCAAGATTTCATGAACAAACCATTGAGACTAGATTGGAATATCTCAGGAGCCACATGACAGCTGTCATTAAGATTGTGAAATGATTTGATAGGGTCGACAGACAGGTAATGATTATCCTTCTGGGGAATCCAAATCTCAAAGTATATTAAAATAAGATAGTCAATAGCACATCCAATAAGAAATTCGGGAGGATCTTATTTACCCAGGCACTGGTGAGAATTTGGACGTCACTGCCACAAGGACTGGTCAAGCATCCAGGCTTTTAAGGGGAAACAAGATGAACCGATGAGATAGAAAATTGCAAAAGAATGCATTGGTTAGCTGAGATGAGATGGAGTGGAAGAAGAGAATAAAGAAAATCAACCAGTTTGGTGAATGACATGTCTGTTTGTTAAATGCATGGGAATTTCATGAAAACTTTTTTTAAATCGAGAGAAAATAGGCTGGCAAATCAAAGTCTCCAGAATAACCTAGCTCTGCTCCTACATTTTATGGTCTTAAGTCTCTACAAGGAATGAATTTGACTAAAGTTTCTCAGGGGCCTGTTAAGCTTGCTTCTCTTTAAGCAGAAAGGAGCACCTTCCCTTTTAAGCCATCCATTATAGAGATGTCTGGAGGTGAAGGAAAGAATTCTTGAATCCATTGACAGGTCTATCCCAAAGGTACCATTCTTTATTAGGTTCTAGTCTTAAACTCCATGAGCAGGGATTCAAAGAAAATAGCTTATCAGATTGAGCAGACGGTATGAATGAGGAGTTGAATTGCAGTGAATTAGTGGTTTGATTGCAACAAATTAGCGGCTTGATTGTGCTTTTCCTTATTCACTCTGGCTAGGTCAGCATTTATTGCATGTCCCTAATTGCCCAGATGGTGTTAATTACCAAGCATATCACTGTGGGTCTGGAGGCACATGTAGGCCAGACCAGGTAAGGATGACAGATTTCCTTCCCCTAAGGGACATGAGTGAATCCAGATGGGCTTTTCTGACATTCAATGACAATTTCATGGTTTACATTAAACTCTTAATTCCAGATTCTTTATTGAATTCCAATGCCAGATCTGCCTTGGCAGATATCCATCATTAAAACCATTGTTTGATGTCTTAAAAAAAATGAACGCCTACATTACAGAACAGCACTCAACATAAAGTTCTGTGATATTTGCTGTTCCATAAAATATAAACACAGAAGTTTGAGATTTCTACAGTCTACCAGATCTCAGCAAAGTCACTATTGGCCATCTGCTACTTAACAGAATGCCAAAATAAAATGAAAACTGTAGTAATATACTTTGAAGCAATAAACTTCAGGTTGGTTTGATGAGCTCTGGGAGTTGAATTACCTGTGTACTAAGGATAGTTTAGGATTAAGGAGAACTTGGGAAGTTGAAGGAATGAACGTTGAGCAATAATCATTCCTTCAGTTAAGTTGTGGCAGACATAGATTGATGAATTTGAGTGTTTTTTTGTATTTGGCTCAATAATAGTCAATAGAGCATATCTTCTCTTCATATCAAATGCAACTACGTCAGATATAATGCGCAGGATCAAAGTAGTGAAGGACTCTCACAATCTGACCAACAACATGCCTTAAGCTCAGCCTCAGAAAAACAAAACTGTGCACAATTTTCATTTTACGTCACCTTTACACTAAGTCAATACGCTGGATTGACAGGGACAGCAGGATAATGGAAACACCGCCACCTCTAAGGTCTCCTCCAAGGCATACACCAAACTGCTCTGGACAAACATTAATAATTTCTTCATTGTCTCTGGGTCAAGACCCAGGGACTCTGTGCCTAACTGCACTGTGGGAGTACATGGACTTGAGAAGCTTGTGAAGGATCACCATCACATTCTCAAGGGCAGTTACAAAGGGCATAAATGGAAAAATATGAGGTGATTTTCTGGTTGGGATACACACTAGGAACCCAGAGGGAAAAAACAGTAGAAAAATTCAGTAAAACCTGGAAATGAACCTCCATGATGAAGTATATAAGACAGGATTGGACCAGGATGTCTTATCCACCTGTTTCACTGAGGTTTCCTTCTGGATTGTTACCGTCTCAAGGTATTTTCCTGCTTATCATTCCCAACTGTTATAGTCTAGAAAGGATACTTTATAGGATACATTCAACCAAACTGGGCTAGATTTAACCCTGGGTCACAGAGATGAATGGACAATTCTAACATCAAATATATCCAAAATAAACTTCACATTAAAGCAGTCCAAGTTTACAAAAAGATATTTTGACTGTTCTGTAGTTGCACGGTGTCTGGGAATGTTCCATGAGTGAGTCACTAATAAATAAACACCCTGGCCAGTAAAGACATCTAACTATATTTTGTTAGTTAGCAGAACGTTGCAGGCCCATGGATCACCTTGAGTAACAGGATTCCAATGTTGCAACATCAGACTTTTTAGTATGTGCCTAAATTATAGATTAGTTCAGTCATGGAGGAAGGACAATATCCATTGGGATATGTCTGATCTTGTGGAACAGCCTGAATCTCTAGCAGAGATGTCAAACTGTTTAGAATTTACATAGAATGAAAAGAACAGAAACAAGCTATTCAACACAACTAGTTTGTGCTGGCAAGTACGCTTCACGTGAAGTTCACTTTCTCCTATTTTATATGCCTCATTTCAGCCAGGATTTACCAAGACCAAGAGAAACTTATCCCATGACTTCTGGTCTCCAATAGTGCCCAACCAGTTTAGGATCTAGACGGCTGAAGACATGACCACCAATGGTGGGACAATAATAATGACAATCAAGGATGTGTAAGAAGTTAGTTTATCAGTAAATGTGCCTGAGAGTGTCTGTAAAATGAGTTACACTGTACATCAAATAAACTGCAGCATAAGAGAAAAGTCTGTACTTAAACATACTACCACTGAATCAACACTGAGCTTGCACTAAGCTCTTTTTCCACAAAGGTGAGGAGCTAATGATGTTGATTCCTGGAGCATTACTGAAATTAGATGCGTTTTTCTAATCAGTAATAACATTAACTGTTCCAATACATTAGGGAGCAAACAAGATAATACAGCTGGAAATTACAGTAGCAAGGTCGCTGTCTCACGATCTTAATCCAGCTGGTTGATAAGAGTAAGAGTGACATGGACAATTTGAACTCGTACTAAAGGCTAGGTTACATTTCTTTACAATCTGACAAATTCTCCATGTCCAGAGACCTTTCTGGAAAAGGGATAGTGGATTTGGCAGCTGAAGACACCAATGGTGTGAAAACTAAAGGCAAAGAAGCACAAGAGACCAGAAGCAAAGGAGTTCAGAATGCAGGAGAGTTTTTTTTTCTATTTATTCATTTGTGGGATGTGGCCTTCACTAGCTGGCTAGCATTTATTGCCCATCTCTAGCTGTCCTTGAGGTGCTGAGCTGCCTTCTTGAACTGCTGCAATCCACCTGCTGTGGGTTCACCCACAATGCCATTTAGGGAGGGAATTCTAGCAGCAGTATTGGAGAAAGTAACTTAGATAGAGATGGGTGATGCATGGAGAGATTTGAACACAATGATGAATGAAAATTTGAAATTCGAGGTTATACTCACAATAATGTAAATCAGCAAGCACAGAGATCATGGCTGGATGGAACTTGGGCTTGGAAATTAGGAATAAGGAAAACAGAATCTCCAATGAGCTCTAGGCTACAAATAGTGCAAGATGGGTGACTGATCAGGAGAGCATTGATATTTTTGGATTAAGAAAACCTCCATTGATGAGACACTGTATAGATAATGGAACTATTTCCCAGAGCAGTGTCTGTACTGAGCTGTATCTTTATTTCCTGGAGATGCTAGGTCAATCCTGGAGAATGGTATCCCAAACCTTGACTCAGCTTCTGGAGAGATTCCTTAATCAATCCCGCACACAGAGGGCAAAGAAGGACAAGCTGAGATCTGGGCACAGAGAATGTGTAAGGATCAAGTGGACATGACTGTGCCTATTATGCTACTGGAAACCAACTGCCCAGATTGCTCCCAGGCCCCCCTGCACAAATGGCATGTTTACTGACCTTACAGATTACATTCAGCTGGGATTGCACTGTGAGGCAGCAATCTCGGTCAAACAAGTCGGTGCAGTAATGAGGGAATGCAGAGCTGTCAGAAATGTGAGTCAACACCGAGATGTTAAACTGAGGCTCCCCCTAGTGATTGAGATGGTCGATGCCCAGGACGCAACTTGAATGAAAACAACATGTGGTCCCAGGTAAAATTCAACACCGATCAAGGGGGAATGGATTAACTAAATATTCCTCACTTACTGCCAACAAAACAGCAGCATTCTCTATTAGGGCACTACAAAGAATACATATATGCATGTAAATTAGCTTTCTCTATATCACCCTTGAAGATACGAAGTGTTCTGAGAATATAGGTTAATGGGAAACTTCACCCTCCAGTACCTTGTCAGTCATGGCTCAATGAGTAACACTCACAACAGTTATGGGAACATGGAAGCTGAATGTGAAACTGTTATCTCCAGAACACACAAAGGAACTCAAACAGGATTGCAAAAGTTGGAGAACTGTGAAACCACTCTTTGACTCTCCAGTGTACTGGTGGGATATAGTCAAGGGGAACATCAAGAGGTTCCTCAAAGGTGTTCAAAAGGCTAGAGGTAGATGGGAAAACTGTCCAAACTCCAGAAAAGCTTCAGAAACTGCTCCTGCTGCAGACAATAGGAGTCAATGTCACAGAGGATCTCCAGGAGGCGAAGAGCCAATAAAACTCATTCTTTGTCTTAGAGGCTTCCGGCCCAGGGTCCCCACCATGGAGCAGGATGAGACATGCTCATATTTCTTCTTTCAGAAAGTGCACAAGGAGAGCTCCGTGCTCAACAGCCTGAAGGAAGAAAATGGCTTGGTAACATCATCTCATTCGGGCATACTGAGGATCAGCAAATCCTTTTATGCCAGACTGTATGGCATGAAGTCCAAAGGCAGCGCAGCCTCCTAGACATTCCTGTCTTCTATCATGGAGGTCCTAGACAACAGCATGTGGGACAGGCTGGACCAGCCATTATCTCTGAATGAGCTAACCAAGGCTATGTGCTGACCATTTACTGATGGACTTGTGGTCAGATCTGCTCATACAACAGGGACAAGGGACCCTTTCCAATACAACATCAGATTCACATTGTATAATGGTTGATCTTGGACAATATAGTGTTCAATATTCAACTTCCCTATTCAATTATGTAAGTAAGTGACAGATCTATATTTACTATGCTTGATTGTTCAAGCCTGCATGTCCACTCAGAGAAAAGCAGCAGTCACTGCAGAAGGAACAGAAATAGCCAGGAGCATAGTGTAAGCGTTTTACACAACTAATTAATATTCTTAACACTTTAAAAAGGAATTCAAATCCAATCAGAGCAGTTTGAGGATTTTACTTTTGTTTTTAATAAGTCTGATGATAAAAGTATGGTGCCAGCCAATGCGACCCATGAAAATGTTGGGTTCTCATTTAAACCCAGGTGGTTCACTTATAATCTTTAGGAGAAAAACACCACCATCTTTATCTAGTTTGGACTTGTATGTAATTGCAGTCCCCACACCACTGTGGTTGACTCTGAACTGTCCTCTGAGTGGCTCATGAGCCACACAGTTGTACCAGGAGATGGGCAATAAATTCTGACCTACCATTGACCCCCAACATCCTAAGAGTGAATAAAAAAAGTACAATCAGATCAGACTATGTATTTACCTACTCCCACTCGGTTAGAATTTTGTGCATGCTATTATAGGGTTAAATTTGTGCACTCCAGCTAACAATTAACAGCTTCCTGTTTTTCTTCATCTGCAGCAGCTACTTTCAGTCAGAAAATAACATCTTTATTTGCTGCCAGTTTGAAGAGTACATTGACATGTGGACAATTTTGAAGGTTAGTAGCTCAGTCCCAATCAACAAAAGGTGCCAGTTGTACTGGCAGCCCTGTAATTATTGGTCTGGACTGTCTGAGGGACAGGAGCTACATGTTCCAAGAAAAGTCATCCCTCCTCTTCACCGACCTGAGCTATCACTGGTACAAAAGAGTCAGCGGAGCCTTATTTATTAATGTTTACAGTGCAGCGATTTGGCTGCACGGTAAACCACAGCACATAAAAAACTGCTGAGTGCCTCAATAGGAAATGCTCACCTTCA
>JAHRHZ010000026.1:11201345-11220729 GCA_024137785.1 Ginglymostoma cirratum | reverse complement strand
AGTAAAGGTGAGTGTAGGTAGGGGGGTAGGGAGGAGATAGGGAGGAGCTATCTCCTCCCTACCTCCCACCTACACTCACCTTTACTGGCTCCATCCCCGCCTCTTCGACTTGCCTGCCTCCTCTTCACCTGTCCTCTCCTCTATCCATCCTCTATCCGCCTCCCCCTCTCTCCCTATTTATTTCAGAACCCTCTTCCCCTCCCCCATTTCTGATGAAGGGTTTAGGCCCGAAACGTCAAGTTTTCCTGCTCCTATGATGCTGCTTGACCTGCTGTGTTCATCCAGCCCCATGCTTGTTACCTAACCAGGCTACCTGAGTATCTAATCCCAGCTGACCTTTCAGTGCAGTTTTGAAGGACAGCTGCACTGTCAGAGATGGTGTCTTTTAGAGAAAACATTTAGCCTACTGCCCTCCCACGTGGATGTAGAAGATTTTACTGCAGGATGTTGTCCCTGGTATCCTGGTCAATATTTGTCTCTCAATCAATATTAATGAAACAGTTAATATGGTTGTTTTCTCATTGCTGTTTCTGGGATCTGTGCAAATTGGCTGCTTTGTTTCCCAACATTACAACAGTAACCATGCTTCAAGACTATTGAAAACATTTGTAAAACATATTGGAACATCTTGAAGTGACAAAAAGCATTATTTAAGTACAAATTTGTCTTTGGATCAAATGTCAAAGCTCTGGAATTATCTTGCTAAACTCTTCTGCCTTTCCAACTCCCTCACACCCTGCAGACCCTACATAAATCTTACATTTTGATCATGCCCTAACATATTTTTTCTTCAGATCTCGTTGATTTGTTTTTGATTTTGTTTCTGTGAAACCATTTTGTGCTAACAATGCCATATTACTGCAAGTTGCTGTCCTGTCTAATTTCTATGATGTCCTTAGATTTCTATAATATCATCCGATTCTGGTTCCTATGATGCCTTCTGTGGGTGCTTGCCACATCCTTGTGTTGAGAAAGGTGGTGGCCTTCGTTGCTAAGCTATAGGTAATAATATTCGTGGGCCATTCAGCAAGACACAGATTACATGAAGGATGGCAAAGTGGGGTGGCATGGTGGCTCAGTGGTTAGCACTGTTGCCTCTCAGCAACAGCGACTTGGTTTGATTCCAGCCTTAGGTGTCTGTGTGGAGCTTGTACATTCTCCCCGTGTCTGCGTGGGTTTACTGTGATTTCCTCCCACAGTCCAACGGTGTACAGGTTAGGTGGATTGGCCAAGCTGAATTACCCGTAGTGTCTAGGGATGTGCAGGATAGGTGGATGAACCATAGTAAATACGGGGATAGGGTGGAGGTCTGGGTGGGATGATCTGTGGAGAATTGGTGCAGACTTAATGGGCTAAACAGGCTCTTTTGACACTGTAGGCTTTCTATGACTCTCCTTCTCAACTATTTGCCTTGCCTGAGGTGACCCTTAGGTTAAACCACCACCTGTCACCTTTCCCTGATGAAAGAGCAGTCCTAGTGTCTGATAGGACCATGGTGACATTTTAAGTACAGGCTCCATGGTGAGCTTCAGCCTTTCTCACATGATAGCCTCCAAATGGCTGACTCCATTACAGTAGTTCCATTGTTGGGCCACTGTATGTTGTGGTTTACGTACCTCCTCTAGCTCCCTGCATTGCCAATTCACCTTCTCTCACTTCACTGCCATTTACCAGTGAATAGATCTTTATCAGCATTCTCAGGGAGGGACTCCTGCATCCTTATCACACTTTTCACTGATGTTCAGTGCTGCCATTCCACTAGGGTTGTCCTGACGTCTCCAGTTAGAAAGGGAGCAATCTCTAGGACATTAAATCCAGAAAAAAAATCATGGGTAAATTACATTTTTTTTAAAACAGAGGTTTATGTGCCATATAAGTATTGGACATAGTAAAACCCACCACCTGATAGACAAGAATCATTCAATTGGGAGACAAAGATTGTCATTCATTTTCTGATTTGTCATGGAAAGATGGAGCATTGCGAGGATGAATGTGCCAGACAGCAAATTTGGGAGATCCTAGGAGGCAGGAGGTCATGTGATAATGTCTCCAGGAATTTGACCATCCAGAGTTGGCAACCCTCCTACAGCATGGCATATCAAGGGTAAGTCAGAGGCTAGAAACACTGCAGAAATTAACTCACCTCCTGGATCCCCAAAGCCTGCCCACCATCTCCAAGGCACAAGTCAGGAGTGTGTTGGATTATTCTCCACTTACCTGGTTGTGTGTAAATCCCACAACATGCAAGAAGCTTGAAATCATCCAGGACAAAGTAGCCCACTTAATTGGCACTCCATCCACAACCTTAAAAATTCACTCACTTGGCCACTGATAGACAGTAGTAGCACTGTATACCATCCACAGCAATTCATCCAGGCTCCTTCAACAGTGTTTTCCAAACCCATGAGCTCTACCATCTAGAAGGACAAGGGCAGCAAACACATGGAAACACCTGTATCTGCAAGTCCCCCTCCAAATTGCACATTATCCTGAATTGGAAATATATCACCATTCCTTCAATGTCAGCGAGTCAAAATCCTGCAAGTCCCTCCCAGATATCACTGTAGGTGGATATATGCTGCAAGGACTTCAGCTATTTAAGAAGACAGCTCAGGATGGACAACAATTGCTGGCCAGCACAACCCACATCCTGTAAAAGAGAAAAAGGGACCCCCTTAATTAAACAACCTGGAGTAGATTCTCAGTATTGGACTGTGGGCAGTATTGTCTATTCCACTAGGTTAGACAGGTTGTACAACAGGCAGCCCATCCATTGATGCCCATTTTCCACCAATGGAGCTGGCTCTGACCAAGTGAATTACTTTCCATCTGTCTTCCCAGAAAGGAATGATGAATCAATTCATTATCAATGACATCAACAAAAATAAATTGCACGTATACAGCGCCACCAGCATTGTGAAATGGCCCAAGGTGCTTCACGATAAAACAAACTCGGAGATGTATGGATATATTAGTCCAGAGGATCAAATGTTTAATCAAAGGTATCAATCTTTATGAATTCTTAAATGAGGACAAAGACATGGATATGTTTGCGGAGGCAGGCTCAGGCAGCTAACAGAATGATTCCAATGGTGGGATGATTAAAATCAGGAAGTGTAAGAGGCCAGTATTGGAGATACACAAGATTCTGAAGAACTGTAGGGCCAGAAGGCCACAGACACTGGCAGAGGAGAGGATAGAGAAGGATTTGAAAACAAGGGCCAGAATATGACAATTGAGGTATTGTTAAACTGAAGGCCAATGTACTTTCCAGAGGCGGTATATGAACAGAACTTGGTGTCAATGTAGTATTATATGTTTGGGAGCTGTAGTTATCAAAGATATGCAGTTGGCTATTCGGAAATAATTTTTTATGGTTTATTAAGTTTATTTATAAACAACAGTTTACTGCAACAATCAACATCCTGGGGGTTACCATTGACCAGAATCTGAACTGGATTAGTCATATAAATACATTGGATGCAATTGCAGGTCAGATGCTTGGAATCCTGCAACAAGTATCTCACTTCCTGACTCCTCAAGTCTCATCCGCCATATACAAGGCTCATATTACGACTGTGATGGATGATTGCAGCTCCAACATCATTCAAGAAGCTTGACATAATCTAAGTCAAATCAGCTACATTTGATTGACACCGCATTCACTCCGTCCACCACTGCTCAGCAACAGCAGTGTGTGCCATCGAAAAGATGCACAGCAAAAATTCACCAAGGTTTCTAGATACTACCTTTCAAACCCATGACCACTTCTATCTAGAAGGGTAGATAACCACAGATGAATGGTAAGAGCACACCTGCACGTTTTCCTCCAAGCTGAACACCATCCCAACTTGAACATGTATCATTGTTCCTTTAGCGTCATTGGTTCAAAGTCCTGGAACTCCCTCCTTAGCAGCTTTGTGGATGTTCCTGTACCAAAGGGACAAGAGCACTTCAAGAAGGCAGCTCACCACCAGCTTCTCAAGGGAAATTAGGGATAGCTGATAAATGGTGGTCCAGCCAGTGACGTCCACATCTCATTAATTAATTTTAAAAATAAGATTCATTAGTTAAACAGATAGAGATATAATGAAACCAGTGACAGTTAATGGGGACTCACCAGTACCAGAGGATGAACAGTGATTGGCATAGAACGTGTTGATGACAACAGTTATGATTGTAGCATTATACTCTCTGCTCAAAGTGTTCGGGAATTCTTCCCTGGGTCTTCATTTAATTTTCCTGGGCCACCTTCCACCTGAAGACAAGTCTGCCTGATGAGAACTGACACCTAACGTGAACAGCCTCCTGTCTCCAAGCTAATATACTTCATTTCCAGGGTTGTTTGTCCTAAATCAATCATTTGATCCAATGAATACACGATGGGCAGCAAGTTTGTCAGGATGGTCACTTCTATTCCTGTGCATCTTCAAGCTCAGGATCAACTTTTTAGTTCACTTGTCACCAACTTCAAAAGCAACCAGGCAATAAATGCTGGCCTGTCAGCGACGTCCATGTCCCACAAGTGATTAAAAAAATTTCTGTGGGTCATTCCGAATACCCAAGGCATTATCCTTCCATTACGGACTGATTATGTATATTTCCAGAAAGGGAAGAAATGCTTCTCTGCTGAAGTGGCCTTCGGCTATGCCTATCAATTTTATTAAATATTTTCATACTTGTTATTCTATAAGATATCATTTATTAAAAGCCCCAATTCTGAGGATACATGCCAGAGTGAGGTCATGTTACAGATGGTGCAAGATTGGAATAGTTGGGTGTAGAGATAAACAAGAAGTTATAGATCAGGATATCAGGAGCTGAAACTGAGGCAGAGAATGATCAATGTTATGGAAAAAGAAGTAAGCAATCTTGTTGATAGAAGAGGTCAGGTCAGGAGCTTAGCTCAGGGTCAAATATAAAGGCAATGTTGCAAATAGTTTGGTTCAACAAAATATCTCCTTCCTTGTTCATTTGAGGCCTCTTTTTTCCTGTATTGATGACAGGAATCTGAAAAATATCATCACACACAGCTTAATAGTCTGTTCACATTGCCCACAAAATATACATCAATTCAGCTTAACATCTGCTCTTTATTTCTCAAGTACAGGACAATTTTGAGTCTCTTTGATTTGGTTAAAGGGCACTTAATCAAATTAAACTGAACAAATGAACCAATTTGATTTATTTTTAATCAATGACATAATCTGATGTTTGTGTGGATTAAACAAGCAATTCAACCTGACAGGAACATGCATGACTTTAACCAAACAGCAAAGCTCACATCTCTACCCTGTAATTACTGGTTCTATCAGACTGAGGTGAGTACCAACATGTTACAAGGGAGGTCCTCTCCCCCGTTGGATGATCTCAGCTCTAATTCAAAAACATAAATATGTCAAAAGAGCTTTATTTATGGCATGCTATCCATAGCCTATGGTTACTGCAGCTAGAAAATGGAATCATTATAAAGCGCTCACCTCAGTTCCTCCTCATCGTTGGCTAGATTGAAATCTTCACCCTGAGCTTAAGTGTTACAAAGCCAAGAATTAAAACTGTTTTCATTGACGTCTTTGATTGTGGTGTTCAAGGTGATCATAGGATTTGAGAGGGTTTCTACAGGAAGAAACTGTTTTAACATGTGAAGCATTTGAGAACAAGGAGGTATATTCTTAAACGCTGTTCAGAAAGCACTTTTCCACAAAAACAAGTGTTGGAAATCCAGAACTCTCTCCTCCCAAAAAGCTGCTGAGGCTGGACCTCAACTGAAAACTTCACAATTGAAATTGCCAGATGTTTGTTAAGAATATTATAAGTTATGGAGTCAAGGCTGGTTCCATTTCATGTGTGCTTTGCCTGAAGTTGGGTCCTTACTCATGGTCAAATGATGCTTCACCCTGAGATGTTTTCTGCCAGTTTTCTTTACAGTGGCAGCTTGACATTGCCTTCCACTTCTTGGGGCAAGGTGAGGAAGTAAGTCCCAGGTCCACCTCACCTAGAATGGGAATCAAACCCTCCTTGTTGGCATTATTCCAAACAAAGGGCTAGCCATCTAGAACTGAGCAACCTCCGCCAAGGCAGGTACATGGGGTGGGATTTGTCACAAGACAGGGTCACCCATCCCATCAGCTGAAGATTCAATGGGACAGGCATCACAGATGATCCTGCTATGTCCCAGCAATTTGCTTCTCTATAGACCCTTAATATGCTGAAGGCGGGGCTTGTGCTACTGTCTCAGGAGGATGTCCTACCTCGGAGCGGACCCTGATGATCTGATTGTTCTGTAGTCCCAGAAGCACCAGGTTCAAGCAGTAGCCACTCCTAAAGAGGAGCTGATGGATGCTGGATTTCAGGCAGCTCCAGGATATTGATCGATTTCAGCTGGCAAGCTCCAGGGTGGGATGCAAGGGGTCAGGTTTGGGAGGGCAGGGGAGGAGTGAAGAGGAGTGAGGGTTAAAAGAAGGGTTTGACTTTTTGGTGGGGTGGAGGGCCTCAGAAGGACACAGGAATCCCAGGAATGTCTCTCCATGCTCACCTGAAATCAGCTCACCCAGCTACCCACTTGGCATGGAATTATGAACAAAACAAAGTTGCTGGAAAAGCTCGGCAGGTCTGGCAGCATCTGTGAAGGAGTAAACAGAATTAACGTTCTGGGTCCGGTGACCCTTCCTCAGAACCTGCCATGGGTAAAATAGCAATGAAGGCAGGATGAAACTTTGGCCACTTAAGGGCCTCAATACGGCTAAAGGGCAAAGATCTTAAAATGGGAGGCAGGTCAAGGCAGGTGGGTTGGAGGTAATCATCTAAATCTCCTTCATTAATAACATTCCCTCCATCCCAAGGTCAGAAATGAGGTTGTTTTCTGATAGTTGCTTAATATTCATCCCGTTCACAGCTCCTCAGGTACTTAGGCAATCACTGTCCAAATGCAGTGAGATCTGGATAATATCCAGGCTTGAGTTGACATGTGGCAAGTAACGTTTGCGATAGAGTTAGTGTAGACACAGAAGTGATGGCAAAGACAATATCCAACAAGGGAGAATCTAACCATTGCTACTTAATATCCAATGGCATTGTCATGGCTGAATCTCCCACTATCAACATCATGAGGATTACTATTGACCATAACCTGATCTTGACTAGCCATATAAAGGCTAAGAATCCTGCACTCACCTCTGTTGCCCCAAAATCTGTCCACCAATGCACAAATCAGGAGTTTGATGGAATACTCTCCATTTACCTGGATTAGTGCGGCTCCAACAACATTCTAAAAGCTCAACACCATCCAATGAAAAGCAACCGCTTCAACTGGCAACATTCCCTTCAGACACCAACACTCAGTAATAGAAGTGCGTACCACTTATAAGATCCACTGTAGATACTCACCTTAGACAGCACTTTCCAAACCCCCAACCACTATCATCCAGAAGGACAAGGGCAGCAGGTACAGGGGAACAGCAGCACCACAAGCTCTCCTCTAGGCCACTTACCATCCTGACTTGGAAATACATCACGTTCCTGAAGTGTTAATTGGTCAAAGTCTTAGTACTCACTCCCTAACAATATTATGGAGGTACCTACACTAAATGGTGTTTGGTGGTTCAAAGAGGTTGCTTACCAACACCGTCTTGGGGCAACTGAGGACGGGCAATAATAGCTGTGATTCCAATATCCCATGAATGAATAAAAAGAAGTTTTCTATCACAAGAGTAGCTCAACTTGTGAACACATTTTAAATGTATCTTGCATTGTTGATTACTGATATAGAGATAAGGAAAGATTTGCACTTATAAAGTACACAGTTCAACTGTAGGATGTTCTAACATGTGACATAATTAAGTATGTCTTTGAAGTGTAGCTATTGTTGTAATGCAGGAATTGTGAGAGCCAGTTTGCACACAGCAAATCCCGCCGACTGTGTCCTGATAAATGGCCAGATAATGTATTCCAGTGGTGTGGGTCAAAGAATAAACATTGTTCCAAGACACCAGAGCAACTCACCTGCCCTTATTTGAAATAAATGTTATAGAATATTATTCATCAGTTAGACTTGGCTGATGCAACCTCAGTTTAATGGTTCATGCAAATACGACGTCCCCAACACTGCAGCGCTCCTTCAGTACTCAGTTTCAACCTAGATATACACACAGCGTTCAATGTTCCCGTTCAGTGCCAAGAGTGGTAATACTGAGCCATGACTAACTAAAAAGGGTATAACATCATGTGGACAATTTTTGAAAAGGACATCACTCTAAACAGAACAACTTTGAAGAGGATGTTTCTGAGTTAGTCCTAATTGTAATCCTAATGCTGACTTGGACTTAAGTTATCTGAAAGTCATTTTGAAAATTTGAACTAGATTGCATCATTGAGGTTGTGTATCCTATGTAGTGTCATTCTGACAGTGCCAATGTTGAGGAGAAGGTGAACGGTGCTACAGCAGAGCAGCAACTTAAGCCTCCTTCGACAGCACTTTCCAAACCCTTGATCTCCACCAACTACTGTAAGGGCAGAAAATGCATGGGAGGACCATTACCTGCAAGTTCAAACTCACCTCCCCACCAAGTTACACACCACTCTGATTTGGAACTGTCTCACTAATCCTCCAATGTTATCGGGTTTAAATCCTGAAAGTTCCCGCATACCACCGCAGGTGTAACTACAGCATACCTGTAGTTCCAAAGAAGAATCATGTTAAACTCAAAACATTAAATCTATTCCTCTCCCTTCGCAGATGCCACCAGACTTGCTGAGTATCTCCAGCACTTTCTGTTTTTGTGATGGACAATAAGCACCAGTGGTGCCCAAGTTCCATGAATGATAAAATAGCATCTCCTTGGAAATCTCTGGTGATAAAGCAGGGGGACCAAAAACAAGGTTTTATGACAATAGTTTATGGTCGCTCTCTCTCTCTCTCTCTCTCTCTGTATACCTCAGTTCTTAGTTGGAAAATCTTTCTAAAACACAAAGGTGCCCATCTACAAACAGGTTTCTGGAATTGAAGTGCTGTCCCTACTACCTGCCACAGGAGTTCACCTCCACTATCATGACAGTAGTTTACATCCCACTCCATGCAGAAGTAAACCGTGCACTTAATGAAATATAAACCACAACAAATAGCCTTGAGACAGAATATCCCAAAGCCTTGTACATCATAGCCAGTGACTTCAACCAGGCCAACCTCAAGAGTGTGCTACCTAAACACCCTAAACCGTTGCTACACAGCCATCACAGCCACATACTGGTCCGTCCCCCACCCACATTTTGGAAAATCAGACCATAAGGATATACTCCTTCTCCTGTCTTACAAGCAGAAACTGAAGCATGAGGAACTGGTATAGAAAGTTGTAAAATGCTGAGGTAACAGATGAGCTCCTACATAACTGCTTGGAGTCAATGGACTGGTCCATATTCAAGAACTCAGCAGCCAACCTAAATGAGTATGCCACAACCATGACAGATTTCACCAGTAACTGCATGCCAAAGAATTCAATCTGAATGTTCACCAACCAGAAGCCATGGATGAATTGGGAGATCCACTCCCTATTGAAGTCTAGGTCTGATGTGTTCTAGTTGAGTGACACTGACCTATACAGGAAATCTAGGTACAACCTTCACAAAGCCATTAGGGATGCCAAGAGACAATACCAGACTAAACTAGAGTCCCAGACTAACCACATTAACACACATCAATTGTGGCAAGGCTTACACGATATAATGGGCTACAAAGCAAGGTCAAGCAGAATCACTGGCATCAATGCATCCCTCCCCAATGCATTTTATGCTTGTTTTGAACAGAAGGTCAATAAAATAATGTCACCTGCCCTGACAGTCTCGGGTGCACCTGGACCACAGCCACCACTGCAGACGTCAGATCAGCCTTCTTCAGGGTGAACCCACAGAAAGCAACTGACCCAGATGGAGTCATTAGCTGCACAGACCAGCTGGTGGGAGTGTTTGGAAACATCTTTAACCTCTCCTTAATGTAATGTGAGGTTCCCACCTGTTTCAAGTAGACCACTATCAACCCGATGCCAAAGCAAAATCAAGCAATGTGCCTTAATGACTACCGCCTGGTGGCTCTAACATCTATCATCATGAAGTGCTTCAAGAGGTTAGTAATGGCACACATCAACTCCAGCCTCCCAGATTGCCCTGATCCATTAGAATTCACCAAACATTGCAACAGGTCCATAGCAGACGTCGTCTTCCTGGTCCTCCTCATCCCTGGAACATCTGAATAACAAGAACATCTGTGTCAGACTCCTATTTACCAATTTACCTCCAGCTTCAACACCGTAATTCCAACTCAACTAATCTCCAAACTCCAAGACCGAGGACTCTGCTCCCCCCTCTGCAACTGGATCCTCAACTTCCTCACCCACAGACCGCAATCAGTAAGCTTCGGCGATAACACCTCCTCCACAACAATCCTCAACACGGGTACCCTTACTATACACTCATGACTGTGTGGTCAAATTCTGGTCTAACTTCATCCACAAGTTTGCCGATAACATCAACATAGCGGGTCAGATCTTAAACAACGATGAGGCAGAGTACAGGAAAGAGATAGAGAGCTTAGTGGCATGGTGTAAAGACAACAATTTCTCCCTCAATGTCAACAAAATGAAGGAGCTTGCCATCAACTTCAGGAAATGGAGTGGAGGGCATGCCCTGTCTGTATCAGTGGTGCTGAGGTAGATGTGATCAAAACATTCAAGTACCTGGTGGTAAACATCACCAGTAATCTGTCCCGGTCCATCCTTGTCAACACTATGCTTAAGAAAGCACACCAACAACTACTTCCTCAGAAGGGTAAGGAAATTCAGTACGTTCACAATGACTCTTATCACTTTTTACAGATTCACCATAGAAAGCATCCTATCCGGATGCATCACAGCTTGGTCTGGCAACTGCTCTGCCCAAGACCATAAGAAATTGCAGAGAGTTGTGAACACAGCCCAGTCAATTACCCAAACCAGCCTTCCTTCCATTGACTCCAGCTAAACTTTCCACTGCCTCAGGAAAGCAGCCAACATCATCAAAGACCCCTCCCACCCTGGTTATATGTTCTTCAGTCAGAAAGTAGACATAAAAGTTTAAAAGCATGTACCAACAAACTCAAGAATAGCTTCTTCCCTGCTGTTATCAGACTTATGAATGGATCTCATATTTTGAGTTGATCTTTCTCTGCACCTTCACTGTCTCTGTAACATTATACTCTGCATTCTGTTCTATTACCCTGATGTACTTATGTAAGGTATGAGTTCTCTGAATAGCACGCAAAACAACACTTTTCACTGTATCTCGGTACACGTGACAATAATAAATCATATCAAATCAAATTAGATCCTTGTTTTCAGGTTGTGTAAGAAATACATGAGGAAAATGTTAGACTTAGCAATGCTGATGTTCCAAAACAGGCATGTACATCTGAGAAAAACGTAGAATTCACAGAAATTATCGCAAAAAATGGCCCCTTCCATTCAACCAATCTTTGCTGATATTTATCCTCTGTATGAACAGTCTCCTCATCCGATATGCCTACTCTGTCCCCCGATCACTTTCTGCCAACCTTCTAACATAAGAACACAAGAAATGGAGTAGGAGTAGGGGATTCAGCCCCTTGAGCCTGTTCCATCAGTTAATAAGATCATGACTGATCTGATTGCAGTGTTAACTCCACTTCCCTGTTCATCCCCCAGCATCCTTCAATGTCTTGTCAATCGAAAATCTATCTAACTCAGCCTTAAATATATGACAGGACAAAGACTTCACTGCTGCCTGGGCAGGAGAATTCCAAACACAAGTGACCCCCCAAGAATAAAAAAAGCTTCCCCTTCTCTGACTTTGATGTGAGTCCCCCTATCTTGAAACTGTAGGCCATACAGCCTGTTCTGCGATTCAGTCTAAACATGTCTCATGTTCTATTTCAATTTCACCTTTCTGCCCTCTCTCGTTTCCCTTGATTCCCAAAGTGTCCACAAAAAAGGTACATTTTAGTCTGCTCGTTCCTTGCTTTCAATTTCCTGCATGGATTTACTCCATCCTCCTTCAATCATTCATCTCGATGTTTTAATCCTTCCACATTCATTTCCTCTTCATCCCTCAATCTGAGGAGGAAAGATTGCATTTATATAGTGTCATGAAAGACACCTTAAGGCTCTTTACAACCAATAAACTACTTATGATATGTATCCATATATAGATAGAATATCATGGTTGCCAATTTATGCACAGTGAGATCCCATAAATAACAATATGGTAATGACTCAATTCATGGATGCCTACCCTGAAGAAGTTACCCTCCTCCCTCCGGACAAACCTCAAGGAATCTCTCTCCCACTGCAACTCTCTCATAATCTCCTCGGCCTTGAAACTGCTCTCCTCTATCCATCCTCTATCCGCCTCCCCCTCTCTCCCTATTTATTTCAGAACCCTCTTCCCCTCCCCCATTTCTGATGAAGGGTCTAGGCCCGAAACGTCAAGTTTTCCTGCTCCTATGATGCTGCTTGACCTGCTGTGTTCATCCAGCCCCATGTTTGTTATCTCGGATTCTCCAGCATCTGCAGTACCTTTCATCTCTGCTTCTCATCTGACATTTATCTGTTTTGATCAGTAGTTGTTCATTACTCAGCTTCACAACCTTCAATCTAAAATAGATTCTCCTGTTCTCTGATCTATATCTCCTGCACTTAATTTTAATATTCTTTCAAGATCCTCAAGCAAATGATCAATTCAACTATTTCACAAGGAATGGAAGTGAGAGTAATGGGTCTATGATTGTCTCATATCTGTTTTGTTGCCTTTCATTGCATATGGACATACATTATTCTTTATTTCTAGTTTTCTGATATCTCTGTGGTATCCAACAATTCCCTCATACTCATAAAATCATCAAATGATATAGTGCAGTAAGATCCTAATTGGTCCATTTTGCCTATTTCAGCTTTTTGCAGACATAACCAATTAGTCCCAACAACAATTCTCAAATCATCTCTCTTGTCTCTGTCTGACAACGCCACCAGGTGAAGGCAACATGGTTTTTTATAGACATTTCAATTGCTGGTATTGCACATTATAAATTTGTTCTAGCCTTAGGGTATGGTAATCCTTCAGGGAACAACACCATGCAACAGAATCAAGAAGAGAGAGGGAGATTGGCAAATGAAGGTGGGAGGAAGAGGGAACCTAGGACTGAGAGTCTAATAGAAAGGCTGAAGAATCAGAAGTGGAAAGTACAGAAGACTGAAGAATGAGGGCATGGGAGATTGCACAATGAGAGTTGGTGGATTAGAAAGACTGGGGAGTAAGGGTTGGGATGAGGGAGACATGGCCTCAGGCAAACTCCTGAGTTTCAGAACTTCTCACCCAACAGCTGTTGGCACAAATCCAAAAACAAAATTGCTCAACTACCAGGGGACCCAACCTTTATACAGTAAATGCAATTGCATTCACAAACATAACATGATCAAAACTAACAGCCAGCGCTGACAGCTTAATTATGCATTCAGGATCTGGAGTGGGTCTTGAACCCACACCCTTCCTGACTCAGAGGCCAGAGTGTTACTATTAAGCCACACTGACACTTATTAACAGGCTGCTCTCTGTACATTTTATGACAGAACTGTAGTGATAATGAAACATTCCGTTCTAATTAGCCTATTACTGTAGCAAGATACTACATGCATATCCACCCCCACAGATTATCCTCTTGCGCAGATCGCAGCAAGTCAAATCATTAGGTCGATCATGTAGAAGCAAAGCAAACAGCAAAGCACTGAGAAAGCAAAAATTAACAGCAGTTAATCTTCAGCTATTACAAAATAAATTTCCATTTATCTCACAAAGCCACTGCACATATCTAAAATAATTCATGTCACAAATTTGCTGATGTATAATTTTTCTTTCCTGCTATACGTTGACTGAGACTTTGGAACTCTAATCCCTACTGAGCAGCACTCAAAAAACACATTAGCACCCAGTAAAAGTTCTTATTGCCTTGTTCAAATCCCTCTTTAGCTTTAACCCACCTCCTCCCTGTCCCTGTAATCTCCTACAACCTCTGCTTTCCTGTATTCTGGCCTATTACACATTCCTGATTTCCATTATTGCACCATTGGTGCCCATAACTACCCAGGCTATAAAGCTCGGAATCCTTGATCTCCTCCTCTCGAGCACTGCTTAAATCCAATTTCTTTTGCTAAGTTTTTAATCACTCATCCTAATTGGCCCTGATTCAGCTTGGTGTCAAATAACATCACTTCTGTGAAACACCTTAGGACATTGTAGTAAGTTAAAGGCACAAGTAATAGCTGTTATTGATCTGTGTTCATTTACATTCAGACTTTTATGTCTGTTAAGTAACTCACAGAATCATAGAGGTATAGAATGACTAGAGAATAGAAGGATGCCATTCAGCCCATTGGATTAATACTGGCTCTCTGTAAAAGCTATTCAGCTGATCCTGACCTTGTCTCTGTATCTCAGCAAATCCATTCTCTTCAGGTAATTATCCAATTCCCTTTTGAAAGCCCCGGATGAAAATGTCCCCACCTCACTCTCAGGCATTGCATAACCAGGTCCTAACCAGTTGTTGTGTGAAAGAAAGAGCCAGTCTCCAGAATTGCATCTGGTTTTGGACAGTAACAAATTTAGATGCAAAAACAGAAGTTGCTGGAAAAGCTCAGCAGGTCTGGCAGCAGCTGTGAAGAAAAAAATCAGAGTTAACATGTCGGGTCCGGTGACCCTTCCTTAGAACCCGAACCTGAAACGTTAACTCTGATTTTTTCTTCACAGATGCTGCCAGACCTGCTGAACTTTACCAGCAGCTTCTGTTTTTGTTCCTGATTTACAGCATCCACAGTTCTTTTGGTTTTTAACAAATTTAGATGTCTCTGTAAATTCTGTGCACAGCCAACAAAGTCACCCGAATATATTTTTTCAGAACCTATTTTACTCCAGACAGTTGAAAAATTACTTCTTTTCAGTTCAATCATTTGAATTTGGTGGAATAATTAACAAAGAATGTTATAGTTCAAATTGATCAGGTAATTTCAAAATAGTAACGATGCAGGAAGAGGGGTAATGGCCAAAAGAGCGAAACTGAAGTCAGAAGATGTCATTCTGGAAACATATCAGCCCATACCTGGGGTATACAGATAAATTATAGGTCAGGAAATGCAATTTGTCTATGTTGCCTAAGCTAATGTTGTTCTCTAACTGAAGCTGCCCATTCTAGACTTCTGCAACATCCATTTCTGATTATCAAAACAGAAAGTCAGACTGATTCAAAGATATGCTCTGAGATTGATCCTAAATGTCAGAGGGAAAACGGGAGACTTGGGCCTTCTGCTTGAGAGGTGAATGGGAATAAGGGGAGTAAAAGTGAAACGTTGCACAAGATGGAGAAGGTTCATCCAAAGCCCTGCCTCAGCTGGAACATTAACAGGCCAAGAGCTGCAGGAAAGCAAACTGTATGTTGGCCTTCATATTAAGAGGATTTGAGCGCAAGAATAAGGATGTCTTGCTGCAATTATACAGGGCATTGTTGAGGCCACACCTAAAATATTGTGTGCCGTTTTGGTCCCCTTATCTGAGGAAGGATGTTCTTACTATAGAGGAACCACAGTGAAGGCTTACCATATTCGATTCCTAGGATGACAGGACTATATGATAGATTGAGCTGGAGTTTAGAAGAATGGGGGTGGGGGGTGCAGTGTGGTGGTATCTCATAAAAACTTATAAAATTCCAACAGGTTTAGTAAAGTTAGATGCAGGAAGGATGTTCCCGATGATGGGGGAGTTCCAGAACCAGGGTGTCATGGTTTAAAGATAAGGGGTAAACCTTTTAGGACTGAGATGAGGAGAAATTTCTTCACCCAGAGAGTGGTGAACCTGTGGAATTCATTCCCACAGAAGATGGTTGAGGCCAAGACATTATGTGTTTTCAACAGGAGATTATTTTTGTGGCTAAAGGGGTCAAGGGTTATGTGGAGGGGGTAGCATTAGGGTATCAAGCTCAATGATCAACAGTGATTATAATGAATGGTGGAAGACGCTCAAGTGGCTAATGGCCTCCTCTTGCTCCTATCTTTAATGCTTCTATGTAAGAGCATGCAGTGTCCAGTTCCAGGCAGCACATCTTAAAAGAGACAGTGCAGAAAAGATTCCCAAATGGTTCCAGGGATGAGGAATTCCAGTTACATAGAAAGTTTAGGAATGTTTTCCTTGGAGATGGGAAGGTTGAGGAGAAATTTCAAGAGCGGCCTGGACAGAATAGCTAAGGAAAAACTGTTCCCATTGGTCCAAGGATCAAGAACCAGAGGGCACCAATTTAATGTGATTGACAAAGAAAACAAGAAAGGCATGAGACAAACGTTTTGTACAGCGAGTGGTTAGGGTCTGGAATGCACTGCCTGATAATATAGTGTAGGCAGATTCAATGAAGGCATTCAACAATTCATAAATTCATGCTCAAAAAACCATCAAATGATAATGTGCAGGTAGGTCCCAATTGGTCCAAGAGGAAACTGGATGATTATCTGGAAAAGAATGTGCATGGCTACCGGAAAAAGAGGAGCGATACACACAAAACATGACAGGCTGATGACCATCTGAATGTGCTACAACCATGTGGTGATCCTGTGAAAAGGTAAATTTAGGCTGGAAGCCTTACAATTGCTTAAGACATGGAATAAACTCCTGGACAAATTAGATGAAAAATTCAAAGTAGGAGTGAGGTTTCCACTCGTCAGTTACTATCGTAAGAGACCACATATTTCTTCTTTTTGGATTATAAACTGAAATGGAGATTGGAAACTCCTATATTGTTGAAATACCAGGAGAATTTTACAATGGAAAAATAAAGTAGCTCACATTTGTAGGTGTGCAAAGAAATGTTGCCTTTAGCAGCAATGAGGGGCATACTTCTAGACAGAGTGCCTTTGAATTAAGGGAAAGACATCCTGACAACAGGCCTCAGATTGGTTGAGCTGCAGCTTGTTACAATTCTGTAGGTGTAGGGCAACTAGAGACTTTGAGGGCTGGCATATTGAAAACATCTCTCTCTCCCCTTCTCCTCGTGTGAGTGAATTGGAAAAAAAGCCCAAGAAAGCTTAGAAAATCATTCCAACACAAAAAGACCTACATCCACTGGATCAATTATCAGAATAAAAGAACAACTATCAATTTATGGACAACAGTCTGGCACCAGTGCCAAAAGTGAAAAGGGACTATGAGAGGCAATTTAAACAACACTGCAGTTTTGATCTTCAGAATTTCATTGCCAGTCTATATATTGTTTTCCACCAATAAAATCTGCTTTTTCTTTGGCTTAACATAAATGAGTGTGTGTGTGTATAAACATTTGGGGTATTTAGTTTAAGTCACATACTTGTAAAGTTGGAACCCTTTCTTCTCTTTGCCACTTGTTAAAGTTACAATAACTAGCAATATTTTCTGGTAATGACGAAACCTGGTGTGAATTGCCTTTGTCCCAATGGCTGTCAGTCAACAATCAAATGGCAGTCAAATTGAGATTTTACACATTTTGTTGCAGCTTATGCAACAGTGGGCATGATTATTGGTGCATTTTTCCTGGTTAGGTTATGACACAATATGGTGACAGTAATCTTTATATGAAGCATGTTAACAGCTATAACTGTACTGAAAGAAAGGGCATACATTCACTAGCCACGACAATGTTTTACAGAAAATGTAGTATTTGTGAAACATACTCATGTTGTAATGTAGGAAACGCTGCAGCCAAATTGCATTCTACATGATTCCACACAGCAACAACCTAATAATGAGCAGATCAGGGGGTTTTGTTGACATCTGAAGGATAAATTTTGGCCACAACACAGGAAAAACTTCTTTTTCCCATCTTTGTATAAAACCAGGGGATCTTTCACGTAAAAATCAGAGGAAGTTGGAGCCATGACTGAATATTTCATATAAAATATATTTCCTTAGTCCCAGTGCAGCGCTATCTTCTTTTCTCGAAAAAAATACTTTGTCTGTAAGTCTTTAAAAATCCATGAAAAAAACTTCTTGTTTTGAATTTTACACAACTTGCATTAAACTTTAAGTTGTTGCCATACAGCATAGTCCACTCAATATTACCCTTGGTTTTGAACCACTGTTGTCCAGTGAAGGTACAATCAGACCCCTATTAGGAAGCGAGATCAAAGATTATGACTAAGAATCCATCAGCGGTTTCTGAAAGTCAATGTTACCAACCTGGAATTTGGCACCAAGTGGTCCCTGAAAACTGGTGTTGTAAACTTTGTGTTGGATTGTCTACAAAATATCCATTCGGGTCTCAGATGGTTTTTTTGTTTCCCAATTACCAAGCCATGCTTTTAACAGTTATGCCCAGTGCAGGAAAACATTACTCATTGTTATTTGATAATTACTCCCAACAATATGAATTTCAACAAGAAACTTTCAGTTAACTTGTGCAATTGATTTTACTGCTGAAAGAGAAAAGAGACGCACACAGCATGTGGAATAAATGTTTATTGTGAACTCCTGCTTTTCAAAGTGGTGCTCTAACCCATTTAAATTAAATGGACTAAAACAGCAGGGGAGGAATTTCAGATGAACATGTTAAGTATTTGAATCCAGTGTTGTAAAGCATGATTCCAGGATTCTGGTGTTATTACAGCAGACAGACTGTAAGATCAAATTAAGACAGTGTCTTCAATCATCGGGTAGCCTCATTCAACTATAACTCAAGTAAATGTGACTAGAGGCACTGCAGTCTTTTATTGTGTATTTTAGTTGGTCTGAGTAGTTTCTGGTAGGCATTGCTTTTAATGTGGAGATCAAACACATGTAGCAGATACCTAAATCTTCTTGTTTTGTGCAAGCAGATACTTGGCCACAAAATCCTGAACAGGCACTTGGAGAGATGGGCAATGCTGAGGCATCAGGAGACCTCAAGCATCCACCAAGTAATTTAAAAGATGAAAAATTCAGTGAACCAAAGGGGAAACTCTTTCTGAAATATCATTGAGGCCAAAAGGATTGCATGTTCTGCTCATGGTTGTGTCTTTAAACCATACAACCTCTGGCTCCAATTACAGGGTACCATAGGGAGGTCACGCAGATCAAGTTGGCAGTCTCCCCACATGGCAAAGGATTGTAGTACAGTTGGCAAAATGCAGTCAGTCCTATAAAGTGGTTCTTAACAGGACTCGGTATGTGTGCAAGAGATAAAAGGTACTGCAGATGCTGGAGAATCCGAGATAACAAGCATGGGGCTGGATGAACACAGCAGGTCAAGCAGCATCATAGGAGCAGGAAAACTTGACGTTTCGGGCCTAAACCCTTCAGAGATTTTTCTGATGAAGGGTCTAGGCCCGAAACGTCAAGTTTT
>JAHRHZ010000026.1:11178353-11200945 GCA_024137785.1 Ginglymostoma cirratum | reverse complement strand
TGACCTGCTGTGTTCATCCAGCCCCATGCTTGTTATCTCGGTATGTGTGCAAATTGGCTGCCCACTCCCTCAGGCAGGAAGCCTCGCTCATTCCGCTGCTGGGAAATAGCCTTGGCATAAAGAAGCCATCCCAACACATTGCGCACTATTTTACTGGCTTCAGCCCACCCCTCTTAGCCATTAGTAACCCAGGAGATGATAAAATCATTGCCCATAGCTGTACCATATTACTGTCAATCACCCAGTTTAGACAAAGCAGCTCAATTAACCTGGAATTTCAAGGGATTCTGGGACAAGAGAAAACAACCCCATTTTAGGGATAAGCCATCCAGTTGGCTTTACCACAGAACCTTCACGTCTCAGAGCTGACCTCATCTTCATTCTCAACAAATGGCACCCTCCCTCTCTCTAACTGCACATGGGATGTCACTGGTCTCACTACCTGTAAAAGTAACTGGAGATATAAAAGGACACAGGGCAACTTTTTCACACAGAGGGTGGTGTGTGTATAGAATGAGCTGCCAGAGGAAGTGGCGAAGGCTGGTACAATTACAAAATTTAAAAGGCACCTGGATGGGTATCTGAATAGGAAGAGTTCAGAGGGATATGGGCCAAATGCTGGCAATTGGGACTAGATTAAATTTAGGATGCCTGGTCGGCACAGATGCATTGGAACAAAGAGTCTGTTTCCAAGATGTTCAACTCTATGACTCTATGACTCCAAGCTGTCAGCGGCTGCAATCATTTGTGGTTTTTCAGGTCACTATTTTTAGGGGATATAAACTCCCAGAACAGAGTGAAAGCTTTGAACCGAAACTGTGGAATGAGATGAGATGACGAAAGTGACTGGTAAAGGACCCAATACAAGAGCTGAAAATTTCAATATTTTAGGAATTGGACAATTGAATCTTCCAGAATCTGAAAAATGTGGGCTGTAGTGAGAAATTTGTGAAAATTAGGAATGATTTTCAAGTGTAAAGACCTAGACATAAAGATGAAATTCTCACTAGTGAGAGGCCTATTAACCTGGATTACCACTCATTATCACTTCTATTACTCTCTAATCTTGCCTCATGAATACACATATTTCCATTCTCCCATACACTGGAAGCTAAGTGCTGAGAATTCCCAACACGGAAGTCTGTACAGATACTGGGCAACTCCAGTTCACAATTGGCTTCTCCAGACAGCCACCTTGAACACCTGGCACCAAGAACTCAGGAACGTTCCATGGGAAGCAACTGTTTGTACTCTACATTCAAAGATATTGCATTCTGATATATACCAGACTCTATATGGCATCATTGTGCCACATCTCCAATCCACTACTGTACACTTCTGCACTTCAATACTGCATTTTGAGATGCACAAGAATTTCATATTGAGATACTCCTGTAAAGACGCAATGCCTCAGGGAGAGGCACCCAACTCACAGATTGGACCAGGTTGTGTCTGAAGGCAACTTGCACAATCTCTTGGTGTATGCTCACTTCACAACTACCTGGGTGCTCACAGTATCCGTCTTGCCTTGTCTTTTTGCATCTAAGTCCCTCAACCTGACCTTAAAGGCTCACTGTTCTGTTGTTTTGTTTTGCTGTTCAGCGCTGACACAAAGCTAGGCAGAATGTCATGGTTGTCAGTGATCATCAGTCAAAGGGTGAACATGTTACAGTGTGGCACCATGCAATGTCAGTATTGTACCTGCGTTGTATGCCAGCTGCATACACACTGTATCTGCTTCAAGCAAATAGCCATGTCACAAATTGTAAGGGATGTAGTCCTTCGTCAAGGCCAGTGAGACACATTCAGGCAGGGTGTCCCAGAACAATATGTCAAGGGTAACCTCAATAATCAATTTAGGGGCTTGGGCATAGTCAGGATAAGGATCCTGTCCTTGTAGGGGATGATGAGCCAAATGTCAGGCACCCACCATCCACCTTGCTGCTTTCAGCCTTGTTATGGGCAATTTACTCCTCGAGTGAAACAAAGGAAGGGACTAAATGAGATGGAAGTGGGTAGCATAGCTGTTAGTGCTGGTGCAGGTGGGGGAAATGTGTGTGTTGTCCATAGTGAGTGAGCAGTCAGTGCAGAAGGCATGCAGGGCTTGTAGGGCTGTGGGCATGTTTTACTGGGTGAGAGTGAGTGAGCAAAGGAACCGCATGCAGTAGTGACAGTGGTAGAACATGAGCTTTGCTGGGAGGTGAATGCAATAGCAGGGATAGAGGGAGTGTGTGGTAGTAGAGAGAAAATGGAATGGCACTTACCCCAGTGGAGCAGAGAAAGTTACTACCCTTCCTGCAGCACTGTTGAGTATTCCTTCACTGACATGAATGGCACCCTTTGGACAGGCTGGCAGGGTCTGGTCTCTTGGCCTCCTGGGAGAAGAAGAACGTCCTTCCTTGTACGACCCTGTTCATCAAAACCTCCAGGTACTTGTCTGCCAACATCCCCCCGAGTTCTGAGGAAGGGTCACCGGACCCGAAACATTAACTCTGATTTCTCTCCACAGATGCTGCCAAACCTGCTGACCTTTTCCAGCAATTTCTGTTTTTGTCACCAACATCCCCTTCTCTGCATTGCCTGGGGAAAATGTCTCAAAGCAGGCAGGGCAGCTCCAAACTGCCAGCAATTGATCAGGCATACAATGCCCTTTAGTATATGGCCAGAGATCCTGGGATATCCTGGCAGGGCCAAGTACGTTTGGGAGAAACCCGCTAGCATCTGACAAGTAGTGCGCCATCGGGCCGTGGTATCTAGTTAGTAAGGCAAGTTGAGGCGATGGTGCAAGAAAAATCTCAATGCCTTGCAGAGAGAATTCCTCCACAAAACTCACCGAAGTTGACACTTTGCCAGTCTCTGGTGGGATTCAGCCCATTGTCTCCACTAAGGAAGGGATTTCTACAGTTAACAGAGGATTGTTTCATGACTCACATTTGTGAAAGAACCAGCAAGGGTAGAAATCCTCCTGAGTTTTGATTATGAGTAATTGAGATGATCGAATTTCCAACACAAAGACAGGTGAGACGTTAAACACCAGTGATCATCATGCAATTGCATTGGTCATAACAAGGATTTGGAGAGGTTACTAAAATGCAAACAAGATTGCCAAACTTTTAAGAAGGTTAACTTTGAGAATCTGAGAATTCTTGTCAGAGTGGGCTTGGCAAACTAAAGTCCAGTGAATTTGAGATAAAAACCGAAAGATCTGCAGATGCTGTAAATCAGGAATAAAAACAGAAGTTGCTGGAAAAAACCCACAGGTCTGGCAGCATCTGTGAAGAAAAAAATCAGAGTTAACATTCTGGGTCCAGTGACATTTCTGGGGAGCCAAATGTCAGGCACCCACCATCCACCTTGCTGCTTTCAGCCTTATTATGGGCCATTTACTCCTAGAATGAGACAACAGAAGGGACTGGGTGAAGTGGAAGTGGGTGGTATAGCTATTAGTGCTGGTGCAGGTGGGGGAAATGTGTGAGTTTTCCAGAGTGATTGAGGAGCCAATGCAGAAGGCATGCAGGGTTGGCTGCAACCAGGGCTGGTTTACTGAGTGAGATCGAGTGAGCAAAGGTATCGCAAAGGTGTCAGACCTGAAACATTAACTCTGATTTTTTTCTTCAAAGATGCTGCCAACCTGCTGGGTTTTTCCAGCAGCTTCTGTTTCTGTTCCAGTGAATTTGATTCCACTACGTGTAAATTTATGAAAATCTTAAAGTTAAGATTATGGAATTTCTAGATAGAAATAAATGATGAAACAATCACTATTGCAGTTTCAAGAAGGAAAGGTCTTTCCAATTGAATGCATTTTTTGCGCATATGACCAAGGAGCTTTATCGGAGGTTTACATGGAATGTAAATTAAAATTCAGTTACGTCTTAATGCAATTCCTTTCAAAAAGCTGGGACTAAAAATATAGAGGTCAGATCTCAGTGGAAATAATTGACAATGGATTGTTAATAACAGTTGACAATCGGTTGACTGACAGAAGCCAGAGGGTTTGGTACTGGTCCTATCATCACCCTTGTTACCAGGGTAGTCCCATGGGATTCTGTTTTGACATTAAATTGAAACCATCAAAACGATGTTTGGTAGCAGTGAATAAAGCAAGTAACATGTTGGGATGTATTAAAAGATAAATATTGAGCTGAAATAGTGAGGTAGTCAATGTCAATTTATCAATCATTAGTGGGACTGTTTTTAGAATAATATGTACTGCTGTGGTCACCACTGCACAAAAGGATATTTAAAAAGTATTTAGATGAACACTTGAAATGCCATAGTAACAAGGCTATGGGTCAAATGCTGGAAAATGGGATATGAGTAAATAGATGCTCAATGACTGGTGCACGATGAGCCAAAGGGTCTTTTTTCAGCTGTAATACTCTACGTCTCTATGATATTGTCTTACTGAAAAGGTAATAGAAAGTGAATTTGAAAGGACCTTGTGTTTTTGTCTAGCAATTCCCATGTTCCTATGGCCAGCATCAGATGGAGATGCTAGTATCAGCTGTCTCTTACCTCCGATCGCAACTAGCAAACAACTAAGAATTAGAAATCTTACACTCAACCATAAGCATGTTCATTATCGCGCAATGCACACATGTCTGAAATCACTTGATTTTCCTATTGCAACCATTACATAGAGAGTTTAGTTTCAGTCGAGATGCATATTAATATGGTATCATCTGAATTCAAAATCATTTCAATTCAACCCATGTAAAAAAATAATCTATGTTGAACTTTTCGTGTGCTAACTTGAAGAGTTTCTGACAGTGCTTTAAAAGCCGTTTGTCAATCTCTCTGAAATACTAAGTGTGTTTCAGTTCTACATCTGTGCCCTCCAGCGGAGGTTGACCTTATCATTCAGCAGGGATTGACATGGGACCATCCTCCCAGCAGCTGTCACATCAAAGAGAGACCTTTCGATCTCAGCAAGTAGGTACCAATGAAATCTTGATGCACAGTATTGAGTACCCATTACAGAGTGAGAGGAGGGATGTGAACACAATAGACCTCCCACCATTTGTGGCCAGTTCTACAACACCTTGCCTTGTTACGCCCAAGGCCTAGTGTGAATTTGCTGTAAGTTTCTTTGTGTCTTTTCTGCTCCTATGAATTCCACAGGCAATGCTGAGATAAAATGACTTAATTTGGCAGCATTTACCTAAAGCTATGCAGCCAGATGGTGCTTTGATAGTTTGCTGTGGGAAAGTGCTAAAAGCAGGCCCGAGGCTTCCCTAGAGATGGTAAGCTCTGAGTATCGGTTATGTTCCTGAGCTAATAATCTGGAAGGTATGAATTCAAATCTCACCACTGCAGTTTCACAATTTGAATTTGGTTTTAAAAACCTTAGGAAACAGAAAGTTGGTATTGTTAAAAGTGAGCATGAAAGAACAATGTCAGTCTAGATAACTTATTTCACTACACCAGGACTGTTTTCCTGAAGTGAAGGAAATCTACTTCAAAGCTCAGTCTGGGCCTATATGTGACTCCAGTCTCCTAGCAATTTTGTTGACTCATAAGGGTTTTGTAAGCCATGCTGTTGTATCAAACTTGCTGTGCAATAGTTCAAGGAGAAAACCCACTCATCATCTTCCCAAGTCAATTAGGAATAAATGCCAGGCTTGCCAGCAATGCCAACATTTTTCATGCAAAGTGCGTACTTACTACAGGACTCACTCAGATCACTGACTTTGCTGTTGAAAGAAAGGGTGACATCTAATCAAATAATAGCATCCATTGCAGCAAAGAAGGAGATGAAATGCCAAACTGAAGCTCTATACTTTGTTTTAATTCTATTGGGTGTTATTGATCCTGTGGTACTATCCAGAGTGAGGCAGGGAATTCCGCCAGTTCCCAACTGAGCATTCTGCCCTCAAACAGTTTAACCATTCAATCATCCCGAAAGTGTTGTGCAGCAGATTGTCAGTAAACTGACAGGTACATTTACCTAGATATCCATATTACCATTACAATTGAACATAATGCATTGCATGTGAAACATTTTGAAAAATATTCAATGTTATAAAAACACATGTCTTTATTTATGCTTTTTCCTCTTTCTTTATCTCTAAGGAATTAAAATATGGAATTATAAAACATAGAACGTTATCTCTATCTCTTATCACTTGGAAATTATCTCTTGGAAAAGACTGTAGATCCTGGAGGTCAATTGAAATCTACAAGACCGAGATCAATAGGTAAAATGTCAAGGGACATAGAATAAATGTGAGCTTTGCCCCTTCCTTGTCACCCCCAAACAAGTACAAGGAGCTCACTGACCTCTTGCTCGTCAAGATTAGCATCATCCTTCTAACTGCCTCTATATTTCCTGCCCCTCGCCAGTCACTGAGCCAAACTTTCTTTAACGTTCCCCTGCCATCACTCCTAAATGTCCACCTCCTATTTTCTCAACCCTATTCCCTCCAAATTGGTGGTCCTACCAACGTCTTTTCCTGGGCCCACCCCTTCAATTGCTATCAGTTCCCTCTCCTCACATATGTGTCCCACTCACCTCTGAAATTACAATTGACTTGCCAATTTCCTTGTTGCATCCAAAATCCTTGCACATATTGTTGGCTGCCAAATCCATATTCATCAATCCCAGGCCTCCACGTTTGAATGCCTTCAAACTGTTTTCTGCCACATTCACAGAATTGAAATGGTGCTTTTCAAAATTACAAATAACATGTGACTGTGACCATGGCAACCAGCTCTTCTCTATCCTTTCTCAACCCACACACAGCCTTTGACACAGCTAACCAGGCCATCATCCTGCAATATCTCTTTGCTGTTATCCAGGACGGAGAGACTACACTCATCTGGTTCCATGGTTATTTGTCCACTCAGAGCTGGGGAGTTCCACGCAATGAGTTTTCTGCCCATTTCCTGCACCATTTCCTCTGATGTTCACCAAGAATTTGTCCTCGGGACCCTCCTTTCCCTCATCGCAGAATCATCGAATCCCTCCAGCGTGGAAGCAGGCCATTCAGCCCATCGAGTATACACTGACCCTCCAAAGAACATCCAACCTAGACCCACACAGCCCCCCACCCTCTCGCTGTAACCCCACATTTCCCATGGCTAATCCACCTAACCTACACATGTTTAGAGTGTGGGAGGAAACTGGAGCATCCAAAGGAAACCCACGCAGGCACAGGGAGAATGTGTATACTCTCCATAGACAGACGCCCGAGGCTGGAATCAGACCCAGGTCCCTGGTGCTGTGAGGCAGCGGTGCTAACCAGAGCCACAGTGCTGCCTTCATCTATGCCCTGCCTTCAGTGACAACTTTTAGAAATGTATACTCGTGATACAAGCTCCCCTCACCACCACCTCTATCAACCCCACCATTGTTTCTGATTTGTCGCGCTGCCTGATCTTTCAGATATAGAAAGGTCGCTCTAGGTTAATCCCAGGTCTGTGATTTCCTTGATCTTTCTACTGTTCGGACACTGTTGACAGAGTAACAGAAGTCTGATTAATATGTCCAACCTGGGTTTCCTTAGTACTGAGCTACTGTCATGCAACTGTGATGCTCATGCAATTGAATGGCCTGTCAACATCAGTCAGCTTTGTGCATACCATGTGAAGAATAGCCACTGTCAGCCAATCCAGACCTCAGGAAGATTTAGAAATTTCAGTCAAGGAGAACTGGGAAAATTCAGTCAAGGAGAACTGGGAAAATGCACATTTTACCAGTCCCTGATCTTAAAGGATGGGTTTACTATTTCCATAAGATAGACCATCACAGAAATTACAGCGTGGAAGCAGGTCATTCAGCCCATCCAGGCTTTGCTGGTATTTATCTTCCATACAAGTTGTGTTCCTATCACATCTGGCCACCATGATCCTGATTTGCAACTACTGCCTTTAGAGCTTAAATGTGGTCTAGCTAGACAGGACGTCAGCCTACAGAGGATCTGTCAGCCTTTAGAGAAGGACTGCCCCTGCATGTGAATAACGCCATGGAAATTGTCCCCTAAACCCTGCAGAAAATTCACCAACCATCAGATAAGGACAAACATCTATTTAAGGAAATACTGTCATTCTCTTCCTTTATCTCTAAGACACCAGAAAGTGAAGCGTTTCTTGGAATTGGAGGTCAGCTGCAACAGGAACCCAACTGCTGCTTATTCTTTCTGAGGCAGTACCTGGAGATTGAGAATAGCTTACTGCCGCTCTGAAGTGATGGATCATGAAGTGACTAAATAATCTGGTGCTGGATCCACACCTCCTACCAGGTGGAGCAGGTGGTGTGTGAAGAGGTGGATGGCTGGGCTGCTCAGGGTTCTATGCACACCTTTTGCGGTTTGCAGTCAGCCTCCATCTCAGCCTGTCAAAGACACTCAGAATGGTTCACAGCTTCACAGAATGCCTCTTCTCCAGTTTTGGTAGCCTGGGGGCAAGAGCATCTCATGAGACAACAGGGATGTTGCATTTTTTTTTAAAGAGAGGCTTTGCTATTTAATGACAGGCTAATTCCTCCAAAGCTACTATTTGTAATGCAAATATAAATTGTTTTGCTTTTGTTGCGTGATGATCCACAAAATGTTCTGGAATGCCTGGTTGAGCTGCCCCTCTCTCTGAGGAGGTTGAATAGTTGAAAGATCTGCCTGTAAAAACAAAGCTAAATGGAGACTCGATCAGTGTCGAATTGTATAATTACAGCTCACCTTCTCTTTCAACGTCTCACAGCAAATGCAGGAAGTGTTTACCATCTGATCCTTTTAGCTGCACAAGGCGGCAATGTTGTCAAATCTGCCTGGAGGACAGGTGTGAATAGTGAAGATGGGTGAGTATTCTGGGGTTTTTTGCAACAGGAAGCATTCATATGGAATCTTTCTATGCAAGTTCAGGTGGGAAAGTGTTGACCATCCAGGGGATCTAGAAGGTGTGCATCCAATAGATCTTTGTTCAATCTATTTTTTTTCCCATTTGGAAGTTAATATGCTCAAATAACCTCCCAAGGACTTTGCTGATGGAGTCTACTCAGTGGATAATATACTGGCCCTGAGTTGGAAGATTGTACCTCAAGGTCCACTCTACAGACTTGACCATATAGACCAGGCTGATGTTCCCTGTGCAGTATAGGGATAGCCTGCACTGTTTGAGATGCCCGTACTTCAGATGAAATGTTAAACTGAAGGCCCATCAATTGTCTCAGGTGGGTGCTGTAGGAAGATTTATGGTACTATCTGAGGAGGAGCAGTTGAGTTCTCCCTATATTTTCCCCTAATCAATATCACTACAGATGGATTATCTGGTCATTACCTCATTGTTGTTTATGGAGGTGCTTTTTATTTGTACATTCATGGGGTGTGGGTATTGCTAGCTGGGCCAGCATTTATTGTCCATCCCTAGTTGCCCTCGACAAGGTGATGGCGAGCTGTTTTTTTGTAATCACTGCAGTCAGTTGAGTGTGGGTACAGCCACATACCATTAGGAAGGGAGTTCTGCCTTTTCTTTATTTGATTGTGGGATGTGGGCATCACAGGCCAGGCCAGCCTTTATTGTCCATCCTAATTTTGCCCAATGAGTAAACCACGTTGTGATGAGTCTGGAATCACATTTGAGCCAAACAAGGTAAGGATGCCAAATTTCCTTCCCTAGAAGTCTTTAGTGATTTTTTTTTTCTACAGCAATTGCCGCTGCTTATGTGATTGCCATTAGGCAAGTTCATCTCTGTTCCAGATGTATTGACATCCAATTTTACCGTCTGCCACGGTGGGGATCAAGCCCATAACCCAAGGACAGGGGCCTGAGTTACTAGTACAATGACATTACCACTGCACCACTGCCTCCCCATAACAACACAGTGACACTAAAAGAGCAGCAATATATTTCCAGGTCAGAATGGTGAGTGGTTCAGAAGGAAACATGAAGATGGTGGTGTTCCCACATCGTTATCCTTCTAGGTGGTAGTGCTTCAGGATTCCTAACTTCTGACCTGCTCTTGTTGCCACAGTATTTATATAGCCAGTCCAGATTAATTGCTATTCAATGGTAACATGCAGTGATATCACTGTGACCGTGAGGGATTCTGTGATGGTGATGACATTGAACGTCAAGAGGCAATGATTAAACTCTCTCTTGTTGGAGACGGTCATTACCTGAGACTTGTGCGTCACAAATGTTACCTGTTACTTTTCAGCCCAAACCCAGATATTGCCCTGGTCTTGCTGCATTTGAACATGGACTATTTCAATATGTGACAAGGGCAAATAGTGCTGAACTTTGTGTAATCATCAACAAATGTATCCACCTCATACCTGCTAAGCAGGTGCTGGTTATAGCAGTGAAGATGACACCTTCCATCACTTTACTGATGATTAAGAGTAGACTGATGAGGCAGTAATTGGTCAGGTTGTATTTGTCCTTTTATTTCCCTGCAGGATGTACTTGATCAATTTTCCACATTGTTAGGTGGATGCCAGTATTGTTGGAATAAATTGACCACTCTGTTTCCTACATTACAGTAATAATTGTACCTCAAGAAGTTAATTCATTGACTGAAGCATTGGATGTCCTAATGTCTTGAGTAGCTCTTCTGTACAAGAGTAGTTCTCTCAGGATGACCAGAAACCGAGCAGGCACAGTTCTGAGGAAAGGTCACTGGACCCAAAAAGTTAACTCTGATTTCTCTACACAGATCCTGCCAGACTTGCTCAGATTTTCCAGCAATTTCTCTTTTCCAACACCTACAGGGCTTTTGTTTTTTTTGCTCAGGCACAGCTTTCTTATGCATAGACCACAATGTTCATTCCCTTTAGCTACCTATCTATATGTGCAAAACGTAACTAAGTAAAATTTTTCATGGAGCACAGAAACTGGTATCACTTTTCCCATTAATCCACCACCTTTCCATGCTTCCAGATATCACTATATTTGATTCTAAAGATGTGGGCACCAATGGCAAGGTTTGTAATTTTAGCCAATCCTCTGTTTTCCCTTGAGAAGGAGATGATAGGTCATTCCTTTAACTGCTACCATCTGTGTGGGGATTCCATGTGGCAACTTGATACAACCAAATGGCCTGTTGGGTCACTCCAGAGGCAAATAAGAGTCAAGTACATTTAGTGTGGAACTGGAGGCACCTGCAAATCAGTCAGGGTAAGGGTGATAGGTTTTCTTCCCCAAAGGATATCAATGAACCAGGTGAGTTTTTAATGACAATCTGACACAGTTTCATCAGTTACTTATTTCCAGATTACTTTTGAAAGGAAAGCAAATTCTTAATCTGCTATGGCAGGACTTGCATTGACTGAGGTCTCCATAAATCCTGGCACTGACTATTTTGAGAAACTGAGTTCAGCTCTGCTTGAGGTTAAATTGGTTCAGTAAGAGTTTTGGTGAAGGTAAATTGAAGAGGCCGGCAGAGATTTTCCAGCTTTCACTTCCCAATGGGCTGTGGGGACAGATCAACTCAATGGAGGCGAGCACCCAGCAGCAGATCTGGGTGCCAGTGCCACAAGTGAGCCTACAGGTAGTGGTGAAGAGAAACACTGCTTTCTAGAAGGGCCTCCACTACCATCCTGTCCCTCCTCTCACAGGGGTGTCCTGGCTGCTTTTTGTTTGTTTTTAAGCTGTGACTGGAAGGACACCTTCTTGTCAAAATAGTCTCATCCTGTTTACCCCTCACCACTGACAGTTTACTTCCTGAAGTCAGAAAGCGCCTCATTGACTCTGTAACTTCAGGAGGTGCCCATAATTGGACAGGAACTTGTCTCTGGTCTAATTAAGAGCTCCGCCTCTTAAAAATTTTAACTATAATCAGTTTCCCACAGGAAGCATGTTCCTACCTGGAAATAAACAAGGTTCCTATTACCATTTTCCTGGTGAACATTCAAACCACATTCCCTGGATCAATAATCCAATGACACTTCAATACTTCAACAGAATCTCATCTGGTGAATGCACACTGTGCACACAGACAATTTATTACAAAAATCTATTATGTTCTTTAACTGCTACCATCTGTGTGGAGATTCCATGTGGCACCTAACTCTGTTTTTATAAACGACTCTGATGGCTCTAAGCCTTACCTGTTGAAGAAGCTCAAATAATCCGTATATGTGAAACAAGTCTAATCTTTTTACTAATAATGAGGATCTCAATGGTAATCTGCCAAAATTTAGGCAGACAAAATGACATCACAATATGCCTTCCACCAAAAACAGACAGACAATCTTTAACCGCTACCCTTCCTAATGCAAAACACAAGACAGAGAGACACATATACCACACACATGCCATGTGCACAACTTCAAATATTTAACCACACACACCCACACACACACACACACACCTGAATCACCTATAGCATTTATGACCTCATTACAGCCTTGGTCTATGCATAGATAAATGAACTGAACTCCAGGGATGACGTGAGAGTGACCATCCTTGACATAAAGGCAGCATTTGATTGAGTGTGTTGTCAAGGAACCTGAGCAAAACAGGACTCTGTGGGATTTTGAGAGAATACTCTCTCCTGATTGGAGGCATATCTAGCACAAAAGAAGATAGTTGTGTTTCTTGGAAATCAATCACTTCAGTCACAGGACATCACAGGATATTGTCCTAGGCCTAACGGTCTTTGTCAATCACCTTCTCCCCATCTTAAGGTCAGAAGTGGGGGGAATGTTCACAGCTGATTGCACAAAGTTCAGTACCATTTATGTCTCCCCAGATAATAAAGTAGCCCGTGTTCAAATTCAGCAAGGCCTAGACAACATCAAGGCCGAATGATAAGTGGTAAGTAATATTCATGCCATACAAGTGCCAGGCAATGATCAACAAGAGAGAAGCTTATCATTTCCCATTGACATTAAGTACATTACCATTGATCAATCCCTCAATCTCAATATCTTTGTAGTTATTGTTGACCAGAAACTGAACAGGACTGGCTATATAATCATTGTGGCTACAAGGCTGGGAATTATGTGGTGACTAGCTCAGCCCTTAACTCCTCAAATCCTGTCCATCATCTACTAAGTGTAATTCAGATATGTGATGGAACATTCTTCAGTTGCCTGGATGAGTGCAGCTGTAACAACACTCAAGAAGTTCAACACCATCCAGGACAAAGTAGCCTCCTTGATTGAAACCCCACCTAATATTTTCAATATTCACTCCCTCCACCACTGAGACACAGTGGCAACTGTGTATATTATCTACAAGTTGCTCTGTAACAACTTGGCCGTACTAAATTACCCATAGTGTTCAGGGATGTGTAGTTTAGGTGCATTAGCCATGGGAAATGCACAATTACAGGGATAGATTAGGGGGACGGGTCTGAGTGGCATGCTGTTCGGAAGGTTGGTTGGGTCTCATTGGACAGAATGGCCTGCTGCCACACAGTACGGATTTTGCATAACTCACCAAAGATCCATAGAGAGCATCTTTCGAAGCTGTGAACACTACTACCTAGAAGGACAAGGGCATCAGACACATGAGAACATCATTGCATGAAAATTCCCTTAGGAGTCTCACACAGTCCCAACCTGGCACTGCATCACTGCTTCCTCAGAGTTGCTGAATCACAATCCTGGAACTCCTTCCCTAACAGCACTGTGGCTATACCTACACCACACAGACAGCAGGAGTGCAAAAAGACAACTCACTACCATCTCCTCAGGGCAATTAGGGCTGGGAAATAAATCCTGTCCTACCCAATGATGTCCACATTCCATGAATGATTGAAAAATACAAAAAGCCATCACTCCAAAATCTTCTTCCACAGATAAGTAAGATCGAAGGTAATGTATTTATCTCGCATATGCGCAAAGCTGGAACATTTTAGTCAGGCGGTCACCACTCTTTTAACTGCATCTCAGGTTTAAATTAAGTCAGTGTTCATTAGAGTAAGATCATAGTAGATACTACCTTTACGTTGTACAGTGGAATACCTTTTTTTCCAAGATACATGTTCTAGAATTTAAACAGCCTTAGACTAAAGATTCCACATTAATTTTAAAGGAACTCATTACCTCAGTGGTTTATAGTTTTCTTGGACTGAGTTAACTGAGTATTCCAATGTTGATGAATTTTAAATAGTCTCTTTCCTTCGCAGTGTCCTTCTCCCTGACAAAATCCAGTAGCCACCTTCTCCCCTCTCCCCACACCTTCCAGATTTTGATAGATAATCCCTGCTGACACTTGTCAAATAGATATCCCAGATCCAGATTAAAGAAAGGTCCCAATCCCAGTTTTAGCTATAGGTGATCCTGGATATTGGCCTCAGCTAAAAGGAACCCCCGAAATCCACCTCAGCTAAAGACTCCCTCACTACTATCGCTTACTTTCCTACCTGCCTGCAGCTCTGCCATTCACGGATTGCATCTGCTTGTTGCTGATAAGTTCACTCATGAGTCTTTCAGCATTAAGCACAGGACAGAACCAAGCTGTGATTGGAGCAATGGCTTCAGACCATTTCCTTCCATTCAATTTATAGGGAAAAGTTATCTTCATGAGTGAATTGTCCTGGGTAATTTGGGAACTTTTAAGGACAGATTTGCCCACCAATCCTGTGTATGTTGAACGGTGAACGGTGAACAGGATTGGGAGTACGTCAACTGATCAAAATCTGCTGAGGTTCAAGAAGGCTGCAAAAATCCACATATTGAGGCTTTTTACATTTCTTATGGAAAGTAATAATTTGTTGATTATTTAACAAATGCAACTTCAAGATAAGAACAATCATGTGAACACTTTATGATTTGATTTGATTTTACGGTACATCAGATGTGAAAGCCAGAGTCATACAGCATGGAAACAGACTCTTCAGTCCAACCAGTCCAGGGCAACCATGTTTCTACACTAAACTACACCCACCTGCCTGCACTTGGCCCATACCCCTTCAAATCTTTCCTATTCATCTACTTATCCAAATGTCATTTAAACATTGCAACTGTACTTGCATCTATCACTTTCTCTGGCAGTTCATTCCACACACCAACAACGCTGTGTAAAAATAGTTGCCCCTCATGTCCTTTTAAAATCTTTCTCCTCTTACCTTAAAAAAATGTCGCTTAGTTTTGAATTTCCCCACACTAGGGAAAAGGAACTTATCATTCTTCTTAACTACACCCTCATGATTTTATAAACCTCTATAAGGTCACCATCACCTCCCCCCCTGCGCAACCTCCTATGTTGGAGTGAGAAAAGTCCCAGCCTTTCCAGTCTATTTTTATATCTCACTGCTTCATTCCTGGCAACATCCCGGTAAGTCTTTTCTGAACCTTCTCCCATTTAATAATATCTTTCTCATAAGAGGGCAACCAGAACTGCACACAGTACTTCAAAAGAGGCCTTACCAAATCCTGTACAACCTCAACATGACATTCCTACTCCTATACTCAAAGATCTGAGCAATGAAGGCAAGAGTGCTAAATGCCTTTTCAACCACCGTGTCTACCTGTAATGCAAAATGTGAGTCTATGTTGTGTTGAATTGTGCATACATTTGTGTGTGTGCAAATGAGTGTAGTGCATGCATGTATGTGGTGTATGTATATTGCCGTGTGTGTATATGCTATAATGTCCCTCTTTGTATACATCTCCCTATATGTGCCAAGAATGGACTGTCGTGGGGAGAAAGGAAGGAGAGAAATCCAGTTTTGATCCTGGGATTCCCCTGACATATGTCCCATGTACAGACTCCATTAACTGAAAAGCCCCTACAGTCCCATGGGGAATATTCATTGCAAATATACAACAGCCTGTTAAAATTAACCCTCTGAGTGTGTTGCCATTTAAGCATCCACTTGACTGATAGCCTTACACAAGCAAAGTCACAGGTAAACTCTGAATAATGAGATTGTTCTGATCTTATAATTGCACTTACTAAATAAAATAATACCTATAATTACAGCCTGTCATGGACTCTGAGTCAGATTAAGCAAGATGCCCTGGTGTGACTCAGCATAGCCTGATTGTTTTTGGTGTTTCTCTGTGTACATGCATCTCTCTGTCTCTTTCTTTCTCCATGTATTTTGCTTTCACTACATGTATCTGCACTGTTAGATTGCGACTCTCTATATGTTATATTTGCCAAGCTATCAAAGTGTTTGTGTGTGTGTGGATGTGTGTTTGTTTCTCTCTCCTGTTCATGCCAGTTCTGTCAGTGTGTGTACTGAGCTGTGGAATGTGGTGCTGTTAGTGCCTAGTTCAATCTCTGTTTCCATCAACAAATAGGCTCAGGGGCTGTAGACAATCTTCAGTCCATCTAAAATCAGCTAAAGTACAGAAACACTGGGTTTCAAACCTAACCCTTCAACAATCTAGTGTCGATCAGTTACCCTTATCGCACAGATTGCAGCAATTCCAGGCAAAAGGCTGTCATAATCCTAATTCTTATGGGGAATAAATGCCAGACATGCCACATTCCAATAAACAATTAGGAAAAGGCTGGATGTGGGGTATTGAGGGGGCAGGAGGTAGATGTTTGTTTGGTGGATGGGGTTAATAGTTAATGCAGTGTTTGCTGCTTTTTATTCGATGTGTCATTGCAGATTAGTTTAATTTTCTTATTTATCATCTTACACTTTTAAAATGTGGAAAGCATTTCAAACTGTCTGCACAATGATAATGAAACAAAAGGCAGACAGGTGGAGTCACAGTGACCGTAACAGAGGCAACAGATTACTGGTGTACAGTTCCTGTTATGAGGAAGTTGTTCACCAATATTACTGCCAATAAATTACATCACATGGAAGACAAACACTGGGAAATTCCAATTGGACAGAGAGGTCAGTGATAGGAGAGAGTTGATGGGGAAGGGTGTCAGTGAAAGGATCGGGTAAAAGAGAATCAGTGGGGAGAGTGTCAATGGAAGGCAGGAAGTCAGTAATATTAAATATTATATTAAGTGTTGGAGGATCACAATCAGGTGTCAGTGTGGGAGGGGTCTGTTGGGGTATCAGTATAGGGAACCAGTGAGACGGGTGAATGAGGGGGCAGCAGAAAGGAGGTGTCAGTGGTGGGGGGTGGGGTGGTGTGGTGGTTGGGTGGAATCCCTGAGTAGGGAGTCACTTGGATATTTCTGCAATTCCCTTTCGATTGTTACAACTGAAACTGCACCCGCCACTTTTCAGGCTGTGCATTCCAGATCTCAACAAGCCCCTGCTTAAAAACAATGTCCCTCCCATGGTCTCTGGTTCTTTTACCAATTCCTTTAAGTCTGTACCCTGTGATTGTTGACCTCTCTGCCTCTGACAAGTTCTCTGCTAATTCATTTTAGTCAAAACCATTCATGATTGGAACATCGCAATCAAATCTTCCCTTCACCCCTCTGATCTAAAGGAAATTATTTTTATTGTTATCTGAAATCTATAACAGGCATAAACATCCCCATTGATTTGTTGGCGTGAATGGGCTATTTCTGAGCTGTGGGTGTTTATGGTTTGATCTGGCTGTTCATGAACGAGCTGCAGCAAGACACCAGCTGAACTCAGGTAGCACGGCCACCAGCTGGCAGAAAGACTGCAGCCAGTCCATCTCCCCAGTGATAATCAGAGCCCAATGCCACTTCCAGCCTCTGGGAGACAGGGAAAAGCAATGATGTGAAATGAAGACTCTTCTCTCCCTTAAACAAACACACGTGAACCAATGCTGTGAGAATGAACACTGATCATAACAATATCATCATCAGCTTGGCCAATTTAAATCATTTTATGGGAACAAGCTGATCATTAAGCTTGTGGCTCTTTTCTCCAGAAAGAAGAAAGATTGAGGGGTGATCTTTAAAATTACAATTACAACATTTAAAAGGCATCTGGACGGGTATATGAATAGGAAGGGTTTAGAGGGATATGGGCCAAATGCTGGCAAATGGGACTAGATTAATTTAGGAAACCTGGTCGGCATGGATGAATTGGACCAAAGGGTCTGTTTCCATGCTGTACAACTCTATGACTCTAACATGAAAGAGTTTAATGGGGTAAATATAGAAAAATTGTTTCCGCTTGCAGTAGAATCCAAAACAAGGGCCATAAAATTAAGACACTACATCCAAAAAGAAGTTTCTTTACTGGTTACCACAGAGAGTATATGGTGGCATGACACTTCATTTAAATAAGGCTAAAGAAAAAGAAAAGAATAGGAAAATATGTTGATAGGGTTAGGTGAAGTAGTAGGAGGGTCGTGTGGAATATAAGCAGCCATACAGACTGGTTGGGTCCTCAATAGCCTGCTTCTGGGCTCTAGATACAGGGAGTAACAAATGACACAACAGCGCCACATACTGGTACAAGTACCTTACTACACGATGTTGCAAAGTGTCAAGACTTTCTGGACACAGCCTTGCTCCGGGAGAGGATGAAATCTGGGAACAAGGCGGTGAAGATACAAACAAGCTCCACCAGTCCAAACGTCTGTCTACTCTGAGCTTTCATATTGTTGCCAAAGAGCCAGGAATCACCAGATTTGCAAGGGTCTGTCTCAAGCAGGCCTTGTCTGTGAGCGGGTGTGTCTACCTTGGAATTGTGTTCTCCGAGGTAACGTTTCCATAGAAATGTTGCCAAGGAACTGATGTTGGGGGGAAGGTGGTTCAAAACGTGGCCCAGTCAGTACAATATTTTAGTTGGTTTAAGCACTCAGAACTCGTGATCTTATACAGCAACTGCTCAATTTTCTGATGGGAATTCCAAAGGGTATGCCTTGTTCTGAGGTACTGGAAAAGATTTGCTGGCAGTTAGTGGGTCAATGCAACCAGAAGTCACCTCTGCCCGTTTTCTGAGATTCTTAGATTCACATATACAGAGCAGTGTAAACAGTGGATTATTAGTGCTTGCGGAGATTCCTATTGTATCAACAACCCCATTTCACGTCCTCTACAACCCTTCAAACCTTTGCAATTCCCAAGTTGTGGCTTTATTCACTGATCTAAAATTTTAAATCGCTTCACAATTCATGGCCACACTTTCAGCTACCTAAATCCAAAGCTCTGGAATTCCTCTTGAGCTTTTCCACCTCTCTCTCTTCCTTTAAGACCGTCCCTGGAAGCTGCTTCTTTGATCAAGCTTTTGCCCAAATATCTGGCTCAACAAAGTATTATAACGCCCCTGTGGAGCATCTTAGAACATTTTCATTGCTCTAAAAGGTGCTACGTAAATGCTGATCATACTTTTAGTGACATACCCTGGTCTTGAACAAATGGCAATGAGGGTTGAATGCAACAAAAGGTGGAAATGGAGGCTAGATTTCCAACAGATCATGTTACTGCTCATCCTCAATAGCTACAGTGAAGGACCCAACTGAATCCCAGGAAAATGATGTAATCTAGAATTAAGCAAATTTCCCGCAACTTTTATAACAATTGTAATGAACCACTTGGGAAATGTATTGACTCACTACTCCCTAGTCATCACAAAAGCTAAAGATTTAATAAAAGTATGAACAGTCACCAATTGCCTGTTTGATGAACTCAGCTTAACAGAAAATATTGATCAGATTCCTGTACTTTACAAGAATTACAATTGATTACAAATAAATACATACTAACCACAACAAGACCGTGAATTATCTAAATATAACTCACCCGTTGAAATTCTCTAAAGCTCTTTTCAAACTCCAAACACACATACAGACAGACAAACAAACAAAAAAAAAATTGGCATTATGGGTGGAGGAAAAAATACAGGAGAGACAAAATTAAATAGCGCCAGCCGATAGAATTGGATGAAATGTTTCTGTTGCTTTCCTTGATCTTCTGTTCTTGGATCTCCATTCTGGATTTTTTTTAATGAAAGGGAAATTACATTTGACAAACCTATCAGAATTTTCGCGGATGTAACCTGTAGAGTTAATATGGGGGAAATCAGTGGATGTGGTTTATTTGTAATTGCAGAAAGTTTTTGATAAGGCTTTTGTTAATCTAAGAGGTTAACATGTAAAATTAAAATGCATGGGACTGGGGCGTAGTGTAGTGAAATGGATAGAGAACTGATTTACAGGCAGGAAACAAAGAATAGGAATGAGCAGATTTTTTTCTGATTCACAGCCAATGATTAATGGGGTAGCACAGCAATCGGTGTTTGGATCCTAATCTTTCTCAATGTATAGTAATGATTTAGATAATGGAACTAAATGTAATACTTCCAAGTTTTCAGACAACACAAAGCTGGATGGGAGGGTGAAGTGTGAGGAGGATAGAGAGATGCTTTGGTGTGATTTGGACAAGTTGAGTGATTAGGAAAATGCATGGCAGATGAAGTATGAAGTGCATAAATGTGCAGTCATCCACTCTGGTAGCAAGAACAGGAAGTCAGATTATTATCTGAAAAGCATTGTATTGGGTAAAGGAGAGGTATCCTTGTACACTAGGCAGGTGCAGCAGGTCTGTGAGGAAGGCAACTGCCATATTGGCCGTCATAGCAAGGGGATTTAAATACAGGAGCAAGGATTTCTTGCTACAATTGCACAAGGCCTTGGTGAGACCACATCTGGAGTATTGCGTGTAGTTTTGGTCTCCTTATCTGAAGAAGGATATTCTTGCTACAAAGGGAATATAGCAAATGTTGACCAGACTGATTCCTGGAATGGCAGGACTGATGTGTAGAGAGTGACTGAATTGTTTAGGACTATATTCACTGGAATTTAGAAGAATGAGGGGAGGATCTCAAAAGGAACCTATAAAATTCTGATAAGACTAGACAGGATAAACCTAGGAAGGATGTTCCAGTGTTCCCCATGATTGGACAGTCCAATACCACGGGTCATAGTTTAAGGAAATGAGGTTGACCATTTAGGATGGAGATAAGGAGAATTTTTTTTCACCCAAGCTGAGTCTGTGGAATCCCCTGCTACAGAATATAGTTGAGGTTAAAACATTGAATGTTTTCAAGAAGGCGTTTGATATAATTCGTAGGGCTTCAGAGATCGAAGGATATGAATATAAACCAGGAACAGGGTACTGAGTTGGATGATCAGCCACGATCATATTGAATGGTGGAGCAGGCTTGAAGGGCCAGGTGGCCTACTCCTCCTATTTTCAACCTTTGTGTCTCTCTCCCACTGTCAAACAAAGCAGCTGTGTGAACACAACTGACAGTAAGTTCCAGCAACTTGTTTTCAAAAGTGCAGCAATTCCTTTTATAGAAGCTGTTTTTAAAACAGTCATTTTCCCATTTTAAATCACAATTTAAACAAAGGAAAAGTAAAGTAAAAAAAGGGAGAGAAGCCAGCCATCTTCCCAGAAAATTATCCCAAAATATTACCCATTCCGAGAAGTCTGAAACAAGCAGTCAAATAACAAAATTTGTTCACAGATGTCTCAGGTTTCAAAGATGTGGAGGTGCCGGTGCTGGACCGGGGAGGACAAAGTCAGAAGTCACACAACACCAGGTGACGAAGGAGCAGCCTCTGAAAGCTTATGATTTCAAATAAACCCGTTGGATTTTAACCTGGTGTCGTGTGATTTCTGACAAGTTTCAAAGACCCACATTTCCGTGATCATGTTCCACATGCCGTTAATTGTGAAGGAAAACAGGAATTCTGAAACTGGAGAGGATAAGGATTTCAGGTATGGCTCCACAGAATCATGGGTTTAACTGTTGGTCCCATATAAAATATGGCATAAGATACTGGCATTCCAGCATATTTGAGTGAAGCATGGTGTTCATGTCCTGCTCCATGCACCCGAAGTCCTGACAGAGTGCTACACTATCAGATGCAATAAGTTTTGATAGAGACATTAAACAAGAGCCCTACCTGCCTTGTCAGGTGAATGTAAGAGATCCCATGGGACAACTCCAGAAAAGGATGGAGGAGTCCAACAGGGGCCTGGCCAATATTCATTCCTGAACCAGAATCACAAAGATAGAACATCTAGTCATTGTTACAGAGCTGTTTGTCTATGTTCCGTCTCATTCTGTTTTCTTCTGCATAGACCTCCAAAGTCGATGAATGGCTGCAAAATCTAAAATCAGAGGTCAATGCTCGGAATGGCATTGTCATGCCGATTGATGCGCTTGGACCCTTCAAGAATGGCTGCGCAGCTTAAAGGGAAAGTCGCGGTTTGTGGGATCTTAGATAACAAGGTGTGGGGCTGGATGAACACAGCAGGCCAAGCAGCATCATAGGAGCAGGAAAGCTTGACGTCTCAGGCCTAGACCCTTCATCAGAAATCATAGAGTTTGTGGGATCTTGCTGTGCACAGATTGGTTGTTTTGATTCCTACGTTACAACAATGACCACATTTCAAAAGTATTCAAAAGGCTGTAAATTTCCACGGGATGTCGTTAGGATATGAAAGGTGCTAGATAAATACAAGTCTTTGTGTTTTTTGTTGGATTTCATTCACAGTTGATGATGTTGTCAGTGATTGCAATGACTGAGAGCAAAGGCCCGGGTAGAGAACTGGACTAAACATGCGCACAGCACTGGCTTTGGGAAACCCTGTCCAGTGCAATGAAATGTCTACAGCTTGACAGTGGCCAACATATTTGGGTGAACTAGTGTGATGCAGTTTCTGACCACTTGATGTCACCAAATTACAACATAAGTTGTGGGAATTGCAGGTGATAGTAGGAACTGCAGATGCTGGAGAATCTGAGGTAACAAGGTGTAGAGCTGGATGAACACAGCAGGCCAAGCAAC
>JAHRHZ010000026.1:11147599-11177953 GCA_024137785.1 Ginglymostoma cirratum | reverse complement strand
CTGCTGTGTTCATCCAGCTCTACACCTTGTTATCTCGGAATTGCAGGTGAGCTGGGATTGCAAATCATCACTGGCACTGGGCCCAAGCATAGAATCCCTACAGTGTAGAAACAGGCCCCTCAGCCCAACAAGTCCACACCAACCCTCAGGGTGTCCCACCCAGACCCATCCCCCTAATCTACACATCCTTGAACATTATGGGCAATTTAGCATGGCCAATCCACCTAACCTGCACATCTTTGGACTGTGGGAGGAAATCAGAGAACCTAGAGGAAACCCATGCAGACACAGGGAGGACAAGTAAACTCCACACAGACAGTCGCCCAAGGGTGGAATCGAACCCGGATTCCTGGCACTATGAGGTAGCAGTGCTAAGCACCGTGCCACCCATAAATTTACTAACTTCTGCCCCATGGCCTACACAGGGATCACTAATCTCTATCACATTGCTCTTCAGTTAGTCCCTGATGCCTCTGTGGGCAGGAGTGTAAGAGTCAGAAATATGGTTCATAACCGGACCAACAATTCCATGAAGATACCACCTTTCACATGAGATATTAAACTGAAATCCCACCTGCCTATTCCTGCGATTCAGTTTATATGTTACTTTTACCCAGGCAGACACAGTGCAGATTGGATACACAATACGAACTCCCAGAGATAGAGAGTAAAGTGTCCTCACTCTTTCTCAGCAAATACTCCCAAAGCGGGTACCGCATGGGATTAAATACACAGCACAAGTCCCTGTAAACTGCCCCAACAGTGACATTCAGATACACTCTTGTGACGATCACTCACCAGCCTGTGGCCTGAATGTTTATGCTCTCGGCAAGAACCTGCATTTATTTGGTACCTTTTCACCGAAAATCAACACAAGGCTTTTCACAGAAGTGCAATTAGTAAAAATGAACACCATGTCAAGGGATGATTCAGCATTTCAATGAAAGTCACTTCAGGTATAGTTTCCCTCTTTAGTTAAAGGCAAAGGGTCCCTGAAAGGCTTGATCCCCTTGAAACAAGCTCCCTTTCTATGCTATACCCAGTTCTTTTTTTTTGTTAGGTTTTGATCTATATGGCCTGTCCCCAGGAGCTGGGGGTCTGTGTGCGGTCCCTGTCTCTCTGATATGGATCTGGGTGTGTATCAGTGCCTGGCCTCGGGTATCTCCGCCTCCAGGATCCCCGGTCGGTGCGGGGGGGCGCGGAGTTCACACCCGGAAGAGGCGGGATAGGAAACGGAGCGGAGTCGGCACTTACAGCACAAGAGTTCGGCGGCTCATTTCACAGCGAGAAGCGGGCAGGATGGAGCTCAGATACCCCGAGCCCGATAGGGATGTGACCAGGGTAAGGTGGACCATCCGAGAGCTTTGGGGGGCGGGGGGTGTCGGTCAGGGCAAAATCAGGAAAAAAAATAAACATATTCAGTAATGAGGCTGAAAAAAGAGGAAGTTTCACTTTCTATTTGCTGCACAGTCTCCGAGGACATGATTAAATGTTTTAAAACCAAGAGCAAAAAATTGAAACAAAAGTCACAATAAAAGACGGGAGATTCCGCTGATCAGTCGTGTAAACCCCGGGGCTTAACTGTCAGCACTGGAAGGCTTCACAATTCCCACTCTCTCCTTCACGATTCCCACTCTCTGATCACTGACTCTCTAACATTCAGCACATGGTTTGGATATATTTTTCACGTACAATGTGCTTGCCTAGTTAACAATCATTGCTTAAACCGGCACCGACAGGAAGCCCTTGCCCCGAGGGGGTTATGGATCAACCTGAGATTTCAGCTGAAATCCTTGAAAACTGAGTTGCGTGGCTTGTGGAGGATAATTCACGACCTTGTGGGGAGGGCGGGCTGTGATTGATCCCAACGCTGCCAACTGTTATAGGGGAAAGATGGTGGTGTAGTGGCAGTATCATTGGACAAGTGATCCTAAAGCATGGGCTAATGTTCTGGGGTCATGTGTTTGAATCCCATCGAATGAACTGAAATGACACAACAGGTTCCAGAAGCTAAATGGCCTCTCTCTTCCTCCTGTATTCACTCTATCAAATATTCCTTTAAATGCATCAAACTATTTGCTTCAGTCATTCAAACAACTTGTGACAGCAAGTTCCACATTTTCACAACTCTCACAGCAAAATAATTCCTCTCAAGTTCTTTATTTGATCTCTTTTGTATTAAAACCTAATGTTAAAACTTTATTAATATCCTGAGGTTACCATTGACCAGAAACTCAAGTGGACTCACCACATAAACACAGTGACTACAAGAGCGGGTCAGTAGCTAGGAAGACTGCGGTGAGTAATCCACCGACTTCCCAAAGTCTGTCCAGTGGCTACAAGGCACAAATAAGGAGTGTGATGGAATACACTCCACTTTACTGGATGGATGCAGCTCCAACTACAGTCAAGTTTGACACCATCCAGGACAAAGCATCCCACTTGATCAGCACCACATCCGCTCCCTCCACCACTGACACTCAGTAGCAAAAGTGTGTACTTATCTACAACATGCACTGCAGAAATTCACCAAAGATCCTCAGACAACCCCTTCTAAACCTATGACCAATTCCATCTAGTAGGTGAAGGACATGGCAACACCACACCCGCAAGTTCCCCTCCAAGCCACTCACCATCCAGACTTGGAATATGTCACAGTTCCTTCACTGTCACTGGTTCAAAATCCTGGAATTTTCTCCCTAACAGCATTGTGGGTGCACATACAGCATATAGACTGCAGTGGTTCAAGAAGGCAGCTCACCTTCTCATGAACAATTAGGGATGGGCAATAAATATGGCCAGGCAGTGATGCCTGTGATCCACAAGTGAATTTAAAAAATCCCAGGTCCTCATTGGCCCACAACTATTAACAGTTTGTTTAAATCCACCCTGTTAATTAACTCTCTATCACTTTTAAAGACTTATTTGATCTCATCTTCACTCTTCTCTGTTAACTTATTTTCCCAATTACTGTGCTAAATGTTTTATGTAAATAACCAAGATTCATATTCCTGATTATTCTAGGTGGATGATTACCATGGGATTAAAGTACCAGATCCTTATGCCTGGCTTGAGGATCCCAAAAGTGAACAGACCAAGGTGAGACATTACCTCGTAACTCAGGTAATCCTGTCCGTGTAGTCTCTTGTGGACTTTATTCTGCCAATTCCATTGAATGGGTACCATTTCTGCACCCAGACAATGTATATGATGCTTCGAGCATATATAATCTTAAACATAATTGTATAGAGTAAACATATAGATACACATCTTATGCATACTATATATAGTGGGTAAAGTAGGTGCGTATGTATAGTATAAGTGGTATACATATGTATGATGCCTAATTGCATTATATTCCATTGGGTCTGCTACAGAAGCTGGTTAAAGGCCTCTGCACTAGGGCAACAATATAGTTCAGCTTGGCTTCAAGTGCATTTCTCACATCATTGAGAGGTGAAGGTCAATTATTCTTAGTAATCCAGGTCTCCATGTTTTTCAGGGATTTGTTGAAGCCCAGAACAAGCTAACAATACCTTTCCTGGAAAAGTGCAGAGTCAGGAACAGGCTCAAGGAGCGGATGACCGAACTGTTTGACTACCCCAAGTATGGCTGCCCTTGCAGGAAAGGAAAGAGGTGAGTGCTGTACTGGTGGGGGGGGGGTGGGGGGGGCTCTGGGGGGAGGTGTTGGGAATAATCCTTGAGAGGGTTCAATTGGCAACATTTTGCTTTGTTGGCCATGCAGAGAATTGTAGGTATTGCTGGAAGTCTGTCGCCAAGGGGTTTTTTAGTTTGGTGTTTATGTTACTGGGCATGAATTCAGAAAACATGTGTTCAAGTTGCACCATGGACAGTTTGTGAATTTGAGTTCCATCACTAAAAATCTCAGAGTGACCCATGAAACTTTCAGATCAATGCAGATTGACCAATTGGTTCACTGATACCCTTCAGGGAAGGGAACTTGGCATTCCTCATCAATAAGTGCCTATTTCTAACTTCATCCCAAATGAAACTGGCTTTCCCTAAACTGCCCACTGATTAGGCCTTGTAAAACACAGTTATATCAAACTGCTACAAATGACGACAGTGGTTTAAGGCGAAGGTCCAGCACCATCCTTTCAAGGAAGCTAAGGATGGGCAATAAATGCTGATGGTGCCAAAATATTCAACATACTGATCTCAAGTTAACATTTGGCAACGGGTTAATGGTAGCAGGTTGTTCTAGTTTCTGTGAATCCTGAGGAAACTCTTCCCTCAATACTGTACCATCGTGTCAGCCTAGATTGTCTGCTCAATTACATCAAAACAGAAAGCTTTACATCACAGAAAGAAGCCATTCAGCCCACCCGTTCATGTTGACTGAAAATCTGACTTCCAAACCAATATGTTCAAGTGTTCTGTGGAATGGGACTTGAACCCATAGCATATGGACACAGAGGAAATAGTTACTCCATTGAGCCAGAGTTGACACCTAAGGTGAGCTGAGGACAGGACTGAGCTCAGCTGCGGTGCTAAATGCAGCCAAATAGCTTGTGAACACCTACCGTCAAGGTTTACACTAAATGAATGAACTTAGATGTGGAGGAAGATGGTAGCCTCAGCAAAGAAGGAAAATGAACAGGTAAGACTGGTCTGAAGATGTAGTCAGGCCTTGCTGATTGTCAAATTCCTGTTTTTCAGGTACTTTTACTTCCACAACTCTGGGCTACAGAACCAGTACGTGTTGTATGTCCAGGATTCCCTGGATGGAGCGGCTCGAGTGTTTCTGGATCCTAACAAATTATCTGAGGATGGGACTGTGGCCTTAAAGAGTAGGTGGAGTCTTAGTCCTCCAGCTTAATTTTACTTTTCTTCAAAATGAGGTGGGGGGCACTCAGGTGATAAACCTGAATTTCTCTTTCTCTACACATCATTTAAGGTTGGTGATTGAGGTATGTGGGGGTGCTGGGAGGAGCATGTGATTTTAATCATGATTTTAAAAGCATCGGAAAGAGCCAATCCCTATCTGGAGTCCTGATCTCCTGAACCACAGGAAGGCTACATTTGCTTTTGAAGGGGTGCAACGCAAGTTCACCAGAATCATTCTGGGTGAAAAGTATTTAAAATTGTTTCATTGTATTCCATTGAGCTTAGAAGCTAAAGGACCAACTTATCAAAGTATTAAGGATTGCAAAAGTGATAAACTCTGGTGGTGGGAGTACAGAAACAGAGGGCATAATCTTAAAATTAGAATCATAGAATCCCTATAATGTAGAAGCAGGCCATTTAGCCCATCAAGTCCGCATTGACCCTCCAAAGAGCATCCCACCCGGACCCAACCCCCTGCATTTCCCATGGCTCACCTACCTAACTGGCATATCTACTAACTCTGAGAGGAAACCGGAGCACCTGGAAGAAACCCACATAGACGCAGGGATAATGTGCAAACTCCACGTGGACAGTGGGTGGAATCAAACCCAGGTTCATAGTGCAGTGAGGCAGCAGTGCTAACCATCAAGCCACCATGCCACCCAAGAACCAGAGCGTTTGGGCTTGAAATTGGGAATCACCTTTTCTTGCAAAGAGGTAAAAATTTAGAATTTGTTTCCTGAAAAGGATGTGCATGTCAAGCAGCAGTTGGAGACATCAAGACTGATCAAAAAATATTTGTTAGCTAAACAAGGGATTTGAGGTGCTGATTGATCTAAATAATAGAGAACAGATTTGAAAAGCTGAATGGTCTCCTCTTGGCATTGCTGCGTGTGGTTGATGTTGGTTGGAGGTTTGAAGGGATTGAGCGCCAAGGAATTTATGAATCATGTTGGCTGCACCTGAGGCTTTGTCTGCAGCACAGTGCCTTGCAAAATCTACCACTACATAGGGTCCAAATTAATGTTGGGCTTGAGGACAAAACTTTCCATTCTACCCAAGGGTGAAAATTGGACTCTCTATTCACTATTGCATATTCAACATGATTGGCGGACAGCAATTTATATCCATGTGGCATTTGCAAGTTAGTAACCTGTGATTTTCACATTATGTTTATCGAATGTATTTCATTTTAAAGAATCACTATATAACAAAGCAGGGAAGGATAAGGGAATATCTAATTGATGTCTTCAAATTTGAGGACTTCAGATAAGGTAAAATGTGCACAAATGGTTAAAATCTGTTACATGCTTGCTGAAAAGATTATGGAATCAATGTTCAAAGAAATTTCAAAAGTCAATTAAGCAGTATTTAAAGCAAATTTAATATGTAGGATTGTAGGTGAAAAACTGAGGTGAAATTGAACTGTCCTTTTAAAAAGCTAGCATGGGCATGTTGGGCCAAATGGCCTTCTTTTTTTCTATGATGAAGGAAAATGGTGTCATCCCAGGAAAGGAGGTCATTATCCCAATTTCCTGATAGTATCACGGCCAACCAATAACAGGCCTGACCTGAACTGTGACTTTGTTTATTCACCTAGTGCTGGCATTCTCTGATGACGATGAGTACTTGGCATATGGACTCAGCAAGAGTGGCTCTGATTGGATCACAATCAAATTTGTGAAGGTTGAAGGTCCTGAAGATCTGCCTGACACTCTGGAAAAGGTGAAGTTTAGCTGCCTGTCCTGGACTCACGATGGGAAAGGTGTCTTTTACAACCGCTACCCTGAACAAGACGGCAGTACAGATGGTATGTGTGGAGTTGGGGTGACAGAGATAAATATACAATGGTTACATTGTAAAGCTGTGGTATAACAAACCACAACCTGCATTTACATGACATCTTTAATGTATTAAAATATCCTAAGGTATTTTACAGGAGCAATTATCAGGCAGTAACAAAAACAAAATTGCAGGAAAAACTCAGCAGGTCTGGCAGCATCTATGAAGAAAAAATCAGAGTTAACGCTTTGGGTCCGGTGATCTTTCCTCAGACAGTAAACTTGGCATTAAGCCACAAAAAGAGATATTAGGACAGGTGATCAAAAGCTTGATCAAAGAAAGACTTGCTCCTAAAGTACTTTATCGCCAATGACATACTTCTGAAATAAGTTGTAATGAAGGAAACATGGTAGCCAATTTGCACACAGCAAGTTCCCACAAACGGCAATGTGGTAAAGGCCAGACAATACTTCTAGATGTCAGTTAGGGCAAAAATATTAGGATGTAGGGAGAACTGCCCTGTTCTTCTTCAACATAGTGCCAGGGCATCTTTTGCATCTAATGAAAAGTCAGATCAATTTAATGTTATTTTAATTTTATGCAAAAGATGGCACTTGTGACAGTAAGGCACACCCTCAGTACAGCACTGAAATGTCAGCTTATATTTTGTGCTTAAGTCACTGGTTTAAAGAATGGACTTAAGAGGGTAAAGAGAGAGAGTGGTAAAAAATGACCAGTCACTGGTTCTAATATATCCTTTCATGCCTTGCTGTTACTTCTTCTTTGCTAATTGCTCCTGTGAAGTGCCTAAGAGCATTTTTACTGCATTAAAGATACTGTATGCAAGTTGTGGTTGTAAATGCAGAGTTGGCATCTTGTGACATTTGCCTCTGTATAGCCCAATAACATCAATCGTACTGTGACATCAACAAATTGTATGTCGCGCTTTCACCTTCTTCATGGCATGATTCCCGTATCATTCTTGCTCCTCCTCTGCTCTTTCCTTTCAAATGCTTGTATATCTTCCATCCCAATTTTTGGTTTTATTCTGATTTTTTTTTCCCTTAAGCTGTTGCACTTCTCTTTTCTAAAGAGATCGAATTGTACCTTTTTTTTAATGTATCTGTGTTCACTATGAATGGTGATTTAGTCCTGTTCAATGTGTGACTTACTGAAGACTTGTCTTTTCCAGGCACTGAAACCACATCCAACATCCATCAGAAACTTTACTACCACGTGCTTGGCACTGACCAGTCAGAGGATATTTTGTGTGCAGAATTCCCTGATAATCCCACATGGACAGGTGGAGCCAAGGTACTTTATTAATGTAAGCTTGGTTCAGTGATTAATGCTCTCTCACCTCTAAGTTAGCAAGCTTGAGCCATACTCCAACAACTGTAATACTGAGGAAGTGCTGAACTGTTGGACATTGGGGGATGGGGCCGAAACACAGTTTGTTCTCTGAGGTGAATGAGAAAAATTCCACGACTCTGTTTTGGAGGACAGACAAGCTTATCTTGGTGACCAGTCAATCTTGCCTTAACCAGTGGGTTAGATCGTCCTTTGCATCACTTACCATTTGCGAACTTTTCAAAAGTTATTAATTGGTGGTGAATTGCTTTGTTATGGCAAAATGCTATGTTTGGGAGTTATCTGAAGGAAAGTTGTTTTTGCTTATATTGTCACTGCTAGGGCTATAAATATAAGATAGCCATAAATGAATTGAGGAGTAATGCTTTTATCCAGCGAGTGGTTAGAATATGGACACCATTGCTACCTTAAATGGTTCAGGCGAATACTTTCAATATATTTAAGGGGAAACAAGATACATCCATTACGGAGAAAGAATAGACTAAGATGAAGAGGGATAGGAGAAGGATTGTGTGGATTATAAACTGCATCATGCACTAGTTTGGCTGAATGACCTGTTTCTGTGCTGTACATTTGGTAGTGTTTATCTTCCTAATTTTTGTGGGTTCTTGTTGTCAGCAAATGGGTAGTCACTGTTACTTACATAATAACAAAAGAATGAATGATTATGGTCTATTGTAAGCAAACCTTCTTCCCTATTCCAAGAGTACCTTGAAGAAGTCTTCAGGCAATTGCAAAGGAGGCGTGGACTCAGTATTATAGAATGTTGTTCATTTTCACTCTTTGCAATGGCCAGAACCCAAGAACTTTTGAACTGCTGCAATGTATTTTGCTGAAGATGGTAATTTCCAGCTGGAATGATTTGCTCCTTGCACATCTTTTAATGCTCTATGTTTTCAATTAGGTTTCTGATGATGGTCGCTATGTAGGGTTATATATTCGAGATGGCTGTCAGCCTAAGAACCGGGTGTGGTACTGCGATTTGCACTTACTGCCAAATGGCATAACCGGTAGGTACCTGGTTCTTTTGAACACTGGCTAATTTGCACGTGTCATCTCAGAGGCAAAATCAGCTGATGCAGTGAAGCCCTATCTACATTGCATCAACTTTCCCACTCACAGTAACAGTCATACAGGGTTGTGCTCTAAGATGAGGATGAGGATGAGGAAAGACCATTGGTCCCAATTCACCTAGACAGTACCTAACATCTGTGGAACAGGTGGAAGCTATTTATCCTCTCAGCCATTGTTAACATTCTAACTAATCAGTAATTAAACCTTATCCTAGTCTTCAAATCCATTCAGGTCTCAGCCCTCCACACCTTTATACCCTCCTTCAATCTGACTGTTCTCCAAAATAATGTCACTCCCATGATTCTGGCATCTTGAACATCCCTGGTTTAATTGCTTCGCCGTGCTTTCAGTTGCCTCAGCCCGAAGCTCTGGATGTTCCTCTCTCAATCTTTCTGCCTCCCTAGCTTCTCATTCCTCCTTTGAAGATGCTTCTTAAAACCTACCTCTTTGACCAAGAGGTTCTTGTTCCGTGCCTTAGCATCCCCTCCTTTGGTTTGATGTCAAATTCCATTTGATAACACTCCATTGAAGTGTTTGGCCTGTTTTATTTCATGTAATGTTCTGATGTGACTGCTCTGGTTGTTGTTTATAGTCTGGTCATTTTCAATGTTTGAATAACCCATTGCATAACTTTTACAGGCCTCTTACCCTGGGTTAAACTGATTGACAACTTTGATGCAGAGTACAATTACATCACAAACGAAGGACCTGTGTTCACGTTCAGGACTAACCTTGATGCCCCTCGCTACCGAGTCCTCAACATTAACTTAGAGCAGCCAGCCCCTTCACAATGGAAGCAGCTTATTCCCCAGCACCCGAAGGATGTCTTGGGTGAGACATGATCATCACCATTTCATACGCTGATTGAAAGTTTCTAACACGAATGTCATTTCAAACCTCGCGGCTCTTCCTTTCAGATTGGGCAACTTGCGTCAATTACAAATACCTGGTCGTCAATTACTTAAAAGATGTGAAGGACATCCTCCAACTTTATGACCTTGCTACCGGAACCTTCCTCAAAGATCTCCCACTAGACGTTGGCAGCATTGGTGGATACAGTGGGCGGAAGAAGAACACAGAAATCTTCTACCAGTTCACCTCCTACCTGACACCAGGTACAATACACAGAGAGACACTGATGGTAGATGGATACACAAACCAATAAAAATAATATGACAGGTTATTAAAGCCATTAAATAAAAGAAGATCAACTGCTCCGTGCGTTTGTAAAGAAATAAACTGGAAGTTGATCTTGAATAGAATATTGGTTAGACCTCAGTTGATGCTTTGTGTACAGTTCTGTTAAAGGCTACCATAAAAAGGATACAGATTTACTGGGAAAAATGTATTAAAAAATATCAGGTTAATACCAGAAGCAAAGAGTTGCAAAAGTTATCAGGAAAGATGGAACAATCTAGGCTCTTTACCATAAAGAATGGAAGCCCTTATGCTATAAGTTATTGGTTTGTCAACAAATCTTTCTGGAAAGTTTCTATGGGAGTGGATGCAATATCACTTTAATTCTGTTTGATAGCTCCCCTTCTGTCAAATCACAGCTTTTCACAATGCTTTTCTCTGCATCAACTCACAAATTGGTCAGTAGTGTAATTGACCTGAATCGTACATGCTAAATCTAGAAGTTTAACCTGACTCTGCATTGGTCTTCTAATTGGTCCACTTCTTTTGGGGATATTTAGCTCTTCATGTTTAATCCTAATGTGTAAAGTCTTATGAATCTTTGTTCCCAGCAAATCTTAATGGTTTTCTTTTCTGTTTTGGACTCTCCGAAATCCAGAAACCTTAGCTCTGAATGCTGTTTAAATATTTTAAATTCTGTTAGGAGGTATGATGTGTCCCATTTCAAGCTAGAGCATTTTGTGGACATTTTGAAAATATGTTTTTTGACCTTCCCTTACTTGCCATCAATCTGTCGTGGACTCTGAACACTTTCTAAAGCGAGCTAAACTGCCCCTCGATAAGGATTTATCTGATTACCAACAAGTTGTGTTTTCAACACTTCCCATTGCCGTAGCAAAGACGTCGAAGACTTTAGTTCAATGTAATGGTGTCAACTGTGTGTTTCACCTGCAGATTAATTTGCTGACCTACTTGCTGGTCGAGGACAACAGACTTTATCACCGCAATGTTCACTGTTCACCATGTCATGTCAATGATAATTGCCTAATAATTAGTTGCTTGTCAGAGAATCATTCATATCATAAGTTTATTTAAAATAGTAAAACACATTATAAGTAATGAAACAAATAATACAGCAAACCCAACTGATCTCTGTGTGTGCAACTTGCAGACACAAGGCAAACTAACAGCAAAGTAGTGTTACAACATTGTATGCATACAACGCATGAAGTCCTTTAAAAACAAACTCTACCACAGGTATGGTACACATACAACAGCCACCACGACAATGCTCATTTGAGGTTAACTGTGGGACGCCAGAGCAATCACTCTGAGCAATTTTTCTCAGGCAATTTCTCCAATTAAAGATCAGGGTCCTCTGATGTGCATAATAACCAGATTGCTATATTAAAGAAATGTTTCTCATTTCTGTATTGCCTTACAAGGCCTTAGGAGCTTTGAAAATCTTTTTGAAAATCAACGATGTAATGTGGGACAGGCAGATTTGCATTTGCACAGAGCAACCTCCCAGAAACAGCAACACAATAAATGACCTGATAAACTGTTTTATTGATGTGGGTTGTAGGATGAATATTGAATAGAAGACCTTGAAAAATCCTCTGCTATTCTGCAAATTTGATCCCCTTACTTGAGAAGGGATGCAGTTGTACTGAAGGCAGCTCAGAGGAGGTTCACTAGATTGACCAGAGACAAGAAGTTTGTCTTATGAAGAGAAATTGAACAGCTCAGGCCTTTACTCTCTGGAATTTATAAGAATGAGAAGACATCTAATGAAGGCATATAAGATGCTAAAAAGGAATTGATATAGTAGATGTAGAGAGGATGTTTCCTCATGGGGGTGCGATTTAAAACAAGAGGTCATAGTTTTAGGATAAGGTGTAGTAAATTTAAAACTAAAATGAAAACTAAGATGAGGAGAAATTATTTCTATCAAGGATTATGAATCTGTGGAATTTACTACCCTGTGTGCAGTGGATGCTGGGACACTGAGTAAATTTAAGGAGGAGATGCACAGGTTTTTAATTAGTAATGGGTTGGAAGATTATGGAGAGCGGGCAGGAAAGTGGAGTTGAGGCTGAGATACTGTCAGCCATGATCGTACTGAATGATGGAGCAGGCTCGAAGGGCTGAACTGCTTAATCCTTCACCTGGTCCTTATGTTCTTATGTAAGTAGTGCCATATGACCTTTCATTTTAACCTGTGAGGCTGGATGCTCATTGGTTTTGGCCTCATCTGAAAGCTGGTACCTCCAACAAAGCTCCCTCTGTACTGCACTGGAATATCAGCCTAAAGTTCACACTCACATTCTTGGAGTGGGACCAGAACCCACTGCCTGCTGCTCACTGAGCCAGTAACCAAAGACAATCTGATGTGCACATTTGCATTTATTTTTGTGGGTTTTGGAGGAGTAGTGTCAGCAATGTCCTATATCCCAAGAATGAATTAATAAAAGCAGAAGAGAAGTAGTGACTGAGAATGTACTGAAGCAAGGACCATAAAAGTCATTCACATTTGATTTTGTGTTCTCTGTCAGGAATCATCTACCACTGTGGCCTGACTGAGGAAATTCTGGAACCTAAAGTTTTCAGGGAGGTGCAAATCAAAGGATTCAATTTCTCTGAATATCAAACAGTTCAGGTGAGCTTTTACCGCAGTCCTGCTCAAACCCTTTCCCACTCTGACCCCATTTTGAGGCTTGGAAATTGTCACAACCCCTCCAAAAACTGGGAGAGCAGAGTTGTGAAGGTGGTGGAAGGACCTACAAAAGCAGAGGACGCGAGACAGACCTGTGAGAATAAGGGGTTCGCGACAGAGATACATGGCAGCTCTTGCTGCCTCTGAGGTTACGAACCCAGTCGGGGTCTTGTCCCCAGCTTTGGAAGGCTATACTGTAACATGAGGAGGTGGGGATGTGGGTGCCTGAGATCAGACCTGAAAATGCTTTACGTGCAAAGCAGATCTTTCAGTGCTGGTGGGCTAAGGCATGGAGCAATGAAAGGTAGACAGCTGAAAACACTTTCTTCTGTTTTCCTTTCAGATGACCACTGACTTGCTGAGAATTTCCAATGACTTTATTTGTAAATATTGATAGGATCAATAAATTTGGATCAATAAATTTGGATACAGAACTGGCTGGAAGGTAGAAAACAGAGGGTTGTGGTGGGGGGTGGTTTTTCAGACTAGAGACCTGTGATCAGCAGTGTGCCACAAGGATTGGTGCTGGGTCCACTGCTTTTCATCATTTATGTAAATGATTTGGATGTGAACACAGGAGATATGGTTAGTAAGTTTGCAGGTGACACCGAAATTGGAGGAGTAGTGGACAGCGAAGAATGTTATGTCAGAGTACATCGGGATCTTGATTAGATGGGCCAATGGGCCAAGGATTGGAAAATGGAGTTCAATTTATCTAAATGTGAGGTGCTGCATTTTGGAAAGGCAAATCAGGGCAGGACTTACACTTAATGGTAAGGTCCTGGGGAGTGTTGCTGAACAAAGAGACCTTGGAGTGCAGGTTCACAGTTTCTTGAAAGAAGAGAAGGCGTTTCATATATTTGAAAAATCAGCAACAAAAAAAAGAAATTGCTGGAAAAGCTCAGCAGGTCTGGCAGCATCTGTGAAGAGAAAATCAGAGTTAACATTTCAGGTCCAGTGACCCTTCCTCAGAAGTCAACATATACTTACCTTTGATATACTTGCCTTTATTGGTCAGTACATTGAGCGTAGGAATTAGGAGGTCATGTTGCGGCTGTGCAGGACATTGGTTAGGCCACTTTTTGGAATTCAGCATGCAATTCTGGTCTCCCTGCTATAGGAAGGATGTTGTAAATGTTGAAAGGGTTCAAAAAAGATTTACAAGGATGTTGCCAGGGTTGGAGGGTTTGAGCTATATGGAGAGGCTGAATAGGCTGGGGCTATTTTCCCTGGAGCATCAGAAGCAGAGGGGTGACCTTATACAGGTTTAAAAATCATGAAGGGTATGAATAGGGTAAATAGACAAGGTCTTTTCCACAAGATAGGGGAGTCCAAAACTAGAGAACATAGGCTTAAGGTGAGAGGGGAAAGATGTAAAAAGAACCTAAGGGCAACTTTTTCACGTGTATGGAATGAGCTGCCAGAGGAAGTGAGGCTGGTACAATTACGACATTTAAAAGGCATCTGGATGAATATATGAAAAGGAAGGGTTTAAAGGGATATGGTCCAAATGCTGGCAAATGGGACTAGATTTATTTAGGATATCTGGTCGGCATGGACAAGTTGGACCAAAGGGTCTGTTTCCATGCTGTACATCTCTATGACTCTATGAATCTAATTAATTCTTAATTTTTGTGGGATCTCAGTGGGGAATTCTTCATATCACAAAGATCAGCTTGAAAAGTAATCTTGCATTTATGTAGCACCTTTCACAACCTTAAGGTTTTTCAAAGTGTTTTACAACTGATGAAATATTTTTCAGTGTAATCACTTTTGTCACTGGAGGAACTGCTGCGGCCAGTTTGCACACAGCAAGCTCCCATAAGCAACAACGTGATAATGAGCAGATTGCTTGGTTTTGTGATGTTGATGAAGGCATAAATATTGTTTGGAGCACTGGGAGGAATTTCCTTTGGAGGTTGCTGTGTCATTTGTTCTTACAACAAACTGGAGCCAGTGAAAACAGAGGCGTCATGGCAGACCTACAACTCAGAATTTTCTTTGTGGACACAGATGGGATAATCAAGCAGATTAAGGTACCTTCTCCCATGTCCTTACCCCAACCCCCACACACCAAGCTTTGTTATCACATTGTCTGCTATTACACACAACCCATTGTTAACCGCTAATAGTCCCCAGTAGTAGCTATTTATTCTCCTAGGTTGATTGTTATTCACACCTTTGTTTGTCCAACTGTTCTTCTCTCACTTTGGGCTCTACCTCCACATATTGTTTACTCCTTGCCCCCTCCCTCCACCCTATCTTCTGCATAAAAACCAAATTCTTCCTCGTTACCATCAGTTCTGAGGAAGGTTCGCTGGACCCAAAATATTCACTCTGCTTTCTCTCCACAGATTTTGTCAGACCTGCTGAGCTTTTCCAGCAATTTCTGTTTTCGTTTTTGATCTCCAACATCCGCAGTTCTTTCAATTTTTATTTTGATTCATTTAAGGAACAAAATAGTGACTCCAATTTGGAGAAACACCACCAGCCCAATCTTCATCCTTTAACTATTTCTACTCAGTGCCACGATTGCACTGGGATAGAATCAAACAGGATCCCTGTTTCTGTTCATTGTCCACTCGTCTATTCTCCATGGGGATGAATGTGCTGTCTGAAGCCAGGGTCAGAAGTGACTTGCCCTTGTAGCCAGTCATTGAACCAGAACTTTGACAAGAATGTAAAGCAAGTAATAGAATCCTAGTCATAGAGTCATACAGCACAGAAACAGGCCCTTTGGCCCAGCCAGTCCATGCCAACCATAATCCCAAAGTAAACTCGACCCACTTCTCTGCGTTTGGCCCATATCCCTCCAAACATTTCTTCGTCATGTACTTAACCAAATGTCTTTTAAACGTTCTAACTATACCTGCATCCACCACTTCCTCTGGAAGTTCATTCCACACTTCCTCTCCGTGTAAAAAAAAAAATTGCCCCCATGTCTTTTTAAATCTTTTTTCCTCTCACTCTAAAAATATGCCCCCTAGTCTTGAAAACCCCCACCCCAGAGAAAGGAGACCTGTGATTCATCTTATCAATACCCCTCATGATTTTATAAACCTCTATAAGGTCACCTCTCAACCTCCTGTACTCCATTGAAAACAGTACCAGCCTATCCAAACTCTCCTTATAATTCAAACCCTCCATTCCTGGCAAAATCCTGCCAAGTTTTCTTCTGAACCCTCTCCAGCTTAATAATATTCTTCCTATGACAGGAATTATAATATTCAAGAGATTGCTCATCATATTCTTTCCACAACTTCCCAATCACTCAAATGGCTTTGCATCTGAAAGAGGGTGAAAGTTTGAGGAAGAGAATCAGTATATGAACTACCAAGGAGTTAAAACCTTCTGGAGCAGAACAACATGAGGGGAAGGGGCAATGTTACCGTCAGTGTGTTACACACAGCCATTAATCTGCCTGGGTGTGTACTTATTGTTTTTTGCATTTGCTTGCTAGATCACTAATGTTACATTTTTTGTCTCAAAGGTTTTCTACCCGAGTAAAGATGGAACTAAGATTCCAATGTTTATTGTCCACAAGAAAGGTATTAAACGAGATGGTTCCCACCCAGTATTCCTGCACGGCTATGGAGGTTTCAATCACTCACTAACTCCCTATTACAAGTAAGTCTTTTGGCTGTGCTGAGCTGTTTTGCAGCAAAATTTAGCATCAAGAGAGCTTATTGTCCCCCTTTTCAACATGTGGACATCTGTGCAGTGGGTACTTCAGTGTTGTATCCCTGTAAATGTCAGAAAAATAATTTGGATCCACAATAAACTATTGTTGTTGGGTACGTTGGATTCAAAATAAATGATGATTAAATTTTATATTATTAAGTAACAGATTTTCTGTTCTTGACCTTTAAGTGGATGTGGTGCCATTTCAAAGTGGGTTTTAAAGGATTAACTGATGAGGAAAACTTGAAGAAATTTGGTCTGCAGTTCCTTGAGTTTAGAACTTTTGAAACGTGAGGTAATCAGAGTGTTTAAAATAATAGGGTTTCTCTTTATCGACCCTTATTAATCCATTTTGTCTTGTGGGAGAATTCAGAATAAAGGAATACAATTTGAAAATGATAACTAGGTCATTCAGGATTGCAATCGGGGACTTTATTTTTACACTGAAGTCATTGGAAATCTGGGATATCACCTCTGAGAGTCTGTGGATGCTGAGGAGTCAAACGGAGCTTTTAAGACAAACTAATGAAATTTATTGGATAAGGGTATCAAGAAATAGGGATCAAAGGACATTAAATGAAAATGAAATACGAAAGCAGAAATTGATGGAGAAACTCAGCAGGTCTGGCACCAGCTGTGGAGAGAGAAAGTTTTGAGTCCGGTGACCCTTCTTCAGAATTCCATGCCCTAAAAAAGGGTCACCGGTCCTGAAATTTTAAGTCTGCTTTCTGTCTCCACAGATGCTGCCAGACCCATTGAGCTTCTCCAGCAGTTTCAGTTTCTGTTTCCTATTTCCAGCATCCACAGGTCTTTGTTTTATTTTAGTTAACTTCAAATTCAGGTCAGCGATGATATAACTGACTGGCGGGGCAGAATCAAGGGGCTGAAGGCCACTTGCTGCTTCAATCACGGGGCCCATCATGAAAACCAGCCTTCCTTCCATTGACTCCGTCTACACTTACTACTGCTTTGGGAAAGCAGCTAACATAATCAAAGATCCCTCCCAGCCTGGTTATGCTCTCTTCCACCCTCTTCCATTAGGCAGAAGATACAAAGGTTTGAAAACACATACCAACAGATTTAAGAACTGCTTCTTCCCTGCTGCTATCAGACTCATGAATGGACCTCTTATATATTAGAGTTGATCTTTCTCTGCACCTTCTCTGGAGCTGTAACACTGTATATTACATTCTGTTCTATTACCCTGATGTATTTACGTAAGGTATGATTTGTCTGGTCAGCACACAAAATAATACTTTTCACTGTATCTCGGTACATGTGACAATAAATCAAATGAAATCAAATCAAATCAGTGATGCTGTGCCTGTCTGTATTCGCCTGACTGTACACAGGCCCGAGTGAGATCAGGTGAGGTGATTCATTCATGGGTATGGAAGTCTTTTCAATTTAATTAAAAAGGCATGGTCATGCAACAACACCTTGAATTTATATATCACCTTTAATACAATAAAATAACCTCAGGTAGCTGTAAAAATATAATCCTTTGCATTCTGCTGATGTAACTCTCTGTCCTGGCTCATTCTTTCTCATGGACCTGGGACACCATTGCTACTTAATTCCAAAAAAGACCCCTGACTGATTCTTCCCCTTGTTGACTGAGGAGCACTGAGACCCAATATTATGGAGCCTGATTAGTGCAATATTTAAACAGAAAGGAGGGAGTAACCCCAATATCCTGACTAGTATTTATCCTTTAATCAGCATCAACAAAACAGATTACGGGTCTAGGCCCGAAACGTCAGCCTTCTTGCTCCTCTGATGCTGCTTGGCCTGTTGTGTTCATCCAGCTCCACACCTTGTTAAAACAGATTACCTGCTGCTTTATCTCCTTGCTGTTCAAAGGAGCTTGCCGTATGCAAATTGGCTGCTCCTTGCTGACATCTGTGATTATATTTCAGTTGTACTGCATTTGGCTGTGAAATCCTTTACAGTGTCCGAAGGTCACAAAGTGCGATAAAGAAATGCAATGTAGGAGCAGATGCTGGAATCTGTATTGCAGACAAAAGTGCTGGAGATCACAGCGTGTCAGACAGCATCCATGAAGAGAGAGCAAGCTAATGTTTCAAGTCTGGATGACTCTTCATTAGAGTTGATGTAAAGTGTGGAGGGGGCAGCATTTATGCTATAGAGGAGGAGGGGGTGGTGAGGAGGAGGGGTGTGGGAGAGAGTGCTGGGGGAGAAAGGATGTTGATAGTTCAGATTAAGTGATTGGAATGTGAGAATGGCAAAACAATGGTGTGTCGAACTGCCAGAGTGGAAAGAACAGAGTGTCCCACTGGGGTGGGGGGAGGGGGGAGAACACATGGTGACAGAGAATGTAACAAGCAAAGCTAAAAGAAAGGGAAGGAATAGCAGTAGGTCCACAAAGTGAAGTTGGTGAAGTCAATATTAAGTCCAGAAAGTTGTAAAGTAAGATGAAGTCTGAAGATGAGATGTTTTTCATCCAGTTTGCACTAAGATTCACTGGAGCATTGTAGTATGCCAAGAACTTTACAATACTTTACATCAGCTCTGACGAAGAGTCATGTAGACTCGAAATGTTAGCTTGCTTTCTCTCCATGGGTGCTGCCTGACCTGCTGTGATCTCCAGCACTTTTTGTTTTCAATAAAGAAATGCAAGTCCTTTTTTTTTAAATCACCCATTGAGGCACCACAGGCTGATTCAAACAAAATATTATTGGCATGTACAAAGATTCAAATCCTGAGCAGTATGCTTAGGTTTGAAAGTCTAGGCTTGTGTCCAGTTACCTGAGGCAAATCAGACCACTGTTATAGATCGTAGGTTCATTATAGTGTGTTGAATCACTTCTCTCCCACCTTCTTATTGCCTCTGCTGTATTTCTAGCGTTGCATACCTGATTTTTGTTCGGCACCTGGGTGGGATCCTTGCCGTGGCCAATATACGAGGAGGAGGAGAGTATGGAGAAAATTGGCACCAAGGTAAGAGATTCTTGAGAATCCATCCTCCATCTCAGATTGATTCCACTTAATGCTATAATTTTTAACTAGGTACTATCCTGTCACCGTTATGTAACTGCAATAATAAGCTAGAGGCTTGAACAGATAATTCAGGGCTGTTGAATTCAAATCCAACCGTGCTACTTTGAAAATTTGGATTCAGTTAGTATCAGTAAAGCTGGCTATCAAGCTGTCAGATTGGCTTTAAAAACCCAAATAGTTCACTAATACTCTTTGAGGAACAAAACTACTGTTTTCACTTGGTCTGAACCTCTGTGTGACTTCTGTCTGGCAGCAAAATGGTTCAGTCTTGACCGCCCTTTGAAATGGCCCAACACACATTGCTTTCTATTCAATTACTGCAAACTGCAGTTCAGGGAGAAGACCCATTCCCACTGCCATCTAAAGTCAATGACATTGAAACACTGACATGACTTTGTAGAATTTGCTTGGTTGTTCTGCCTAAGACTTACAAAATTTTCTAAACTCTCCTCTGTGGCTTTGATTTACTGTGAATTGTTTGTTATGTTCTCCTAATTCAGGTGTCATGTTTAACTGGGTTATTAGATCATGAGAAGTAGGAATGGGCCATTTGAAATAATACCGCAGAGGCCAGTATTCTGTTACCAAGTCATCCTTTATTTACAGTTGGAGAGTCCTTGACGCTGATCCACAGTCCTCAGAGGTAGCTGTCAGAGTAAACAGAACCTCTGACACAGACTTAATAGGTACTGCAGATGCTGGAGAATCCGAGATAACAAGGTGTGGAGCTGGATGAACACAGCAGGCCAAGCAGCATCATAGGATCAGGATGATGCCCGAAACGTCAAGCTTCCCTGCTCCTATGATGCTGCTTGGCCTGCTGTGTTCATCCAGCTCCACACCTTGTTATCTCAGAACCTCTGACACTCCTGTTCTTGACTGTCAGCCAGGGCTCCCTGATTGGGGCTGTTAATCTGGTCAGTCAGGAAAATTATATTCAATGAGGCCCACCTGGCTCATCGCATTACAATCACTACACCATTTGGCCATGAGTCTGTTCCTCCATATGGTAAGATCATGGCTGATCTGATTGTGGACTTAGCTCCACTTTCCCGCCAGTTGCCCAAGTCCTTTGTCCATCAGTAAAATGAGATGTGTTCTTGGATGTGTTCAGTGACCTGGCCTCCACTGCGCCCTGTGTAAGGGAATTCCAAAGACTAACAAGCCTCTGACAGAACAGGAGTATCTTAATCTTCATCTTAAACAGGAGGTTCCTTATTTTTAAACTGCATTTTCTAGTTCTGGATTTCCCCATGAGACAAAACCTCCCAGTATTTGCCCTGTCAAATTTTGTATTTTCAATAAGATCACATCTCATTTTTCTAAACTCCGTTAAGTGTATACTGAATCTGCTCAACCTCTCCTCATTGAAAAAACAGGCTCATCCCAGGAATCAAACTAGTGAACTTCTCTGAACTACTTCCCATACAAGCATATACTGCCTTAAGAGGTCCCTTGTAATGCAGTAGTAATGTCCCTAACTCTAGGCCACTTGCGGAGTTATGTCATACTGTTGGGAACAGTTTTATTGAAAATATATATACCTCCTTAAATACGGGAGACCAAAGCTGCATGCATTACTGTGGATGCAATCCCACTAATGCACCATAGAACAGTACAAATAGTATTCCAATCCCTTGCAAAAGTGTCCAGCATTCCATTTTACCACCTTAATTGTTGTATCTCATACCAATATTTTGTGATTCATGCACAAAGATCTCCAGATACCCCTGTACTGCAGCATTCTGCAGTCTCTCTCTCTCTGTCTCTGATTGAATCATATTTGACTTGTTTTATTCTTCCTGCCAAATTGGAACCTTACATTTTCTCACATTATACACCAAATGCTTTTTTTTTAGTCCACTTACTTAACCCATCTATATCCTTCTGTATCCTCCTCGCAGCTGCCTTTCATATCTACCTCTGTATCAGCAGCAGATTTGATTACATTGTAGTCTGTCCCTTCATCCAAGTTTTTAACATAGATTGGACATAGTTGAGGCTCCAGCACTGATCCCTGCAGTACTCTGCTAGTTACAGTTTGCCAATCTGAACATGACCCTTTATACTGACTCCCTATATCTCGTTGGCTTGCCAGTCCTCTGTCAATTTGCTAATTTCTTAGCAAATTTGAATGTTAACCAAGTTTTTAATTTCAATCTATTACTTGAGTCAAAAGTAAATCTCCACAGTTTGACACTGTCTGAACTGGGGGCTCAAACCCTTCACCTTATGACTCACAGCGGGGAACAGTGTCACTGGGCAGTATTTCATAGAGATGCTGGAGGTCTCACACTCTAGCTGGAGACCCAGTGAGAGGCCAACATATCCACTCGTTGGGAACACCCACTGAATTAGATAGTAATGGGCAGAAACTACACCCACCAGGAAATAACAAGCATGGGGCTGGATGAACACAGCAGGTCAAGCAGCATCATAGGAGCAGGAAAACTTGATGTTTTGGGCCTAAACCCTATGATGTTCATCCAGCCCCTTGCTTGTTATCTCGGATTCTCCAGCATCTGCAGTACCTTCTTTCTCTCACCCACCAGGAAATGTTGGGCAGCAGCCATGCTGAATGACAGCAACACTGGCATATGCTGCAACTGGCATTGTACCCATCTGATGCCTAGGAGCATTGTTATGTCCCAGGATGTGAGTGAGAGATGGTGGGAGGGGTGAAGGAGGTGATGGGGGTGGTTGGTGTCAGCAGGAAGGTTCAGCAGTTGCCTCCCAGTTGCCTCTCGACCCCAGCTGATGCTGGGTCTCTGAATGCCTTCAAATAGAACACACCCCTCCACAATGGCAGGGTTTGTGGGCAATGAGTGACCAACTAACAGTCTCATCCTGCCGCTGGTGCTATGAACCCAGTGACAAGCACTTGGCTCATGGAGTGAGAAGGCTGTCCACAGGCTTGCGTGTCAAAGAGAGGTGGCAGAAAATTGGTGAGCTCCTCATCACCCACCTCCACCACTCCCCTGGCTGTAGGGGAGCTATTAAATTCCACCCACAGAGTCTCAGTCCCATCCTACTTTGTATTGTAATCTGGGCTTTTTTTTATCATTCCCTGCAGCTGGGATCCTGGGTAAGAAGCAGAATTGTTTCGATGATTTCCAGAGTGCAGCGGAGTACCTGATCCAGGAGGGGTACACATGCAAAGAGAAACTCACCATCAATGGAGGCTCCAACGGGGGCCTGCTGGTTGGTATGGACTCTCAGGCAGATCTAGTTGGGTAATTGGGTAAAGTGAGTCACGATGCTGTTTAACATGCAATGTCACTGAAAGGTCCAGAACTAAAGAAACTGTCTTGGTACCAAGGCACACAGTCCATAAGTGATAACATACCAACCCCAGTCAATGCATTAGATGATCCCAGAAGGCCATGGTGGAGATCTAATTGTCAGCTTTAACAACACGGGTTAGCATGAGGAGTAAGAAAATCAGCTTCTGAATCGACTGCTTCTTGCTGGAAAGTGTGTGCATATGAAGATTTAGGCATGATCATGGTTGGAGTCAGATATAACACTCCCCATATTTGCTCGCAGCTAGGTCCCAAAAACAGCAATGAGATAATTGACCCAATAGATTGTTTTCTAGCAATGTTGAATGGGAGATAAATATTGGTTCAATAGCCTGGGGAAACCTCCTCTGTTTTTATTCACTGTAGTTTTACATCCAGCTGAGACAATGCACTGGGCCTCATTTTTACATCCTACTTTAGTGGCAATTCTGACAGTGCAGTACTCCCTACTCCCTCCGTACCACCCTGCTGCTGTCTGCCTAGATCTTATCAGTCAGGAATGGGACTCGAACATACAACCACGTGACTGATTTCGGTGCTCACCACTACCTTCTCAAAAGCAATTAGGGACAGGATGCATCTCCGATTGAAAGAATAGCAAAAAACAGCTAGTAGATCTAAGACTGATACTATCTCGCTCATGTCCTAAGCTTATTATTGCATTCAGGTCCAGACACAGAGTACAGACAAATGCTAAGCCTTGGGATATCATGCCAATAAAGAGGCACAGAATAATTCCTGCATGTCAGTAGGTACAGTTATGGAGAAAAGGTGAGAGAAATCCTTCATGTTAGGGGACCTGATGAAGGCTGTGTGGAACGCAAGATAGAGAGTCGAAAGCATTAAACTTGAACACTATTTCGAGTGAAGTAGAAGGAAAGCATAGTTACACACTAGCAAAATGCAAATTCAACACAGAGTTAGGAAGCACTTCACGTAATGTGATTATTAACTGGAATAGTCTTGGACTAGAAATTAAAAAAGTCTGCAGTCATAGACAAAAGGCATTTAGGAGATGTGCTAGATAAACTGAAGGTTCCTATGGAAGGAAGAGCTAACTGGGTCAACCAGCTTCCCTTGGTTTTAATCTGTGATATATAAACGCTTTGTGATTACAGTATCTCTCCTTCAGGGGCATGTGTGAACCAGCGACCTGACCTGTTTGGCTGTGCAGTTGTTGAAGTTGGTGTGATGGACATGCTCAAGTTCCACAAGTTTACCATCGGCCATGCCTGGACCTCCGACTATGGCTGTTCTGACAACAAGGAGCAGTTCGATTGGCTGATCAAGTGAGTGAACTCAGGGAGTGGCCTGTGTCCTGGGCAGGCAACTGGTAGCAGCAATATATTTTGTAAACATGTGCTAACCATCACAGGAAACAGTCTCAAACTCCGCTAATATTTAGAGCTGTCCAGCTCCATGGACACTGAGTTATCACTGGGACACTATTGCTGAGTTCCAGTTCTGTAACTATAGGGTATTTAGGTTGTCCTGAGGGCATATTGCCCAAACTCTATCCATCAATAGTGACCTCGGAGAGTAAATTTCAAAAGGCTCGAAGGAGTGGTCACAATTAACAGAAATATATTCTGTGCTCCTCACACCAACCCCCACCATCTTGCATGTGTGCATTTTCCAACCAGGACCATATATGACTTTTACCAGCCTCCTGTCATATTGGGTGCTGAAGTCAATCACAGAGCTCATGCCAAATGAAGCAGAGATGGAAATCTGTTAGCAGTAACAATTATTTATTAATTATTTCCTCCACCCTAGGTATTCTCCACTCCATAATATCAAGGTACCAGAGGGAGATGTCCAGTACCCAGCTATGTTGCTGCTGACTGCTGATCACGATGACCGTGTGGTGCCCCTTCACTCTCTGAAGTACATTGCCACGGTGCAGCATGTGGTGGGGCGCAGTCCCCATCAGAAAAATCCTCTCCTAATCAGGATCGACACCAAATCCGGACATGGTGCTGGAAAACCCACTACTAAGGTGATTGAGGAAGAGTCAGACATCTTAGCCTTCATCGCTGAAACCCTGCAGCTGGACTGGTTGGAGTGAAGGGTTTCTGTCCTGGTCTGAAGTACAATTGATGACAGCTTTGAAAAAGTAGAGTGAAATACTTGAGTGGTTTAATTCATTATTTCAGTTGCCTCTCTGGAGCAGCATTCCTTTGCCTCGGGGACTCAAGAGAGGAGTTTTCTGCTGTTGATCATGGATTTTTTTGCTTGTCCCTGGAGATTTTACAGTGTAGTAGCGGGAGTTGTGGTGTTGACTCAATGCAATACTACAGTGATTTTCTTTTATTCTAGGCAAAGTCAGAATTTGTTTCCCATCCTTAATCACCCTTGAGTAGAAAAGCAATGCAATATCAGAGGGCAATTAAGTGTCAGTGATTTTGCAATGAGATTGGAGTGTTATGTAGGTCAGATTAGGTAAGGACAGTGGAGTTCCTCCACAGAAGTGCATTAATGAATCTTTTTTTCCAAAAAGCTACAGTCCAGTCGTTTGAATGTCATTTTTAATAATAAGCTGTTTTATTCCAGATTTATTTAATTTAAATTCCCTAAATGCTTTGGTGAGATTTGGAGACCCTTTGGATAACAAGCCCTTTGCTACCACCCCTCTTCACCCATGATGAGTGTGGAGCAGGCTTAATAGATTAGTTGGTTTATTCCTGCCCATCATATGTATCTTCACTTGTGTTGGTTGAGGAGGCAGGTGCAATATTACTTCACAAACCAGCAACCTCCCCACTGCTTCAACCTTAATGGTGTACCCTTAGACCCATGATCCTACATGCTGGAATCCTATTCCCATATCACTCGACAACCCTCATGTTACAACCTCTATCCTCCTTTGAAAAAAAATCTCCTAATAGTTTGGCTCGTTGACCGTGATTTCAATCTACCACTTTAACAGTTTCCTGCTCAATGTTTGCTGCTTACCTAAAGCACTTAACGGGTTTCAAAATATTTGCATCTGTACAGGACGATGTGTTTTCCAGTGATCTCCAACCTTCATTCAAATAAAATTTAAGACTTGGCTCATGAGTAAAGCATGCTACTGTTAAAAGATGCCAAAACACTTTGAAGAGGAGGATTTCACTCAGGCTCTTGACAAACATTTATCTGTCAACCAAAACCACTAAAACAGTTGATCTGATCTTTTAATTGCATTGCTTTTCATGTGAGCCTGTTGTGCACGAATTGGCTGCCACATTTTCTGTATTACAACAGTGACTACACAGCAAATGTATGTCTTTGGTTGTGAACTGGTTGGGATGTTCTGAGCTTGTGTAAGGCACAATATAAATGCAATTTTTCTTAGTTATTATTGGGGAATTTACTCCAACACTGAATTATCTCTTCTTTGTTCCGTTCTAACACTTGTAATAATGATACTACTTCAGAAGGCTTGTAGAAAGTGTTCAGCTGAGATTATACCTGATCAAAAATTTTAATAAATCCCCAAATGGCATCATGTTTTCTTTTTCAAAGAACAATGGATAATTAAAATCTGGAGTAAGAACAGAGTGTGGTGGAAATACGGAACAGGACATCCAGAAGTATAAAGGAGCTGGGGATAATATCCATGAATGGTAGCAGAAACTAGATTACACGCAGGGCAAGAGAGAAAGGGATAGAGAGGTTTGAGAGCTGGCATGAAGTATTTTACATTTCAATCTTTAAATCTGGTCCAGAGGATCTTACAGCAGTATTTGAGGAAGAAGTAGAGTGCGTTCTCTGGCTGTCCTGGCCAACATTTGTCCTTTACCCAACAAACCAACCAGAAAACAAAGATTATCTGGTCATCTCATTTTCATTTGTAAGAATATGCAGTGTTACAGGTACAGCGGCCACTTCCCTTACATTACAACAGGGACTGTATTTGGAGGAGCCGAGGGGGTATGAGAAAGCACTACTTTGGCCCTAAAGCCCTCAGAACATCCAGAGATTGTGAAAGGTGCTATAAAAATGTAAATCCTCTCTTTCTCATGGTACCGTTCATGACATAGGGAGGTTTTGCAGTTAACAAATTCCAGGACTCAGACAGGATTAAAAGAAAGACCAACCAGAAAAATTTACACAAACACAATTTTTTAATCCAATTTTCATTTCAAATCATGTTATGATTCACTTATTGAAAATGTGTTACAGTCCTGGATTGTTCCCTGGCTCTCAATTGGTTCTCATACAGCCTTAGCTTATCATGGTTACAACAGCAGTTATAACCCAATGGGGCTGCATTGCTTTGGTTACTAGCAGTAAACGATACTACATTCTCCCGTCACTTCTTCCTGTACAATCTCAATTACATCCTTTGGTTTATCCATCGATCTGTAAACAATGTCTTAAAAATGTGTTCAAAAAAAAGTAAACACGATATATATAAATATCACATTTTTAGGAGAATAAGTAACAAATTCTAGTGTCTAGGTAAACTATAATGATACATACAAGACAAGCACAAAAAAAGTGTTCACATCTGTCTTATTCACAGGAGCAACTAGTAAGAGAAAGGGGGAACCCAAGGAAATTGTACATTCCTTTTTGAGAGTTCCACTCTTTAGTCACAGTAGCATATTAAACCTATTCTGAGGTAGCTCTGTATAGTTATTCAAAATTAAAAAGTGTACCTGATTTGTACACAATTTTGTCATTTCACTACATAAATGGCACGAAACATTCGCTTTCCGGAGCACAGCCTGTGACTTGGGGGAGACAAATGAGCACTAAGGGTTCAAATGTTTCATGCCTTTCTAATCACACCTACACTAAAACACATTCCTACTTATTGCATAATATAAGAGTTTACACCCACACAATGGACACTGTAGACAGAACCGAGGGAAGTGCAACAGCAGTCAGACTGGTGGATCCCAGTGGCACAAGGGGTAATTCTAGTTGTCCCAGACACCTGCAGTGTGACCCAAGCCCATCAGAAAGTTGGGCAGGTAACTGACCAGCTCTGCATCAGATTCTCATTTTGCTCTGCTCTCTAGCATTGTGTGGCTAGTATTATATCAGGAGGATTGTTGGGAATCTGTGATAAGCATTTTGAAACAAAAATTTGGATGATAGCTTTCAGATAAAGCCACATTGTCCCATTGATATCACTTCTGTATCCTACAGACGATGGCCAACTAAGCTTTCATGTGTATTCACTACCAATAAAATGCAACATCATTCGAGAGATCAAAAGATAAAAATAGCTGTTTGCGGAAACTGGGAAGCATTCAATTTTCTGAATAGTCACTACTTTGGTGGTAGTGTGGCTTGCCTCAGAATGCCAAGAGGCTGGAGACTGTTCTATTCGTTGCTGGCAGCAAACCGCACAATTCTTTAGTAGAAGTCTACAAAAAGCTGACCTGTACCATCTACTTCTCCAGTAGATTGGGCAATAATGTCAGATACCCAACTGAAAAATAAGTGAACAATTAAAGAAATATAATAAAAAATGTTGATTCTTTTACCTGAATAGCACTACATTCTATTGATGATGGCTTGGGAAGCACTGCGTTGTAGACAGCTAGCTTCATAATCCTGTGGATCTCAGCTAGCTGTATGCCTTATAAATCTTAGCCAGCTAAATTCTCCACCTTAGATAACTCTGATGGATTTGGACAGTCATTACTGTTTAATGCTTTAATCACCGGCTAGCCTCTATTTGAGACATCATAGGATAAGTGCCTACTCTCATTGTGAGCTGTGAGAGTCTGTCCACATCATTTTCACTTTGGATCCTTACAGGCTTTGAATAGAAGAATATGTCCATTCTAGTGCCTGTCTCAGCTCCTTTCAGATCCTCTTAAATCAGGCCATACATTTAAAAGCAGGGTAAATACCCAAAACATTGATCTCCTCTTAGAGGAACTGACAGGGTAAATGCTGAAAAGTTTTTTCCCCTGGATGGAGACTTGTGAACTGAAGGTCAAAGTTGTAGGGTATGTGTTTCATAATTTAGCACAGAGACGAGGAGAAAATTCTCAATTCAAAATCTTTGGAATTCTGCACCTCAGCTAACGATTGATGCTCAGTCATTGAGCGCATTCCAACCTGACATTATAGATTTTTGGACATTTTACGAGTCAAGAGATGTTGTGATGAGGCAGGACAGCAGAACTGAGGCAGATGATCAACCATTATGTCATTGAATGGCTGAAGGGACCTTGTTACCTACTCCTGCTGCTCTTTCTATGTTCTTACCAAAGTCATCAGGCAAAGCAAAAGTTGAAACCATCTCCATAAGGTTGCAGACCTGTGCATCAGAAGTGAATAGGTCGCCTGCTCAGACACAGCCAAAAGAATGAAATGTTTCAAATGGTACTGTGTTACAGCAATACTTTTTCACACTGGGTAATTAACTTGGAATCCAAAAATTAAGGCATTTTAATGATGAGGCAATTAACTTATGATATGAGCTAACTTTACCTTGTTTTATTTTCTGGATATTATAATCCTAGGATTTGCCCAATCTTTCCCTTGAAATTTAAATGCATTCAGATTACAGGAGGCTGAAAGTAACTTTTTGTTTTGATAGCAAGGAATCAGATGATTTGTTTGGGCTGATTTTCTACTTGGATCAATATTTACTCTCCATTAATCCACTGCAGGATGTCTCTGGCCATTGCACTCCCTCTAGATACAGGACCATTCAATACAATGAGATCATTTTTTTTTTTAAAAAATGGTCATTAATCACTTTTAAGAAGTTACAGACCAGCAGATAGATACAGAATTATGCCTGGTCCAAACGACTATCAGAGAAAACTACCACTGTATAAAAAAATACTGGGAGGTAGATCCAGTTTTCACCAGAATTTTACCATTGCAGTTTGATTATACATCAAAACACTATACTACCAAAATGAAACAGCTTCATACAGTCCCTGAGTAGAGCTTTTCATCCTGAGTTACTTGATTGCAGTTATACATTACAATATATAAAAATACAAAAACAATATATTAAAACATAGTCTGTAAGCACTGTATGAGCGCACACTAATATCAGTGTACAGACTTAAACTTTTTTTTTAAAAAAACGAGATTGCCAGTTTTCACAGCCACTTTCAACTGTCTTTGACCCAAATGCGCTGTTCATGTGTGTTTCCTGAATTCCAGTTTCTTAAAATGTGACTGTGTGTCGGTTGCATGTTTTCCTGTGTGATGGACTTCTTGTTACAATTACAGTGAAATAATAATGGTTTCACAAAGGATAGAGTTAATTCCTTATCCTAACTTATATGCCTGGCTGTGAAAGAGAATCAACTGTTTCTGGCTCACATACTAATTTTCCAATTACTTCCTCTAAAAGGTGAAATTTCCAAAATAAAACTCTTTAGCATTGACAGAAAAATTCACCACTTGGCACCATGTTCCATGGGCACTGTGCTCCAGTGGCACCATGTTCCA
>JAHRHZ010000026.1:11104290-11147589 GCA_024137785.1 Ginglymostoma cirratum | reverse complement strand
TGGCACCATGTTCCATGGGCACTGTGCTCCAGTGGCACCATGTTCCAAAGATCCCCATCAAGTCAGATCATTGAGACTATGAAACATGTGTAAAACAAGGGCCACCATATTATATGAAAGGAACACAAAGTGACATGTGACTGGTAAGGGTTTCGGGATTATGAATGAGTCCCTTCCACTCACACTACCCCCTCAACATTTCATACAGTCTCTGTGAAACTGAAAATTGATCTGGTCAGATACCAGCTTACAATAGCTAACAATAGTTTACAGTTACAATAGATACCAGTTTACAATAGTTCCGAGGAAGGGTCACCAGACTCGAAACGTTAACTCTGTTTTTTATTTCACAGATGCTGCCAGACCAGCTGAGCTTTTCCAGCAACTTTGTTTTTGTTACAATATGGGCCCCAGTCCAACACAGATGTGTTTTGAATGATGTGTAAGCTGTAATATGGTAACATTGAAACATCCGATAGCTTTTATCATCAGGACACATGTCGGCTAAAGACTAGGCCAGCTGATTTCGACCTTCAATTGACCGGTGCCTCCTCAATTCAACAATATGAAAATGAAATGTGTAACTTGAATTGAAAATCAAGTACACAGGGTCATTGCTGAAAATGGAAATCACTCCATTGATAAAGAAATTGGGGTAGTGTGCATCCTACTGAGGTAAAAGAACAACTTTGTCCAAAACGTGTCCAATTTCTTTAGCAATGCAGTGATTTCCATTTCTCAATGATTCTGTCCAGTTGATTTTCAATTCCAATTGCACTTTCATCTTCACGTGTGGAATTCAGCAGGCATCTGTCAATCAAAGGTGCAAATAATATGACCTGACTAAGGGGGCATTTGCTAAGGGAGAGAAGGCATTGTTGAGTCAAGGGGGCATTCAACAACTGATTGAGTGGAGTCAAAGATCTGTCAGAGTGGGAGGTTGCCCACGGAAAATACTTGGATACCATTTTGTGCAAAAGTACATTGAATGTTGACCTACCTTCAAGTGGTCTCAACAAAGCCTGTCCTTTTACAATCATTCACAGAAACTCAAGAATTGCAGAATATTGGAATTTTTGTTTACAAATTTGCTGGCAATTATAACTCTGTGGTCAACACTAGGCCCATGTCTATATAGGGGATTTTGGGGTCAAACTCTGAATGAGTGAATGGACTTGTGGCTCCTGACCCTGCTGTCCTATCAGAGTTGTAATTACAACATGTCACTGGTTGACAGTAGGTTTTCAGGAATGACTGCCTGCAAATCAGAGTGAAAGTCACTATCATCACCATCCATATGTAAACTCTACCCAGTGATCTAATGCAACAATATATTTCCCAATTGATAACTCAATCTCTCTCCCAACCACATTCTGGTAAAAATCTTGTTAATATTTCAGTTTTTGAAAAGTCTAATTGGACTCGAGCAAAATATCCAGTGAATCTGCCACAATGTCAGAACTTCAGTGCAGCCTCAATCCCTGCAACTACCGGTTCCATAACCTCAGTTCCAGGTGGGATAAAACTAATTTGAGACACAGCAATTCAAAGTGTTGGGACAAGCCTTTCCAACATAGGGTATTAAATGAAATTTACAAACATTCCTTGGTTATAGTTGGCCTTATGACTCACTAGTCAATGACAGTTAACATGCTACAAGTACTTCAGTGCTGGTAGGGAACAGTCATATTGTCTTGCTCTTCCACCACCTCCTTCCTCCTTAGCCCAGCTATACAGCTGCCAGCTGTTGTTCCCTTACAGCCATTCAGTTGTTATTCCTTCAGTAGTGCCTGACTGTAGTAACCTCACTGCTGTCCAGCTGGAATCTAAGCCAATCCACTTCAAAGACATTTTCTAATCTGATTGTTGCCTGCTCTATATTTTGGAATCCCTGAGATCACAATTTCCTTGGGAGGAAGTGTAATATTAGCAAAGGAGAGGCAACCTTGAAATTAATTAATTTACATCAAGTATTATGAAATTTCCCTCCTGATCCGAGCGTGAAAACACAAAGTTCATGCGTGCCAATGAAATTTGGTTGAAAAATCTGCAAATGGAATCTCAGGTGATGATGGATGCATTCACAACATTTAGAAATGTGAATGACAGGAGTTAGGAATAGTGAACACAAGGAATGGAGAAACACGACCACTGCAGAGTGCTCAAAAGACTGAATACGTGGTGCACCACCTGAGTCAGAGACCAGGTAAATCTTTGGCTGGCACTCTAACTGTGCTGAGCTATATTTGCGCATCCCAGTCAACTCTGTCTATTGGACAGAATCTTCAAGACCAATGACTACAAGTGGTGGAGCAGGAATGGGGGGATTCCTTCCTACACTGGGGTGGGGTGGGTTTCCATCAGACTCAAGACTGGTACATTAAGATAGAATGTTCCAGCCCCAAAGTGAATTTGTGGTGCCCAGACAGCAGGTGAAGATGGGATCAGCGCATCCAAGCAGGAAAGGGAGTTCCACTAAGGGGGTTCAGGGTCCAGGCTAGGAACAGGGACTTCATGGAAGTTTTGGCAGTTAGATCTTAAGAGCTCAATGCCATCTCCACAGGGGTTATGTCTCACTCTTTTGAGAAAGGCAGGTATTGTACCTATAATGGCCCTACTGGTAGTTCTCCAGTGCTGAGTTTCTGGCATTTTGCAGGGTTAGCACTGAAAGACATGACTTCAGAATGACCACTGGGACCCTGGCCAGAGTATCTTTGGGGTGTGTTTGTATTGTGCAATGTTTAAGTAATGGTAGGCTGCTTCCTGATTTTGGTATTCCTTGTGCAGTGCTCCATGAGTTGGAAACTGCATGGGTGCTTCCCATGGGCAGAGAGTATGTTGCTGAACTCCCAGCAGGCTCTCCTGGAAAGTCTGTGCCCGGAAAGCTATCAACATATTATTAACCCATTTAACATAATCAGCTGGGTTTAACTGAGCACATGCAAGTGCAGTGATCATTTTAGCTGCAGTATACAAATGCAAAGAGGATAAAGGTACAGAGTATAGAGCAAGAGGATTATTGTAAAACACGAGTTAGACCTCAAACAGTCTATTGCGTACAGGAAGGATGCAATCACAGTAGCAAGGCAACAGAGGAGAATGTTGCTAGGAATGGACAACTTCAATTATAAGGAAAGACTAGACTGGGCTTATTCTGAAACCAAGAAGGCTGGGGTTTGATGTAATTATAAGTTGTATAAAATTATGAGGGATGTAAAGAACCCATCTCTATTAGCAGAGAGGTCAATGATCGGGGCATGGGTTTAATGTAATTCTTACATAGACTGGAGAGGGAGTTAGGGCAAAGTTCTTTCACGCACAAGGTGGCAGGGATTTGGAACTCACCGCTTGGGAGGGTGGTAGAAGTGAAAAGTTCTTTGCAATTAAAAATACCTGGAAATAAAATTGAGGTATTCCAGGAGCTGGAAAACGGGATTAGGCCAGAGAGCTCGTTTTCAGCCAAAACAGACATCATGAGCCAAAAGGCATCCTCCTGTGCATTGTATTTTCGATTCCCTATTTAACTGGACTAGCCACCCAGCAGAAAATGAGTTCAAATCCCGCCATAGCAACTGGAAAGTTTGAATTCAAACAGAATAAAAGGCTGCACCTGTAAATGTGACCATGAATTTATCAAACTGTCATTAAAAACTCAATGAAAGTTTACTAACAGGAAGGAACACTTTAGGGAAAGAAACCTGTCATTCTTGCCCAGTCTGAGCCGATACATCATGTCACTTCAGTCCCCACATCAATGTGATTACATCTTAATGGCCCTCTGAAGTTAGTTGTCAGGGCAACAACTCCTGAATGAATTAACTAATAACCAAATTGCAAACTTCAAGCACTTTTTCAATTGACTGCTAGTAGGTGGGCGAATCATAGAATCTCCACTGTGTGGAAGCAGGTCATTCAGCCCACCAAGTCCACACCACATCTCAACAGATCTGACACCCCTACGCTATCCTTGTAATCCTGCACATCCCCTGGACTCTAAGGGCAATTTAGTATGGCCAATCCACCCAACCTGCATATCTTTGGACTATGGGAGGAAACCAGGGCACCCAGAGGAAACCCACACAGACACGGGAAGAGTGTGCATACTCCACACACATAGCCGCCTGAGTCTGGGATCGAACCCAGATCGCTGGCACTGTGAGGCAGCAGTGCTAACCACTGAGCCACTGTGCAGTGAAAAGCTCTGGGTGGGATTTATTCAGCAGTTTAATGGGCCATAGTATTAAACATAGTGACATTAGCATACAGCAGCGGAATGTCGAGTCTTAATCAGATTAAAATTCATTATCAATTCCTTGCACTATCAGCATGGAAGGTGCTGAAAACTGATGAATGTTCGAGCAAGTGTAAACAACTGTTAGATGGAGCCTTTGGTTTTATCTAACAAAGTTCTGTGCCTCACAGAGTAAATGGATTGCCAACAAACATTGTGCTGTGCAACTCTGATTAGGATTGATATCTTGGATGTGTATCAAACTCTATTTTAAATGCTTGTTAAGGAATGAACAAGCTAGAACATTTGCAGACAACAGAGTTCCATACTGAGATAACAAGCATGGGGCTGGATGAACACAGCTTTCCTGCTCCTATGATGCTGCTTGACCTGCTGTGTTCATCCAGCCCCATGCTTGTTATCTCGGATTCTCCAGCATCTGCAGTACCTTTTTATCTCTGATACGAGTTCCATACTGACCTATTTGCACCTTCACCATTCACTACCACCCCCAACATAAATCAGTGATTGAAAGTTGAAGTAGTATTCATTCCAAATAAGAATCAGGTTATTTTTTGACTGTAGCAAAACGTTCATCTCATGGATAGGTTTCTCGTGTGCCCAACAAGTGAACATCAGGTTTGGGGTGTCAATAATCCATCTGCAACAGGCCTTTCATCACGAGCCTTCTCTTCTTTAGATCAGCAATCCTTCATCTGAAGTCAGGTTCAGGAAACTCGGTGCTTCTGAGGAACACAACAAGAGTTGGATCAAAAGTAGGACGGCAGGATAGGATTCTAAGGAGGAGAACAGTTTGCTCATCTAGGGAGCTCAAAATCAAAGAAACATGTATCATTAGTTTTAACTGCTGGGACTTTAAGAAGTCAGATAAGATGCACAATGATGGGCTCGCTGCATGAATTAATTCAGTGTGACTGGTCAACAGCAGATCTTTCAGACATGTGGGACTAAACTTTTGGCTACCTGCTGAGATAATATCATTAACCTCCAGTAAAAAGGGAAATGATTGTCCCAGATGTGAGTCCTGCCAATCTTTGTGGGACATACTCATGTGATCAAAATGTTTTAAGGACACATTGTTCTTCATCATCTAACCTGCTGATTGGTGAATTAAAAAGGTTGAACTGTGTAGGGGGAGGATGCCAGAACTCACAAGATATAGGCCAGAAGTGAAGAAACCTCAACATCTTTTGTTGTATTGTCATTGTTCAGAATTCAATGCGTCAGCCTTCAGAAGTAATCAATGCAGTGGTTCTCAAACCATGGTTGATACCACCAAGAAGAAAACAATTTGCAAGGGGTAAGGGAATTGAGTTTTATATTAAAAGAAAGATAGATCTCTTGCTCTTGGTTCTTTGAAAAAATGAACATAGGCAAAGAATGTCTTGACATTATGGGTATTAAGTTGTGCCTCTGGAAACTGTGGTGGCAGTATTAGGGCTGTTGAAAGGTTATGGGGGCTATTGTCTAAGAATGTTCCAGTGTGCCTCAGACTGCTGAAGGTTTATCCAAATCCTATCCATCATCAGAATGAGTAGAAGTTGGATTCACAATTAAGTCTTTTGATTGTTTTGGAGATTTGCTGGATCTTGACCTCGGCAGTGTAGGTGAACCTGAGGTAGTTTTGTATCCTGAGTTGGTTCCTGGCACTGACGGCGTCAGGTCTTTTTTCTTTTCTGAAAATTCGAGCTTTGCCTACTTGGCTCCTCAGCGAACTCTCGCAGGGTGCTTTCATAAGTTTCTGGAAGCAGCTTTTCCAAGTGCTCCCCCGTCTCTTCCAAGAGTAGGGCCGTGCTGTGCTCTCCTCCCACTTCTTGTGGTGTAGTGGGTGAGGGGGATGACGTCAAGGGCCCTGTTGTCGGTTTGCTTTCCTGTCTTCCCTGAGAACTGGCAGATTGTTGTTGCTGGGCAGCTTTGATTGTGCAGTTGGCCACCATGTGGCCGATGCTTTGGCAATAATGGCACTTCTTAGGTTGGGGGGCTAGTTTACATTCCTTGGCGTGATGATCCAAACCACCACAGTTATAACATCTAAAAGGAAAGCATAAAAATAAGAAACAAGGATTAAAAGGATCAGACAAAATCTCCATTCAGTTAGAGGGGTTTTCCAACACAATTTGCCCAAAATTACCCAAACGATCACAGAGCCCAAAGTGAGTTTCCAAGATCTTTAGTGCTAGTTTAAAAACATATTCTGCTCAAAGCCATCAGTGGCCACAGATTTGACCATGGCCCGACTCAATGTAAAGGTATAGTGAATCACATGCCTGAAGACCTTCAGCAGATTTGACATTGCAGTGGCTCATCTGAGCTGATTTAAAAGTTTTTCAGTATGCTTTTTTTTTTAGAAAAAGACTTACAATAAACTGTACCTCAAAGTGGTGGTAAATGCGCCGTAGCTATTTAAAACCACTTTTAGTTATCAAAATCAGATTACTCAGATGGTGGATGGGCATTGTGATTAAAATGCTTATGCATTTGTGATAAATTCATCAGCCGTATTAATTAAACTAACATCACATAACGATATAAAGGAATACATTTTTAAAATAATTTTATTTACATTTTCAGTTACACAATTGCAGTGGTGCACTGAAGCTTTTATCACTAGGTCTATGAAAATGAATGAGTGGATTCACGAACAAATGTATTTTGAGGATCTTGTAGATTAACATCAGTAGAGGGCAGTCAGTAACTCAGTGTAACAAATTATCTGAAACAAGCACCTCTAACAGCATGACACTTCCTCAGTATAGACCTTCCTGTAGTGCTGAGCTCTCTCAGTTTCTTAACATAACGCAATACACCCTCAAGTCTGACCCTCCAGTCGTACAGCTATCCCTCAGTATCACCTTTCAGACAGCGCAGTGCTCCCTTAGAACTGCTGTTCCAACTCTACAGCAGTCAATATTTCCCCTCCAACATTCCCTCAATATCATCTATTGAATGGTCCAGTGCCACCTCCCCCCGCCCCACCCATATATTGCTCCTCCAGCAGTACTACACTCCTTCAGTACAGCCTTCCCTCAGGACTTGCCCTCCAACAGCGCAGCACTCAATAAAAGAACTCCAATAATAATGAATCAACAACACTGCTGGTCCTTCATTGCAAATTCTGATTTTAGAAAAATGTAACATGAACACCTTCAAAATGGCCAGGAAGACAAGCTAATTTTTTTAAAAATAGGTTCATTAAACAGCGTGGTGCACAAAGATCCCCACTATTATTTAACGGACATTAACAGTATGTGACAACATCCCACCATTAACACCAAAGAGCCTGTTAACATTCTCCCACATCCCAACTCCAGATTTTAGTTCCTCTTACTGTCAGTAGTAATGACTATTACCGGGACTTGACAGTAGCTGCTTTGTTTTCTGCACTTGCACAACTACTGTACAGATCCTCTACATACACAACAGGAGTATTGGAAGCAGCTCATCACACACATACCCATACTCACAATTACACGGATTCACCCATTAAGTAGGCACATTCTGCTCCTGTTGTACTTCGTGCAATTGCATTCTTTCCAAATCTCTTCAAATATGCCCACACAGACACATGCAGATGTGTGTGGCTCAGTTGGTAGCACTCCAGATTCTCAGTAAGAAGGTGATAGGTTTAGGTTCTACTCCAGATGTTGTGCATAAACAGAAGGCTGACACTTCAGTGTAGTTCAGATGGGACACTGCACTGTTGGGTTACTCTCTTTTGGACGAGATGCTAAACAAAAGGGTACGCATAAAAGGTCACAGGGCACCATTTTACAGAACAGTAGGCAAGTTAGCCCTGGTGGCTGATGAGTGAGACAGGAAGAATATCAGGAGCAATGAGCAGGGTTCAGTGTTGTAGGGACTGCTGGGGCGAGAGCAGGACCATTGAGCCCAGTTCGTGGCCCAGGTTAGAAGCAGACTGGGGCCTGAAAATCTGTTCCTCAATAAACATTGCAGACACCAGAATTACCTTACAGCTGAAGCAACAATTTACCTGCACTATATTTGCTGCTCACAATGTGGTCACTTCTGCATGGGACCACAAGGTGTAGAGCTGGATGAACACAGCAGGCCAAGCAGCATCAGAGGAGCAGGAAGCCTGACGTTTCGGGCCCAGACGTTGTGTTTGCAGACAAACCCAGAATTTCCAGTTGCCTGCCACTTCAACACATCACTGTGCATCAACATCTGTCTCTGGCTTGCTGCAGTGCGCTAGTGAAGCTCAGCGCAAGCTGGAAGAACGGCGTCTCATTTTCTGCTTGGAGCCCCTCCAGCCTTCATGGCTCAGTATCAAGTTCAATAATTTGAGAGCCCAAGCATCTTCTTCCATGTCCCCCAAGCCCCCAAAATGCACCAGGTCTTATCACCACATTAACTGCTCTCACCACAGCCAACCCATTTTCAATCATTTTCAGTCCCAGTTTGCAGCTCCTCTTTCTTCCAGGCTGAACATTATCCATTCCTTTGTCTGCCCAACTGCTGTTCACTCTTGTGGGCTCCATCCATCTCCACTTATTGTCACTGTACCCAAAACGTTAACTCTGCTTTCTCTCCATAGATGCTGCCAGACCTGCCGAGTTTCTCCATCAATTTCTGTTCTTATTGCAAAAAAAAATGATCTGTGGCTGCACTTCGTCTTTCAGTGGCTGTAAAGTACTTTAAAATGGCAATGAGATGTTCACTGCAGGATGCTATCAGCGGACTGCTCAAATTGACAAAAAAAAGGCAAGTGGAATTCAATGGGCCAAAAAGTGTGAGGTAATGTATTTAGGGAGACAAGGAAAATACACAGATGGTAGGATTATGAAAGGTTTAACAGGGCATCAGTTGGAGGTTATGTACACAGAATGTTTATCTGAAGATAGCAGAACAGGTAGATAAAGTGGTCAAGATGGCACAAGAGACATTTTCCTTTATTGACTAAGGTCCAGAGTATAAGAGCAAAGGAAATTTTATTTTTAGTTTTCATCAACCTGAATGGGTCTGATGTATTTGGTGACACTTTTGTGCCTGCAGACACAATGTGTTTGGCCAGCTCCCCAGCAGTGAGAGGTAGGTGTAGCTTTGGGTCTTGCTTTAGTAAATGGGCTGCAAAGCCTCGACAGGAGTTTGGTGGGCCGGTGGGTAGGGGGTGCAGTTTTGGTGGTTCTCTAACTTATACCTCAAATACATCAGTAAAATCTGTAAAGGCTATTAAAGTCGTTAATTTCAACTACAATTATATGTATGGTTCTGATGAACACCTTACAGGACTGATGTAATCACACTAGAGAGGATGTTGCCGGAAATGAAGAATTTTAGCCATGAGTAATGATTGCATAGATCAGATTTGCCTTCTTTGGAAGAGAGGAAGCTGACGGAAGGTTTTGTTGTAGTGTATTAAGTCATGAGAGGCCAAGACAGAGTGAATAGGAATAGCATATTTCCATTAGCAAAGCAGTCAATAATTAGCAACATCAATTTAAGGGAATTGGTGGAAGGATTGGCAAAGTGTTATGCAGGAAATATTTCACCCAGAGAGGTGTGGGCATCTGGAAGTGACAACCTGAAAAGCTGGCAGAGGCAAAACCCCTGAAAATGCAATTTAGAAACACTTGGATGTGATCAGGAGGGGCCATAAACTACGAGGCTACAGAGCAAGAGCTGGAAGATGGATAGAACTGGTTAACTTTCTCTAGGCTGAACAGGCATTATAGGCTGAATGGCCTCCCATGCTGTGACTTTTCTATATCCCATATTTTCATAAATGCAGGTCTTTACTTTGGATCCACAGACAGTCATATATTTACACAAATACACTTACTTAGAAAAATCACCCAACTCATACAAACACACTGTATATATATTATGAAAATACAGATGTTTACTACGCATGTTCTTACACATTCAAATGAATGCAGTCACACAGAGACACTCACAGACATGTTAAACAGAGGGCATTGCTCAAGCACCTAGATGTTACGTCCCCAGAATGGGGCTTGAAACTCCTGAATAAGTTACCCACTGAGCCATTGATTAATTCTGGCCAATGTAATAAGAGATTGTGTTAAGTAAAACAGTTTGAAATGAATCTTAGCCATAATGCATTGCATTTTAGACAGAGAGCTGTGTCAGGTCTGGGGATGCACATTACTTCTTGAATCTGAATCACAACAATATTTGTTCACTTGGTGTGTTTTCTGTGGCTTACTGTTATTGAGGGAAAATAGTCTTGCATTATAGTTGCATTAATCATAAAGGGACAGCAGTCCTGCCTAAACCATTAACGGCAGGCCCTGGGCTAGGAAGGAAGGAAGGGAGAAGAGGCTATAGTTTCTGCTCCTAGTCACTGCCTACTGCTACACAGGATGGATGTGTGGATATGGGGTGCAGACAGATTTGGACTTGGGCTACAACACACTCAGATGGTCAGATTCCATCGCTACATTACCTGTCTGAGCTTGCACATGGAGACCACAGGTAGAATCAGGAATATAGGAATGGGAGGAGGTGAGTCAGCTTCTAAAAGTCTGTTCTGCTGTTCTCTTAACATTGTGAATGATCTGCACCTAAATGGGGGGATAATGTAAAATATCCCATGGCATAATTTCAAAGAATAGCAGCTAAAGTCTATCTGATATCCTGACCATTATTTATCCATCCTGTCAAGTTATTTTGTTGGTATCATTGTTGTTTAGGGGAATTTTCCTGTGCCACAAATTAGAAACCTTGCTGCCTACAATCCAATAACAATGGCTACACTCTAAAAAGTACCTCACTGGTTGTAAAGCACTTGTGAAGTCCAGGAATGAAATGCATGTACATAGTGCCCATTCTCTTTTCCTAGAACTAGGGATCAACTGTTTAAAAACCCTTCAGGGTTTAGGCCCGAAACGTCAAGTTTTCCTGCTCCTATGATGCTGCTTGACCTGCTGTGTTCATCCAGCCCCATGCTTGTTATCTCGGATTCTCCAGCATCTGCAGTGCCTTTTATCTCTGTAACCCATTGAGAACAGGACTAAGGAAACTTTTTCCTCAGCAGTGTCATGACGATTCAAAACTGTCTTCCTGAAAATGTGTTAGAAGAAGAGTCTTTAAGCACAAATAGATTGATTCTTGTTAAGTAAGAGGGTGTAAGATTATCTGGGGATAGGTGGGAGTTAAGGTTACAAATCAGATCGGCCATGACCTTACAGACCAGCCTCCAGGGGCAGAATGGCCTGTTTGTGCCCCGATTCCTGTTTTCTTCTAATTTCCACAATAACTTGCATGTGGGGTGACTCATTCTGGAGTTGCCTGGCTTGACTGATTGAAGGTAATGGTCATAAGATGAAAGCAGGAGCTGAACACCAGCCAGCAGTTTCTCTGGACTCGGAAGGTTGGAAGGGTTACATTCCAGTTCTTTGTGTCTGAAAGACAGGATCTCCCCTAATGCAAAAAAAAGTCAAGCAGAAAACAGAATGGCCACAGAGCAAGGAAGCAAATCAGTAAGGAAATGGCATTCCAGATTGGGCATCTGATTTTAACCGTCACCTCCTGACCCTTGTGAGCAACTAAATAAAATGATGCAGAATAAATTATTCATGATGCTCAAGAGGTAAATAAATACAATGAAAGCAGAGTCTCAATTAATCAATGTCATTGGTCTCAATCACCATGGAAATATTAAATGAAAATCAATCACACTGATAACAGGGGAATAAGGTCACAGGAGCTTCTCCAAAACTAACTGCAGACCCTCAGCGAGTTTACCATCCTCAACACACACTAGCTCATTTTTTCTGATCCCTCAAGCTATTGTAATATCTCCTGCTACTGCCATGCCCCTTACTCTATTTGTCACAGAGACAGAGGGGTGGTACCTATTCACAACTTTGTCTCCATAAGTCAACACTGAGCAACTAAGTTCATTTAGCACCTTTAAAAAGTAAAACACCAACAGGAGCAGAGGAGGCAGACAGACTTAGGGAGGGAACTCCACAGTTTAGACCTTTGCCAACTGAAGGCATCGCTGCAAAAGGTGGAGTGATTAAATGGTGACTTTTCAAGAGGCAGAATTGGAGAAATGTAACAATCTCAGGATTACAGAAACAGAAGAACAAAGAACAATACAGCACAGGAACTGGCCCTTCAGTCCTCCAAGCCTGTACCTTGCTTGCCCTCCAATACTAAAGCTATCTTCACTTACAGGGCCTATATCCCTCTATTCCTTTCCTATTCATGTATTTGCCCAAGTCCTTCTTGAATGCTGCTAGCGTGTCTGCTTCCACCACCTCCTCTGGCAGCATATTCCAGGCACTCCCCACCCTTTGTGTCAAAAACATGCCTTGCACATCTCTTTTAAACCCCACCTCCTACCCCGCCCCCCAGCCCCCACCCCACCCCCCCCCACCCCCCGCACATTGAACCTGTGTCCCCTAGTAACTGACCCTCCACCCTGGGAAAAAGCCTCATACTTTCCACTCCATCCATGCCATTCACAATCTTATAAACGTCTATCGGGTCACACCCTCAACCTCCTGCGTTCCAGTGAAAATAAACCCAGTCTATCCAACTCTTCTTCAGAGCTAAAATCCCCCATACCAGGCGACATCCTAGTAAACCTTTTGTGTACTCTCTCCAAAGCATCCGCATCCTTCTGGTAGTGTGGTGACCAGAACTGTATGCAATATTCCAAGAGTGGCCTAAACCTTCAAAGATAGAAATGAATGAAGCCATTGAGAATTTGCACATAGGGGATCTTTAAAATGGAGACATTGGCAGACCAGGTGAATAGACAAGTCAGCAAGCAGAGGGGATGGGTGAATGGATAGAGGCAGCAGGGCATTTTTTTAAAAAATCAGGTTAAGTTTATGGAGGATAGGAGAAAAGGCAAAAGTGCTTTGGAATAATCAAATTCAGAGATAAGAAATTCAAGGATGCGGATTTCAGTTAACCTGAGGCATGAGCAGAGTCAGGTGACATTACGGAGGTCTTCATGGTGGCACTGGTGTGTGGTCGGAACTTTAACTTTGTATTTAAATACAACAAAACTGTTGTGAACTAGTCTTCACTCTCACTGCTTGGCATCATTAGAACTCCAGAATGTATAACCTTCTGGCCTGAATGAATGATTTTATTGTCACGTGTAATTTACAGTGAAAAATATGAAGTTAGTGCACCCTGTGTTAAATACAGCACACTACTCTCTCCAGCCTTTGAAATCTTGTGTTCAATACAGTCTTGACATTGTGTTCCTGAAGTCCTGCCTGCCATTTCAGACAGGATACAAAAAGACTCTGAAGTTTTCTCCCACATGTGGGGCTGAGTGTCCTTCAGGCACCTTTGGATTTGTGGCATTGCCGTCCCTTAGAAATTGTGTACAAAGATTACTTTTCCTTCATGCTGCATCACACAGCCATTCACTCAGTCTTTCTCCCCGTTTACCATGTTTTACTGTGTTAAATGTGTTACCCAAATACAAGTTATTATTTTTCATTAGCTAGCGCTCCCTGGACGTGTGTTGTAATAGAGTCAGCTTGATAAGCATCACATCCACAAACATTCACAGCCTCCACAGCAGCATGTAACATCTACAAGATGCACTGCAGAAATTCCCCAAAGACTCCTTAGACAACATTTTTGAAACCCACAACCACTACCATCTAGAAAAACAAGGGCAGCAGATACATCCCACCACCTCCAAGTTCCCCACCAAGCCACTCACTGTCCTGATTTGGAAATATAAATCACCATTCCTTCAGTGTCACTGGGTGAAAATCCTGGAACACCATCCCTACACCAACTGGACTGCAACAAATCAAGAAGGTAGCACTTTCTCTGGACTCGGAAAGTTGAAAGTTCCACCTTAAGTGGAACCAGAGATGACAAATAAATGCCTGGCCCATCCAACAATGCCCACATCCCATAAACAATTTTTTTTGTTTATTTGTTTGAGGATTGAAGGTCGGTCAGGACCAATTGCTGCCTAGAACCACCTTACCCTACCTCACCTGTCTCCCTTTGGCCTTCGCTTTTGCATGTTCTTCCCTTTAGGCCTCCTTTCACTCCCGATGCAGGAGGTGCCACCTGGACCCGTTACCCGTATCGACTCCAGACCTTTGGAAGATTTCTTAAACGTAAACTCCACTGGTTCTCCCTCTTTCAAACTGCGGAAGCCTTCCATGTGCAGTTTGCTCTGAAACAACAACATTTCCCAGAGAAAATGTAAAAAAAATGCAAATATTTGGATTAAATCAAAAAGCATCAAATCTTCCAATGGTTTTAATTATTCTTAAAGTAATTCTCAAATTATCCTCGATTGAAAACAGTAAGCAATGTGGTAAAGACTGAAACATGTTCTATCCCAACAGGATCCCATCTGCATTGAGAACGCTTGAGTTAACCCAAGCGCTGAGCTTGGTCACCAGATTTCTTTTTGGTATGCCCAGAGCAACAACAGTTCAAAAAATTCATCTATCAATTCCTGGTGTACATTTTTTTAAAAATCTTTGTTCATGAGATTTGGATATCACTGGGCAGGCCAGCAATTATTACCCATCCATGGTTGTCCGGCCGGCAGTTAAGAGTCAACCACATCACTATGTAGACTAATCTACATAAAAATTGTAGATTTCCTTCCCTGAAGGACATTATTGAACTAGATGGGTATTTTTGCAGACTTAAAACAGTGGTCATTATGAGCAAGGTTCCTTGTAAACTTCATGGATGCACAATCATGCATTGGAAAATGAAAACCTTTGTATATCCCATGATGCCTTCCCACACCCCATACCCTGTGGTTACGAAGCCCAGGCTTCCAGAACAACCAGTTGGCACTGAACCACCAGTTGGCACTCAGTAATCTCACAGCAGCTTCCAGGCATTGGAGCCCAGCTTCTGATCAAATACAGCTCCAGTACAGGGAAGCTTTGGGACATGTATCCCCCTTCCAGGAGCCAGAGGCCAAACCATAACCCAAAAGTTGGAGAGGGGAGTTTACAGCAACAAAGAGGATCACACAGCATAAAGGTCCAAGAAGCAGGCAGCCATTCCTAAAGGACGTAGCACAATTAACAACATTTTCCTTTCATATCAAGAAAACAAAGTTTAAAAATAAGGTTAAAATATGTTCAAAAGAAAAGCTCCTTTTCAAGCTCCTTAAAAATCCAGTGCACATTTCAAGAAGGGCTGGCTATCTTAGATCATGGAAGCTGTAATACCATATTCAACACACAAACAAAAAAGGTACAAATTGATGAGATTTTCACTTATCCTAAGACTGACAACGCCTTATGCACTATTTGCAAACGTTAAAGAATGGTTCAGCACTAGGAAGAGAGGGGTACGATTGGAAATTGGGCTAAAGTGGCCTTTGAGGCAAAAAGCTCACATAGTCTTATAAAGAAGGAAAAATGGAATTTTATGCATGCTTATTGATAAGAAGCGTGTTTTTGTCTGTGTATACAAAAAAACCAATCCCAATCTGGTAAAAATTCTCATTGATAATGTCTTACTTGCAGTAAAGAACGTGTCAATATTTTCTGTACAAGATAATGTAGCAAAGTCCACTGCAATTACTGAGACCTGGCACAAGAATTACACCTTCAAATTTGTGGCATGCATTAGCTTTGTCAAACAAAAACATTTCCTAGATAAATTGCAGAAAATCGTCTTTCTGTTTGCTGATGGTAAATGAAAGTACAGGCATTTCGGTACAAAAAACATCGACATTGTACATCAAGTTTCAACTAGAATTTGAATTGTTTACAAGACTGCTTTGGCAGGAATTTTGAAACTGACTGCTCGCGACAAGCAATTTTATATCAACAGTTATTTTGAATTACAGAATATGGCAATGTTTCCAGACAAAGCCTCTGCTATACTTGGAAAGGAAAATGAAATAGTAGCAATGTTACAATGTGACATTAGTTAGAACAGCATTGTGTTGCTCACAGAGAAGATCTTGAAATGCACGATGCTTGAAAGCAGGTCTCAAATGGGCATGATGTTGAACCATTTCTACAATGTTCAGTAAGTCATTTGTGAAGAAAAGACAATTTGAAGAATTCGCCAAAATCACAGCGTGATGCAGGGTTACTTCAACGTCTGAATGAAGTGAGGTGTCTGTCAAGATATTTTGTAGTTTTGCATTAGGTCATTGACTGCAAAGTCGTGATGAAGTACTGCACAGAGCAACTGAATAAGCGCAGTGATCCAACAAACAAATATTGCCTGGTAATGCTCACAATGCCACAACATTGCACTGCATTAACAGTTCCAAGTAATGTTCTAGGTGAACTGGCAATGTGCAAATTCTTTCAGAGAATCTGTTTGACAACAATTGAAGCTATGAAATTTGCAAAAGCCAAGGTCAATAAACTGAAGATTCAGCATCGAGGTGAACATCTTTATTGGACTGGAGTGAAAAAGTTACGGTGATTCTGACTGCTCTAGACAGTGATGTTGACACTGCCACAATCCTTCAATTCATGCAACTGCTGTGGGACCACTTGGACAGTGGATTTGCAGAATATTTACTAGACTGGTATGCATTTGAGCAGGTTGCTATTGCCACAATAATTTGGAAAATGCAGTGTTGTGCAACTTGTATTGAAATATTCCATTCTTATACCAAACAACGAAGAATGTGTGACAGCAAAGATGCGTGAACAATATTCCAATTTAAAATTTATGATTGTGGAAGAGTTCCATTCAGACATTGAGATTTGGTTGACTATACCCTAAAAGCAAACAGGATTTAAGAAATGCCCATTCCTCTGGATATTTGTGTCAACGTTTCAAGAAATAAGCGCTGATAGTGAACGTAGATTTAACTGAATGAACTCAATTAAATTTAAACCCAGAAATAAGATTTGAAATTGGTCATTTGGACAACTTGATGCAAATTAAGACATTCTTCACCTGATTGTATACTACATCCACTTGATACATTTCAATGATTGGGGAGCAAATAAAGGTAAGCGTGAAAAACTGCCAAATGAGTGAAGAAATTACTAGAGCAACATTTGATCATGTAGTATACTTAGTTCTCTGTGGCATCATCACTAGAACAGGTGCACAGAGCTTCCAAGCTGAGTAAACAATTTTATTTTAGTAAAAAGAATACATTTATCTGTAAAATAAAACGAGTGTAGACTTTTATTTGTTAACAAACAAAGTGAAAAAATGCCAAACATCCACTCAATGGTTGCTCTGTTTTAAATATCTCACTCAGAGTTCTGCACCAGAACCAAAAAAAGTCAGAACATCCGTGATTAGGCCTGTTTTTATTTAATTTCTGATTTTATTGAATTCTTATTTCACCATCTGTCACAGTGGGATTTGAACTCACATAGTGAGCCAGAATTTTAGTCCAGGATTCTGGCTTGTGATCCAGTGACATTCCCACTACACACCACCCTCCCATAAATCCAGGTACAAAAGTGTACATACTGAAGTATAAATGCTAAATCCACAGCACCAATGATGCAGTAAATTAGAAAATCACTATTTGCCAGACCCTGCAGACCATAAAATGCATTGTGATTTTCAATAGAAATGTCTGGGCACCATAAGATGTATGGCAATCTTAAACGACATTCCCCCCCACCCCCCAATCCCTCCAAAGTACTTATACGGACCAGCAAACATGGTAACAAGAAGTCACACTTTATTCTCCACTGAGTGCAGAATTAAGGGCTTTTGAGGAGTATTGCCAATTCTGCTTAGACACCTCCCTTGATGTTCACCACAAGAGAGGGGATTGATCAATCAGTAACTAAGAAAAAGGGGAGTTACCAATAATCGGTAAGAGAAGAGTGGAATTGATCATTAATCGGTGAGACCAGACAGGGGATTAATGATCAGAGAAGAATGTTCGATAATCAGTGCAAGGAGGAGGGCATTAATGAATAAACAGTAAGAGCGGAGGAGGGGGGAGTGTCAAAGCAATAATCAGTGACAGAGGATAGTGGACTGAAACACTGTGATTAATGAGAGAATAAATAATCAGGGATAGAGGAAAGAGAGGTGTTTAATCAATAATTAGTGATAGAGGATTAATTGATAATCAGTAAGAGAAGAGAGGCAATTGATCAATTGGCTGGAAAAGCAGAAAGGTAATTGGCCGATAGTTAATGACAGAGCAGAAGGGATTGATCAATAAATGGAGGGGACAATGATCAAAAGTCGATAAGGAGGGATATCAATAATAAGCAAGAAAGGAAAGGTGATTGGTCAATAATGAGTGAGGGGGTGGTGATTGATGAATAATCAGAGGTACAAGAGATCAATGATTAATATTCAGTGAGGGAGCAGGAACTGGTTTGTTAATCAGTGACAGAGAGGCGGGTTTTATCGATAATCTGGGATTTAGGATCTGGCATTGATCAACAGGGATAGGGGATCAATAATCAGTGAGAAAAAGAGGGGATTTAACAGAATGGAGTGGAGATTGGTGAATACAGTGAGAGAGGAGAGAGAATTAATAAAAAAAAAAGTGCCAGCCCACAGGGATTGATCAATAATGGATTGATGAATAATCAGTGAGAGAATATAGGATCAATAATCAGATGATAGTGGATGGGACTGATGAATAATCAACAATGAAGGGAGAGGAGATTGATAAATAACCAAAGATATGAGATAGAAGTGATCAATAATTGGTGAGAGAGGAGAGGAGAATCCTCAATAATGGATCGATAAATCAGAGAGGGGGGAGAGGGAATTGATCAGTAAATCAGACAGAAAAAGTATTCATCAACAGTGAGAGAGGAGAAGGCAATCAGCAGCGAGGAGACCAATAATCAGCACTGATCAGAACTCAGTGACAGATTGGAAACGATAAAATCAATGATGGATTGATCAATAATCAGGAGTAGGGAAAGGTGATCAATCAATAATAGATTAATCAGTAAGCAGGAAGAAAGGGCATTGATTAATAAAGGATTGATCAATAATCAATGAGAGGGGAGAGGGGAATTTTCAATAATCAGAGCAAGAGGACAGGGGTTGACCAATAATCAATGAGAAAGGAGAAGGGATTGTTCAAAATTCAGTTACAGAATGGAGGGGATTTATCAATAAAGGATTATGATCAATTAGTACTTTATTGATCAATTAGTGATTGGGAAAGAGTATAGATCATTATCAGTGTCAAGACAGAAAATTGATCACTAATCAGACAAATGCCGATTGATCAATAGTCAGATAGAGAAAGAGGGGATTAATCAATATTTCATGAGATTGTGGCAAGCATGTTGGGATGTTCAGGACATCTGGCTTATTAAGTGTTAATATTTAGTGAGTGATTTACTGAGGTATCAAACATTTGATGGTGTTTTCAAGTTCTAAACTTTGGCAGCTAACTCATGAAAATCAAAATCCCAGCAAACATACATCTAATTTCAATAAATGAACTAAATTGTTGTGTTCAGAAAGAATTATATTCATTGAAGATGAGCAATAGAAAGAGAGAGAGCATGCATGAGAGAGAGGGGTGATGGAGCATTAGATAGAGAGATAAAGGAGATGGAGAGCCGGGGTGATGGCGGGGTGGGAGAGAGGGAGAAAGAGACGATGATCAGATTGATCCCATTACATAAGCATGTGATGAAGTTAAGAGTTAGGGGTTGTTTGAATTGTGCTGTGATCACTGGTGCATTCAAAATGCCTTTGATAGACCTATAGGCATTAGCATATGGCCAATGATTGAATTGTTCAGCAGCTGCTCTGCAGGCTGGGCTCCACGGCAAGCCCCCTTTCACACAACACATTAGATTGCAGTTGAAATCAATCACACCACAATTAACTGTGCTTATTTCCTTACTATGAAAACAGCTGGATGGGACAAGGAGCCCAAGGGAGAGCCGTGCTTTAGCCGTAAAATGGGACCAGGGAATCTGGAGCACATCCAAAAGCATCACACAGGACCTTCCTCCTGCCACAGCCTGACATTATGCAGGACCGTCCTCCTACTGCAGCCTAATGTTACACACAACATAAACTACCATTATAATACACAGGACTACTCTTTAATATTAGAGATAAACTGCATATCACAATACACTGATCTACATCATACCCAGACATGATTTCTACAATTTACAGGGCCAACATTTTTAAAATACTTAAACACAAATATAGTTCAACTTTCTAAGGATCATTCCCATATACCAGACACTGGAACATATCAATAACTTGTATTTATATAGCACCTTTAACATTATAAAGTGTTCCAAAGCACTCCTTAAGTGTATTATCAAACAAACTTTAAACCAAGCCCCAGAAGGAGGTATTAGGGCAGGTCAAGCTTGGTCAAAAAGCAAGATTTTAAGAGGAGTCCAAAGGGGGCAAGATGCAGGGAAGAACTCCAGAATTTCAGTCTAGACAGCGGAAGGCCCAGATACCTAGGATGGAGGGCTTAAAATCAGAAATCTTCAAGAGCCTAGAATTAGAGGAAACCAAGTTCTCAGAGAGTTGTACGGCTGCAAGTTGTTATGGAGTCAATGATGAGAGCACAAACAATTTTTTTTAAACAAATCAGTGGTGTTGCTGGATCAGAGGGCAACATACATCAGAAAACACAAGGATGATTAGTGAACAGGACTTGGTGAGACTTAGGGATCGGGCTTCTTTGGATGAATACAGCCCTAGGGAGGATCGAAGTAGGAGTTCAGCCAAGTTCTTGAAATAGTCTAAGTCTCAAAGATACAACACTTGGATGCGAATATCAGCAAGAGGTGGGCTGAAGCAGGGTGGAGTCAGGCAACATTACAATGATTGGAATAGGCAGTCTCAGTAAAAAAATTGATAAAGTACTGGTATGACCATAAAATTATACACCTGTCGTAACTTAAATAACATAGGAAAATCCATAAAGAACAGCCTTATAATATATAGAACCATCATTGCCCATCAGCTTTATATGTACATTACAATTCAAATAAACCTTGCAATATAACAGCTCTGCCATTTACACCAGCCTGATAGTGCACCGTACCATCTACATACACACAAGCTTTATAGTATGAATGATCTCCATATATTCCACATAAACCATATTTGTAACACACAGAAGTATCAATGTACTCCAGCTTTATATAATACAGGATCACACATAGGAACACAAAAACAGAAGTCAGCTGTTTAGCCCATCAAGCCTGTTGTGCTATTAGATTAGATCATGGTCAGATTGTAGTTTGATCATAATTCGATACCTTTTCCCACAACCTTTCATATCTTTCAGTTAGCAGGTCCATCAAACTTAAATTTTAAAATCAGCAATTGACCTAGTGTCAGTGCCACTTTTGGGGAAAAAACAAAAAGAGTTCAAACCATCTACCACCCTGTGTGTTTAGAAGTATTTCCTGATTTTAGATCTGAATAGGCTGGAATTAACAGGATATTTTCAACAATTGTCCCACATCTCCAAAGGGAAGCCTTTGCTCCATTACTTCTAGGAGTCTCCTCTTGTTAGCTTACGTACTGTGCCCATCGGTCACTCAGTGGAGTTACATTCACCAGCACACCCCAATCTACTTATATGGTCACTAGCACTCTTTCCAAGCCCTGGTCAAAGTGAGCCTGATTTTATTTCATTAAAGGCTTAAATTGGTCACTGTGGGTCTTATGCCCCCGAGTCTTAGACTCCCCCAACCAGGAAACAATTTCCCTTCTTCATCTTTGCCATTTCTGTTAAATTCTCAAAATTGTGATCAAACCACCCTTAATCTTTTAAATTCCAGGAAGTACAACTTTACCTTGGTTAATCACTCTTCACAACTTAATGCTCAGGTACTATTCTGGAAAATTCGCACAGCCCTCCCCACTGTCTAATCTGCAGTAATCAGAACAGCTCACACTACTTCTGGTGTGATATGACCAGGATTGAAGCATGTCTTCTACTTCCTTGTATTCTAGCCTCTAGATACAACCACTAGCACTTTATTAGCCTTCATGATTATTTTCCTGTATCTGTTCATGACATTTCATTCATTCATACATCCGAATTCTGAAGAATCTTTAGATCTCCGTTGTATCCAATCTTATAGAAAGTACTGTCATTTTATATCCAAAATTGATAGTCTCAAATTTGTCTACAATGAAATCCATTTGCCACAGTTTTGACCATTTGCAGAACCTTATTAATATCTTTAGAATTGTAAACTTCAATTTACACTGGTTACAATGCCACCCATCTTTGTATCATCATCAAACAATGATAGGCAGCTTTTGCTAGTAAAGAGGGTGAATAGTTGAAGCCCCATAGATATTTGTGGGACACTGCAAACCACAATTTGCCAATTTCAATTGTCCCTGCTGTCTCCAATCACTCAGTCAATTTCCACACCAGGTCAATAAACTGCCTTTAATTCCATAGCTGTTACTGATGGTCTATTTTGAAAAACTTTTGCAAATGCGATAGGGCAGTTTTTAATATACAAGACCTACGTCACAGTACGACTCTAGAAGCACAATATCTACCATATATAACAAAAACAGAAATTGCTTGAGAAACACAGCAGGTCTGGCAGCATCTGGGGAGAGAAAGTGGACTTAACGTTTCAGGTGCAGTGACCTTCTTCAGAACTGAAGAACTCAGTTTTAGGAAAGGTTACCAGACAAGAAACCTTAACTCCACATTCTCTCCACAGATGCTGCCAGGCCTGCTGTGTTTTTCCAGCATCCACAGTTCTTTGTTTTTTTTGTTTAGTATTTACCATATATACGTCTATGCTATATAATCTACCAACATACACATGTTTCAGAATTTAATGAATGATCCACATATACCATCCAGCCTCAGACAGGAAACGTATACACCAACATTATCATATAAATCTTATGATCCATGGGTGAAGGAAGGTATGAAGTCATGAATGGATCTCCTCCCACATTGGCATTGATTTCTGACAGCTCTTCCCACCCCAAGGAATTGGTCCCCAAGACAACAATTTTGGAGAGAGATGTGCAAAGCCTGTGAGGTATCACTAAGCCGGAGACAGTTTCCATAATGAGGGGCAAATTAGGACTGTGTTCCTTAGTTGGAAACATTGGATAAACAGATTGGGAATCCATTGAGGATGGGCAATTATATGACAGCCACCTCTCATGTGAATTCATTCTCAAATACCTGCCCAGATCCCTTATAAAAGGATTCCAAACATAGCTTTCTGATCCCAACTGTCTGAGTGAAAACATTCGTAGTAAAACTCTTCTTTTGCAAAGGACTTTGAACCTATGATTTATAGTTACTGTTCCACTCACTGGAGCATATAGTTTTGTCTACTTTACTAACATATTGGAGCACCTAATAATCTTCTCTGTCATAATAGTCATAACTTTTCCAACTTGACCTCAAGTCCTTCACCCCGGTAACATTATGGTAAACCCCTCTCTCTGTACTCAAAATTCTTTACATCTTTTCCAATGTGTGGCACTCCAAGAAATTACCACAATATTTCAGCAACTTACAACACTCCAGCATGATCCGTTTGCTTGCATTTGGTTTAGAGGGACAGGGGACAAATGTTAGCCAATGGGACTAGGTCAGATTGGGATGTCTGTTTAGCACAGACGAGTTGGACCAAAGGGTCTGGTTCTGTGCTGTGTGACTCAATATTCTTATATTTATTCATGTAATAAGAAACATTCATATATGTAGTGCTTGTCATGATCACCAGCCATTTCAAAGCACATTACAACCAGTGAAGTATTTCTGCAGTGCAGTCAATGTTGTAATGCAAGAACAGCAGCCAAAATGTGCACAGCATGCTCCCACAAACAACTAAAGAATAACCAGATAATCTGGTGTTGCAATGTTTTGTAAACAGCTGTCAATACAACACAGAGAACTCCTCTACCCAACTTCAAAATAACACTTTTGGATCTTTTATATGCATCTTTGGGACAGATGCAGCTCAGAGTTTAATATTAAACTGTGAAACTCAATACCTCCAATAGTGCAGTGCTCCCTCAGTCCAGAACAAGAGTGGCAAACATGATAAACCAGCACCTTCTGGATCAGAGGCAACTGCACAGTTAACTGAGCTACAGCCAACACATAACCTGAATATAAGATAACAAGCATGGGGCTGGATGAACACAGCAGGTCAAGCAGCATCATAGGAGCAGGAAAACTTGACGTTTCGGGCCTAAACCCTTCATCAGAAATGGGGGAGGGGAAGAGGGTTCTGAAATAAATAGGGAGAGAGGGGGAGGCGGATAGAGGATGGATAGAGGAGAGGATAGGTGGAGAGGAGGCAGACAAACCTGAATATATTTGGTTTTTGAACCATCTTTAAAGGAACCATACATAACAGTCACTAAAGTCTCTTTACATGTCTACACTTTCAAGATCATGACATTTATGGTGTTACTCTATGTAGTGCTCTGCCACACTTCTGCGCACCAAACTCTAACTGCCATCCTTCTGCCCATTTCATCATTCCACCCTAAAGTCTATAACTATAAATACAAGAAATAAGCAAGATTCTGAGGAGACTTGACAGGGTCGATCTGGAGAGGATATTTCCCTTGAGGGAGAGTCTGGAATCAGAGGGTGTAATCTTAGAGCAAGGAGTTATCCAATTAAGGACAGAGACGAGGAGTAATTTCTTCCTTCAGAGGGTACTGAAACTTTGGAATTATTTACCACAAGGGTCTGCAAAGGCTGGGTGATTAACTATATACAAGGCAAAGATAGATTTTTAATTGATAACGGAATCTAGGGTTATGGGGGAAAATCAGCAAAAGTGGAGTTGAAGATTATCAGATCAGTCATGGTCCCATTGACTCGATGGACTGAATGATGTATTTCTGCTCCTACATCTTTTGGTCTATTATCATTCTTAACTTTTCTTTTTCACTTGAGTTTATATATAAGCACTTTTCATGATTACCAGAAGCCTCAAAGCACTTGACAGCCAATGAGGTATTTTGAAATGTAGTCACATTGCAAAGTATTTTCTCAACTATAAACTTTGTAGTATTGCCCCTTACAACCAAGTCGTGGTCTTTGTAAAAAGGTTTTTGTTAAACTGATTAATGCAAAGTTCAGCAATTCAAATTAGCATGAATCGTGAATGGTTTGTATCTTCTTAAACCATCTCCAATACGTAATCTGTCAAACTAATCATTCATTATGGACCTGTCACTGTTAAGCATAAAAAAGGAATGCATTTTTACTGTGCATTTCACAATTTCAAAATGTTACAATGTATTTTAAAAGAGATGAAATGCTTTCGAAGTATTTGAATATTAACCATGGGAGGTAGTTTGTAAACAACAAGCTCGCACAAACAGCATTGTTTTATTGATATAGGTGGAGGGCTAAATGTCCAGGTCACTGGGAAGAGCTTCCCAGATCTTGTCAAATAATGCTCTGAAATATTTTGTATTCACTTGAGAGGACATACAGCAGCCCCAGTTTAGTACTTCATCTTAAAGACAGTGTAGCATTCCCTCAGTGCTGTACTGGGTATGTCAGACTAAAGCAAAAAAAAACTGCAGATGCTGGAGATCTGAAATAAAAAGTGCTGGAGAAACTCAGCAGGTCTAGCAGTATCAGTGCAGAGGGGGGGAAAAAACATGGTTGACGTTTTGAATCTGATGTGACTTCTTCAGAATTGCAGACTCTGATGCTGCCAAACATGCAAAGCACCACCAGGGCTTTGTGTTTATGTCAATTTACATTCTGTACTCATATCCTTGGAGGAGATCTGCAACCCATGAAGTCCTAACTCAAGCAAAATCATTATCACTGGAAGCATTCCTGCCTCTCATTACAGTGCTATATAACACTACCGTAGGGTGTTCACTCCAAATTTTACTGTATCATCTTCTTTGATGCTGCTTTTATATTAATGTAGGGGCATTATTTCATTGTCCTGGTTGTACAAATCTAATATCAGTGTTTCTCCAATCTGGTCTCTTCTGCATCTCCACGTTTACTCACAATTGTGACCCTGCCTTCTGAGATGTAGGTGCAAAATTTTGTATTGTCTACTTAAGTTGTCAATCTTTCCAATTCTTACTTATTTCCAATGCTCCTTTACCTCTTTGTCTAATCTTAGAGCCCAGTAGTCCTTATACTAAGCTATAGAAGAAAGTATAAGCCTTTGTTTGATTAGATGGACCAACTAGTCTCCTTGTGCACTGTAATAATTCTGTGATTCTGAAAGCTTTTGAGAACTGCTGTGGAACATTTCATTCTGTTCCATAGGTGCTATATAAATGCAAGTTGACAGATTTGGCATGTTCACATTTGACGTGTCAAAATACATGTTTGTTTTGGTCTCCAGATGTGCATCAGGGAGCTGTAGTGATGCTGAATCCAGGCTCACACACAATTACTATTCCAATCCTACCTCTGTTCCGGTCTAAAGGTAGCATATACAGATTTAACAATAACTTTTCAAAGGAACTGGAAATGTATTTGATTGAAATAATTGCAGGGATGTGGGCTAAGAACTGATATACATTCAATGGGCCTAATGGCCTTATTCTGTGCTGTGCTATGATTCCACTATTCTGTAATCCCACCATCCCCCCAGCCCCAAGAATCAAAAGGTTAATATCTCAGGCACCACTATCAATAAAAAACCTAGGGGGAAAGCATAAAAATTTTGATTCATTGAACACTTCCATGCAATGATCAAAAGAAATGGTGTTGACGTTTTGGGTCTGGTGACCCTTCCTCAGAAGTTCTGAGGAAGGGTCACCGGACCCGAAACGTTAACTCTGTTTTCTCCTTCACAGATGCTGCCAGACCTGCTGAGCTTTTCCAGCAACTTTGTTTTTGTTCCTGATTTACAGCATCCGCAGTCCTTTTGGTTTTTAAAAAAGATGGTGTGTTGTGTTTGGAGACAGAGGAGGTCATACATTGGAACCTCTAGAACTATGTACCCTCTTCCCAGTTCACTGCTGAAATTCCCAAAGTGTCCCATTCTGATCCAGGAACAGCCTAACTTAAGTTTCTACGCGGGTGAAATCTCAAAATAGGCGATAGCCAATCGCCAACCAAAAAAAAAACTGAAGTCACTAGAAAAGTAAAACGAGTGGCTGATTGGTCACTTCTAACATCCGTGCATCATCCTATTAATTCCGTTCTTCTATCCCTTTTAGCAAAAACTCCTTCGTGCCTATGTCACTTTTAACTCCCTGTCTTTTAAAAAAAAGTGAGCTCCGCAGGAAGATTTTCATTCTCCCAATTCCCACTGGGAATCAGCAAGCTGAGGGACATTCACCCCGCAAGCCCCTCCTCCTCTAGCAATTCCTTCCAGAGAGCAAGAGACAACAGTGAGTGGTTTCACAGAGAGATCCCGCCAAATAGATGCCTTCAGGGAGGAAGAGAGGGAGAGAGAGAGAGAGAGAGAAAAGATTCATTCACAAAAACAAACACAAGAATCCCATCCCAATTAACACGATCTTTTTTTAAAGTCACTATCTGCAATGGCCAACTCAGGTGCAATCGTTTAAAAATCCTTCTGCTGCTTTTGAATTCTGAGAGGAGATTTGAACTGATTTTCATTTACAAGTTGTGTGTCAGGGAATGTTTTGCAGCCGTAAAAGCTGATCGGCCTAACTAGTTATCAATGAGGGGGCCTCTCATCATTGGAGGTAGTCTCAAGCAACACCGCACCTCCCCCTCCTACACTCCACCCCACCCCCGTTTTCATCCCATTCAATCTCTCCGAATGCAATTCCCAGGCTAAGGATGTCCCCTTTGGATAAATAGGGATATCCAGTGACTTAAAGTAATGGGTGGTCTGGGCGGAGGCCACCCTCAGCTTGTGCTGCGTTTGGGCCCACAAGATAAGAACAAAGTGGTGGTCAGTCGCTGCTGGTCACTGCCGCCACATTCTTGAAGTGCCTGCACCATCGGGTCAGATTAGGAGTGGTCGATCAGAGGTTTCATCAAAGGCAGCCTGGGAACGGAAGACTGAGATAATTAATCTCTGATGGAAGTTTCTCCACCGCGCATTGTGTTTGCTTCTGGTCTGCTTATTGGCCACTGGATCAAAAATTACAATCAACGCATAAATTGCGAGTTTTAATAGAAGTCTTCAAAAATCAGGAGGGGTATATATAAGGAAATAAAACTGTTTCAATTGGGAGGCCCTAATGGGAAGGACACCGATTTAACGTGATTAGAATTGGAACCAGAAACGTTTTCTTTTAAGCAGATGATCTAGAATATTCTGCCTGATCGGGTGATGGAAGCAGATACCACTTTTCAAAGGGAACTGGATAAATAATTGAAAAAAAATGTTGCTTGGCTAGGCATAAAGGCAAGGGAAGTGGGATTAATTGGATAACTTTTAAATATCAGCGCTGCACAATGGGCCAAATGGTCTCCTCCTGTGCTGTCTCATCCTCTGATTCCAATTTGAGTCACAGTGTTGTTATGCAACATGCAATCTTCTAACAACATACCACATGGAACAATATTAGTTCCTTTCACTGTTTGCTGAATCAAGCCTGCTTCACCATTCCCCCATCTCTTCACTACTGAAGGGCATATGAAATCTCCATGCCATCTTCCCCCAACAGTTCCAGAGTTGTGTGCTCAGTTCTGAGCTCTGCATGTGACAAAGGATGAATTGCCATTGATGTAGCACAGATTTGGGCAGAATGATTTCAGGGCTCAAAGGGTTAAATTACAAAATTTGTCTTCTTTTGGATTTAAATTAAAGGGGTGATCTATTTGAGGTATTTCTGATATTTAAAAAAGATAGATCAAGAGATATTAGTCCTTCTTGTAGGGGGTCTAGAACAAGGCAGCATGACCTTTAAAGTTAGTCAAACAGCTCTTCCCACAGATGTTGGTGAAAATCTGGACCATCTATATTGGGGCTGGAGGGATGGTCTCCAATGGTTAAGAGACAGAGAGACACAGTCAACTGAAAGATTAAGAATGGAGATTTGCTTTGTATTTGTTGAACAAGGGTATGAAGAAATACAGAATCACGGAGGTTTGGTTGACATACAGATGAGCCATAATCAAACCAATGATAGAACAAGCTTAGTGTCTCAAGTTTCCTCTGATTTCCACATTCCCTAAAGCAGCTTCAGAGGCAAACCTTCCATACAATTACTTGGTTTCCCAACAGAACAATAGGACAAGGTGGCACATTCAGAGCATGTCAGTCGGAGATTAATTTTTGTTTCGTTACTGCATTAGAACCATAAGAATTTGCATCACGTTGCATCCATCAGAAAATTATCAAAACACTTAATATAGAAAATAATAGGAACAAAAACAGAAGTTTCTGGAAAAGCTCAGCAGGTCTGGCAGCATCCGAGAAGAAAAGAATCAGAGTTAACATTTAAGGCCCAGGGACCTTCCCCCAAACTGGTCTGAGGAAGAGTTACAGGACCCAAAATGTTAACTCTGATATTTTCTTCACAGGTGCTGCCAGACCTGCTGAGTTTTTCCAGAAACTTCTGTTTTTGTTCCTGATTTATAGCATCCGCAGTTCTTTTGGTCTTGAAAAAGAAAATAATAGACTGGGCTCTAATTTGAGTGAATGTACAGTTGGAGAATCCCACAAACAGAAATCAAACAAAAATGTTCAGGGAATGTGAATTTCTTTTTCATTGGCATTGGTTAAAGATTAATGTTGACCAGATCACTGGAGGAATCCCAGCTAGGACACTTCTCTGCTATTCTTTCAAAAATGCAGGAAATCTTCAGCAACCACCTAGACTGGCAGTCAGAGTCTCAGTTTAAACAGTTGGCACAAAGCCTACAATGTTGCAAAACTGTCATTGTCATACTAGATCCATGTTTAATTATCCAGAGTGGGGTTTGACCCACAACCTCTGACTCAGGAGCCAGAAGGTGTTGCTTACTGAGCCACAGCCAACCTGAATTTATTGATAGAGCATCTGTCTTGACAACAGCACTTGCAACTCACCAGATTAACAAACCCAAGACATTTTCATGAGTCTCACAAATTTTATTTTCCCAATAACTCTGTGATCTGTAGATTGGGCTGACTGTGTGCTTAAGACATAATGCAATTGTTTCCCTGAGCAATCTACTTAATACAATCATGCTTTTGTATAAAGGGAGTATACACGTAGGCTGCCCACTCAGAAATGGATGCAAAACGGATGACCTGCCCAATTTTACTTTCCATCAATGCAAAAACAGCAATGAGATGAGTTGCACCCAACGTTGAAGTTAAAAGCTAGGTGTCCACTTGGCATAGGAGGGTAATATTCTTCACTCAGTCAGAAAATTATAGGTTCAAACCCAACTGTAGATGCTAGAGCACATAATGCAGGTTGATGTGATCAGTCCAGTACTAGGGAAAGTGAAGAGATTGACAGGTGCAGTCTTTCAAATAAGTTATTTCAACCAGCTCATGTAGATTTCAAAGAAGAATTTTCCATTGTGGTGTGTGCCAATGATTATTCTTCAACTCATACCACAAGAATGAATTAATTAGTCATTCGTCTCATTGCTGTTTGTGGGATCTTTGCTGGGAAAACAACTAGCGCACAATAACCACACATCAGCTGTAATTGGTTTGAATGACTATATTTGGGTTGTGAGAGCGGAAAGGCCAAAAGACTCTCCATCTATTCTCACTCCTTCTAATTGATACAGGGCAAATAGCTCTTGAATCAACAAGTTATGGCAATCATTCAAACAGACAATTTTCATCACCACCCCTTGACATTTAACACCAATACCATTGCCAAAGCTGTAATTACCAGCATTCTACAGGGTTGTAGAATAGAAGAAGATTACCACTAACCAGAAACTTAACTGGACCAGTCACATAACTAGAGTGGCTATGATAGCAGATAAGAAGCTCGGTATCTTTGGTGAATGACTCATCTCCCCATCTCCAAAAGTGCTCTGCTATCTAGAAAGCACATTCCTCCAGCTAAGATGAGTGCAATTTCAGCAGCATTCAAGTAGTTCAACATCATCCAATACAAAGCAGACTGCTTAACTGGTATCCTACCCACCACTTTAAAACATTCACCATCTCCACCAGAACTTCGTGAATGTAAACATCTCTTCAGAGCAGTAACTTCCATTCCTCTGCTCACTATCAGAAATGTTACCATTCTATTGTCCTAATGTTCAGTTAAGTCTAATAAGCACATCGACTATTCTATGTATTAAGATTTAATGGGCACTGAGCATGCTACAGAAACTGTGGGCGTAAAATGTACAAAGAAGAATACAAAATGAGATAGGTAAGGGTTTATTGGGTTCAGGTGGTGAATACACATCTTCATAGTGAGAATATATAATAATATCTGCCTGATACGAGTCAAGTAATAGCAATATTGTGTAGTTAATGTTATGCAATACATTGTGAAATCTACGCATTATAGAATTAGGTGCAGACAGCACTCTTCTATTTGAATCAGTCCGCAACTTGTTCAGTTAGTCTGAGGCAAAATTGTGTATACATACAGACTGCCCATCTAACTTAACGCTGTCATAATTGTTGACCATGCATTAAAATCAAAACTTAACATTGAAACTTTCTGTAACCATTTAGGAAAGAAGTTCTCTAATTAAACAGTTATCTGTAACTGTTTACTTCCAAACCTCAACTCAAGTGATTAGGTGGGGCTCGTTTCTCTTAGCTTTGCTTTCTCATTACAAAAATGAATTCAAATATACAAATTACATAAATTTATATTGCACTCTCACCTCTGAATTCAAGTCCAATTCTGGAGACTTGAGTCAAAGCAAAGACTCATGCTCCTCATGCACCACTGAGAGAATGTTGCAGTGCTGGAGGTGCTGCTGACTTTCAGAAAATATGTTAACAGAGACTCCATCCACCATATCAGGTAAAGTAAAACATCCCATCACAACTATTTTAAAAACAGCAAGGTTTGGCCAATATTTATCCCTCAGACAACACCACAGTTATCTGGCCATTATCTCATTGCTGTTGAAGAAAGCTGGCCATGCACAAATTTGCAGCTTTGTTTCTGACATCACAACAGTGACTACACTCTGCAGCCAACAAAGTGCTATTCTAAAGTACATTGGGATATGTGATGTGGTGGAAGGCAGTGCAGAACTGCAAGTCTTTCTTTTCAGCAGCTGACTGTTGACAACAACAGCAATTATATAGCATATACAATCATTGCTTGATTTATCTTGTTTCATTGTATGATGAGATAGAATGACAAAGACAATAAAAATACTTACACATATATAGTAACTTCAAAGTAGTAAAATCTCACAAGGCACTTCATAAGAACATTCTGAAAGGACCATTCCATTCAGACCATCCAAATTCTTGTAATATGAGGCCTCTTCCAGGATCTCACTTCGTCAGTCTAAGCTACAGCGATGCAACCAACTGCAGAATTGCGATTCCTACACCCTCACCTACACATCTAAGTAAAAGATAAAGTCCCCACAATGCCAGATGGCCATAAGGCTGCTCTCCCATTAGAGAGATGGGTGGTAGTTTAACCTGAGGATCGCCGTGCCTCAGGCAAGGAGCAATGTGAGAAGGTGGGACTTTCACGGCGACCTCAGCAAGTATGGGAACCACACCCATGCTGCTGGCATCACTCTGCATTGCAAACCAACTGTGCAGCTAACTGGCCCCCATAATATTTTATGTCATTTTTCTCCCAGTTTGAAACCGGGTACCCTGCATGTGCTGGGCGAATATGATAATTACAACACCGCAGAAGCGTTAACTAAACTATCCAGCTGGCAAAAAATCAAAAGCTTTACTCGACTCATTAAAACTGTAGGTCTACAAACCTGATTGCGAGTGTATTCTCTTAATACAGGCAACTGTATCAAAGAAGCAAACACTGGGTAATTCCATGCCACCAATATAAGTCATGGGCTAGAGATTAGCGCACCAAATATATCTTAGCCTGTTATAGAACCTGTCCATAAATGAACTCTCGCTTTGCACCCCCAACTTTTGTAGAAAAGTCCTGTTCTCAGTCCTGCTGAGTATAGAATATTAATCATTTTAAGGTACGCTCACAGCCATGATTATATGCCCGTATGCACTGATATTCAAACAGAAATAATCACATATACACCAGCACACTCAAGTACATTGAATCAGTCAGTGTGACTGTTTCACAGAAGCAAAACCACAAGACACATAGATCAAAAAACAAGTGTACTTGAGTGAAGACACAGACCAACCAACACAGAGACCAGAGAGAGAGAGAGAGAGAGACAAAGACAGAGACAAACAGAAAGTGAGAGAGAGAGACACAGACCAGAGAGAGATACTCACACTGACAAACATATTCGCATACACAGGAACTCTTTCAAGAAAGTACAAAGATATGGCTTTTTCCTGTAGTATGGCAGGGTCAGAGGTTAAAGACGGGAATTCGATGTGGGGCAGTGCAACATTCTTTCAAAGGAAAGGTCGCTGAAATCACAGAAAGCTTTCCGCTCCTGTTCCTCCTCATACTAGAGCTTGGGTTTAGGCTCCTATGAACTGCTCGAGGGCAGCATTGATACCAGTGGATAGACTCTGCTGATATTTACTCTAATCTCTGCTTAAAGTGGTGCTACCACCTCTGGGACTCCGCTGAAACAGACAGCTTTAAAAACCATTCAGATCAGCTGGACTTCACTCCTGCTCCATTCCAGAGTCTCAAACCCCATAATCCAGGCTGGCACTCCTACAGTATAAAGGGAATTATCAGAGTGCTGTGGTGCTGGAATTGTCATCTTTCGAATGAGTATTATAAAGTGGTCCTGATTACCCTCTCAGCTGGACAAGCAATCCTATTATTTCCATTAATACCATTATTTCAAAAGAAATGCATGGAAGTTCTCCCAATTTTTATCCCACAAGCAACATCATTTAGGAAAACAGATCATCTGGCTGTTATCACATTGCTTTTTTGGAATTTGTTCTATACTCCCACAATTGACTAACATTTCCCAAATTAATTACAGTTACACTTCAAAAATAGTAAATTGGCTGTAAAGAACTTTGAGGTGTCATGGCATCATGAAATGAGCAAGTGTATTTTTCTTTCTGATTCTTATTCTAACTGCTCTCTATCCTGTGTTTCAGTGATGTCCCGTGCCACCTTGACCACCTCAGGGTACCCTCCCCACCAACCCTCCTCTTCCCTGTTGTCCTTTTGTGTCAATAATACCTCATGACCAGGGGTACCCTCAATTCACAAACTGCAGTTGTTAAGGTGCAGCCCTAGTACTATATACGGTGGGGGAGGGTACAATCAAGCTGTCCGACAGAATGATCACTATCATGTTAGACATCTACATATGCTAATTGCACCAAGGAGGGAAGTATCCAAATGCGTTTACAACAGGAACAGTCTTGAATGGGCTGACAGCAGGGAGTGGCGGTGAGGGGAGGCTTTTATCCACCCTGCCCTCATTCAGTCAGGACAGGATTTGTTCTCAGCAGATTGCTAAATGTGGACTCCACTGTTGTTAATGAGTTCAATCATACTGGCCAGAATCCACTTTACAACAGCAGCTTACATCTCAGCAGCACTTTAAAGGAAGTGAAACCCCACAAGAGGCTGTCACAGGTGCATTTTCAGACAAAGTCTGCCATCAAGCTTCATAATGAGATATGGGGTGACCAAATACTTGTTCAAAAAGAGGTCAGTTTTAAAGGACCAACTTAAAGGAGGAGACAGGTGGAGAGGTCCAGAGAGGGAATTCCAGAGTGCAGGGGGGCTTGGCAGCTAAAGGTAGAGCCTTTTTATATTGTGTCTCCACTGGGTCTTTGAAAGGTGCTATCCAGCTTGACCCATTGCCCTACCTTTTACCCCACAACCATGCAATTTATTTTTCTTCTTATAACCAGCTACTCAAGTGTTGTTTGGAAATTACTATCGGATCCGCTGCTACCAGCAGTTTAAACAGTGCATTCCCAATCACAACAACCCACTGCATAAAGACAATTTCCTTGTTTCATCTTGGCACTTTTGCCAATCCGTATCCTCTGGTTATCATCCCTCCTGTCACTACAAATAGCTTGCACTTACAATATCAAAATCCATGAAGTTTTTGAGCATGTTTGGTTGGGATGCAGAGTCCTGTAGTGCTCAGCCCCTGGTTGACTGAACCACATCATCTGGGTGCCCTCCCCATGTAAAATTACATCCAATACAATAAATTAGAGCAGACTCAGCAACTTCTGGTTGACCACATGCCACTCTGCGAAAGTCAGTGCCCAAGATCCATTTTCATCAAAAACATCTTTCCAAATGTCAGGTAAGAGCCAAACATCGAGCAGCTGATAGTGTTAGTTCTTGGGAGCTTCAAATCAATTGCAGTTGATGCAATTCAACCAAAATTGGCAAAAAAAACCGCAAAACATCCCCAGTGCAATTTGCTTTCACTGTAACTCCAATTTCTGTGATATTTTACACTAGTTCTTTTTGAAAAAAACATCATGAATGAACCAGGCCCCACTCAAAATTGGTCCAACCCCTAGGGTGAATTAACCATATTGGGAGTTTCCACTAATTACCCTTGTTCGCAGGCCCTCAGCGGGGGTTAAAATTAAACTGGTTGGGTTTAGAAGCACTGAAACACTGTTCTCAAAAGAACTTAAAAATACGATTTTGGCTTTAGGTCACCAAGAAATTTTGTTTTTTTTTTAAACAAGTGAGTTTCAATAGTTTAAAAGCAAAATACTGTAAATGTGGGAATCAGTCACTTAAAATCAGGTTACTTCTTGGTATTGTATTGACACTGAATTAAAAATGCTTAGTTTCATTTTCAGCTGGTCACAAAATTTCAATTTTAAATATAAGGAAATCCATTTAAAGCAAAACGTATTTTCTCGAAAAAAGATAGAAGACTCAAGGAGCTGATTCAGGCTGTGCTTGGTCCTACAAATTAATTCAAATAGAAACGCAAGGATGAAAGAAAAGATTTAAAACAGGCATAAATCGGCAACTTGCGCCCAAAGCAATCTCTTCCCCATGTCAATTGCTAAGGAATCCAAGAAGAAAATTCAGAAGAAATGTCTTCACCCAAAGACATTGAAGAATGTGGAACTTGCACAGGAGTTCAGGCCAATACAGAGATCGACTGAAAAGGTAGCTAGATAAAGATTATGACATGAGACAAAGAAAGAGAGCAAGATGAAGAGGACTGGGAGGACATACATGCAGCCTAAATACCGGCATGGAGCAGTTAGACTGAATGCACTTTTACATAGAAATTTAGAAGATGGGATGAGCAGGCTATTCAGCCCATCAAGACCACTGGGACATTCAACATGGTCATGACTGATCCTCCATCTCAACTCCATACTCCTGCTCCCTCTCAAAAATGCTTCTTTAAGTTTATTCAGAAGCTGTCCAAATACAAAGAAGGAATGCAGAATTAAACATTTCATTAAGTAATGAATACTGTGGGATTCAGAGTAGCATATAAAGCCTTTAACTGAACAGGCCTATTGGCCTCTGAGCCAGAAGGTTTGAGCATTATTCTAGATAATTCCAGTGACTGGAAACCAAAGATTGGACTCAAAACTGGGTTCACACCCAGTAAGATAACCGCATGTCATTGGTTCAGGCGGCCACTCCCTCACCTGTTGCTGGAGGTCATAAGAACTCTCCTGCAATAGAACACCAACATCCCCTAACAGTAACAAGTAGGTTGTGGACATGGAAAGAGTGTTCACGTTCAAGCTGGTCAGTCTGTTTATCTTCCCTTGTTTCACATTGTATCTTCACACTCCTCCCAAACAAAGTCAACCTTGCAGGTTACTGAAGGAACTGCCTGAATGGTTGGCAATGTTCCTTTAATTATTAATAGCCCTAGCCCTGGTTTCTCTTTACAGTGGGGAACACATCCAAGATGGAATGTGTTGCAAGGATCATTTGCAGGAATCAGTCCTGGAGAACTCACTGTCTGATAATGAAGCCCTCTCAAGGGTCTCTATTATCACCCCTCCCCCCTTCCGACTCCTGCAACTGAGCTGGAGTTGGGGGAGGGGAACAAAGTGAATTTGCAATCCTTTTCTTCCCTTATCTTCCAACCACATCGCCTCTCCTTCTCTGCTAATCCTTTTGTTCACACTCCATTTTGTCTGCTTCCATTTCTCACTCTCCTTTCTTGTCTTTCAATTCCTTCTTTCCCTCTTCATCTCTTCCTCCCTCACACATTCATTCCTTCAGCTTTCCTTTCCATTCAATGATGAGCTTGATGCTCTCCAGCCTATACTAATGTTGTAACAGGACACTATTTGGCCTGTCAGGGCACTCTACTCAAGTTGCATATCATTGCTTTTCTATTGGACCTGAATTGCCTGAAACTTTCTACCAAACACATTGCTGTAGTTACACCAGCTTTTCCACTACAGTTCTGACAATGTTAATAGTGACAAAGTGCAAGGGAAGTTGCTGCCCTCAGGTTCATCCAAAAATCTGCTGCACACAACCAAACATGTATCAAATCCCATCATTTCTGTGCTCACCAATTTACATTAGCTTATAGATCTGCAACACCTCCATTTAAAAACTGTCGTCCTCATATTTAAATTCTGCCGAGGCCACATCCCTTCCTGTAGCTGTAATAGCTTCCCAAGACCTTTGCACTTATCTAACTCCGATGTCTCTAATTTTCATCACTTCCCTATTGACAGATGTGCCTTCAGTTGTCTAGTCCTCAAGATCTGGAATTCTCTCCAGCTACTTCTCCAACTTTTAAACAACTTTTCCATAAAAATGATCTATTTTTCAACAAGATTTTGATCCCAGTCTTACTATCTCATTATTTGGTTGATTGCCACTTAACCATGTGTGATGTATCTTTTGACATTTTATTACATTAAGGGACTATGTGAAAACATTGTTCTTTCTCAGAAGTATAAACAGGGATATTTGACCACCTCCATGGTTTACAGCCTTCATCTATCAAGTCTGACTTGACATTCCTGTGCAGAACGGAGACATCACTACACTGTTGGCTGGCCAGTACCGTCAAAGTTGTGTTACTATTTAGGGTCACACTGAGGGATTGTCAAAGGGTCACTACTGGGGGAGACAATTGCGCTATTGGAGGGACTCGGTTGAGGAAGGCATTCTGATGTAGCATCAGTGCTAAGGGGAATGTTGGACTGTCTCTCAGATGCAGCATTAAACCAAGGCTCCTTTGGCCACTTGAATCGATGTAACATTTCTCACTTGAGGGAAAATCTTCCTGGTGTCTATTCAATATTTATCCCTCAACAAGCATCACTAAAACAAATCATCTGCTGATTATTACAATGCCAATCTTCCCACATGACAACAATGAACTACATGTCAAAATAAATTCAGTGTTGATTTAGTGTTGTGTGTGTCATGAGGTTCAAAAGAGACTCGAGAACTTCAAGTCCTTCTTTCCTGAAAATCTGCTTTACAGAGCAAGAAGCAAGTGGGGTGGCATGGTGGCTCAGTGGTTAGCACTACTGCCTCACAGATCCAGGGACCTGGGTTCGATTCCAGCCTCAGGCAACTGTCTGTGTGGAGTTTGCACATTCTCCCTGTGTCTGTGTGGGTTTCTTCTAGGTACTCTGGTTTCCTCCCACAGTCCAAAGATGTGCAGGTTAGGTGGGTTGGCCATGCTAAATTCCCCCTAGGGATGTTCTGAGGTTCAGTGTGGACTTGTTGGGCTGAAGGGCCTGTTTCCACACTGTAGGTATTCTATGAATCAGTGCTCTATCAGCAGAGGGGTGGAGTGGAACTGATTGACAAGAGACAGCACTCAGTGTGGATCGAACTTTAACAAACATCTTCAAAAGAAAACAAATGGGAGCTGGCATAGTGATGTTGTTTGATGTTCCAGACCAGAGCATTTGGAGCAATAAATAAGCCATTTGGAGCCTTCCTGGGAGAAACAATCACAATGGAGCTGAAACCAAATGTTGTGCTTAGCAGTGAATAAGACCATGAAGTTAGCAAGAAGGCACCTTTTGTAAGAAAGCTGCTCACAATTGCCTAAATGTTCTCCACCATCATTAAAATGCCTTTTGTTGCTCATAGGTAAAGTCGCCAAATCTGGCCTGATGAACTTCCAGAGCTTCCATCACATGACTTTCCAAACACCCCCATCTGTTTAATCCCTCCCCCACACACCCTCCACTCCATTCTCCAACATCTTTAAAAATGAGAAATAGAACTGTTCAAAAAAAATGAAGAAAGCACATATTGTTTTATAACGTTCCAGTGGGTACTTTTTTTACTCTGAATTTGCAGTATTCAGAAGATTAATCTTAAATTCTTAGAGGCGTCAGAGACAAACCTCATGGATTGGCAACTCTCTTGATAGGGCGACATTACCCATTAAGCAGAACAGCCACATTCCTTGTCTCAGAGCGATGGGACACAGGGATTATAATTTATGCTCAGGGGCCACAGCCACTACTTCTCATCTTGCAACAGGATTACGCTATACACTGCAGGCTGCTCAATCTCATCGATGGTCATTTTTCCTGTTTGCTGGCTTGCATTATATTGCATTCCATGGACCTGGAGGTTTCATGAAGAGTCTGTGTTGCTTGGTATTCAGAGTGAGGACAGACACTGATGTTTTACGCGGTTATCCTGCTACCCAGACGGACACATAAAAGCTATCTTTGTAGACAATATCAGAACCTAGGAGTGTCAACACACAGCCTTCAGTTACCAAGGAATACATGAATAGTGCAGCCCATTTTAGAGGTGGATTCCAGTATGTTATGATGCGTAGATTGTGCAAAGTAATGGCTTGCATCATCGTCACTACTGTCATTGTGCTGAATTTGGGATGTGTCTATGGGCCCTTTTAGTCCATTGTGCAGGACTAAAGTTTCCTGCTTCCTGGGTTCAGGAAGATGTTACCCATTTGGATGTAACCTAGTGGTGAGGTTGTAGTGGACACCAACTGCACAGACTTGAACTGGATCAGTCATAAATGAAAGAGTTACTTGAGAAAATCAGAGGTTGACCACTTGCCTACAAGGCACAAGAAGCATGATGAATACACTTTATGTCTCTCCACCACCCCCAATATGGAGGCAGCTACAACAATTAAAGGGAGGCAATGACCTAATGGTATTATCGTTGGACTGTTAACCCAGAGACCTAGATAATGTTCTGGGCAACCAGGGTTCGAATCCCGCCATGGCAGATGGTGGAATTTGAATTCAATAAATATCTGGAATTAAGAATCTAATGATGACCATGAATCCATTGTCAATTATCAGGAAACACCCATCTGGTACACTAATGTTCCTTAGGGAAGGAAACTGCCACCCTTACCTGGCCTGGCCTACATGTGACTCCAGACCCACAGCAATGTGGTTGACTCTGAACTGCAATTAGGAATGGGCAATAAATGCTGTCTGGTCAGCAATGCCCTCATCCTGTTAATGAACAAAAAAATACTTTGGAAGTTCTGGCACCATTCAAGGCAAAGCAGTCTGTTTGACCAGCACTTCATCCAACAGCTTAAACATTCATTCCCTCTATCAATGTCATCTATAGGTTTCTAAAGTAATACGCCATCTTCTCCAAGTTTCCCTCTACGTCACAGATCATCCTGACTTAGGCATACGTTATTAATCCCTTGTGGTCACAGGGTCAAAATCCTGGAATTCCCTCCCTAAAAGCAGCATGAGCACATTTACATGAGGAGAGCAACAGTTCAAGAATAATACTCAACTGCATTTTCTCAAGAGCAATGAGGGAGCGGGCTTTAAATGCCAACTTTACTTCAATTGGAATCCCAAACCTCAAAAGCTGATTCATTACAAAAGTCATTGCAAATAGTACTATTCAGCAATGCACTGAGGAGATTGTTCACAACAGTTATCCCAGAGCTAACACCTTCAGAATGAAAAACATATCCAAATGTGTGGAGGTGCCGGTGTTGGACTGGGGTGGACAAGGTGAGAAATCACAGTGATATCCAAATCAATAGATAATGCTAATTGTCCCTTAGGCTATGGAAGTAACTCATTGAGCAGCTTTTTATCTCCAAATCCAAAACATTGCGGGTACAAGTCTTATTCCAAAGATTTAGTATGCAATCTAGGCTGGCACTTCAGTAGTGTTGAAAGTAATGACACTTTCAAAAACATTCAATGGTTATGGAGCACTTTGAGATGTGGAGGTTGCAAAGGACTTGCAAGTGTAAGTGTTCTAGAAGGAATTTCAATCTTCAGCCGTATCCGTCACTACGGATAAATTAGCTTAATCCATACTGCACCTTTTAAAACTTAAAAAAAAATGATAAGTTCATCAGCCATTTACTACATGCAAGACATCCTTTGGCTGAGCTCCAACAAGCAAAAACTCCTCCGGGCCGCACAACTTCAGCTAAAATGTTCTGCTAATTGGCTAGTTAATTCATGGAACGTCATCCCTGATCCACTTTTCAAATGAACACACAGTACTGGGCTAAAATGTCTGATCAGAGTAATTCCTATCTCCCTCATTAAGAATGTTTTTGAGCTTTTTTTCTGAAACTAGCGTAATGTTATTTTATCTAATGCGGGGGGAGGGGGGCGTAAATCTGACCAGGAATGGCCCATTACAGCCCTCCACCCTGCCCCCAATCAATTTATTTACGGATGATTTGGATCTTGTAGTTGCCACAGTATGGATTCTTTGACACAAACAACCAAAAAAAAATAGGTTGACATAGAATCTGTAGCACACACACAGACTGTTCAGATCAAATACACCATTATATCCCAAGTGAGTAATGATTTCTTCCTGCGATTTTTTTTTGGGACTATTTTATATCTATGCCTTTAGTTCTGGCTTCCACCAGGTGTGGAAACATCTCCATTTCGACCGTATCAAACCCTTCATAATTGTAAAGGTCTTTATTAAGTCACCCTCCTTTCTAGAGAAAAGAGCCCTGGTATGGACAACCTTTCCTGATAAGCATAATCTCCATTCTGGCATAATTTTGTAAATTTTTTTGCACCATCCCCGCTCTGGTTCTGTATTTTTCTACAGTTTGGGGATCGGAAGTCTGCACGGATCACGAGAGGGCGGGGATATCCAGATTTCTATCACTCTAAGTGTGTGAAAAAGTGCCTCGTACCATCATTCCCGAACAGCCTTGCTTCACTTTAAGCTTTGCCCTGTAATTGAACATCCCCATCTAGGATCTGAGCCGCAGCCAGGTTGGCGAGTCGTAATTTAAGATGCATAACGCACAGGACAAACATTAAATCCTTACTGTAACAATCAAAACTACATTCGACGTCGGAATATTATTAAAAGCGCGGTTTTCCTTTTTCTCCAATACTTTAAGACAATTTACCCAGCGCGCTTTCAGAGTATCAATTCCTCCAGACCCGGTGTTTGTCAATATTGACTCATGCTTTACCAACTATTGCTCATGTTGACATTAATTTACACGAGGGACACACACAGAACCCTCCCTAAACACAACAAAACATTTTTAATCCAGTTTCCAACATTAAAAAAAATTTAATGCTAACGACACAAAGCAAATTAGAAAGCGGCGAGTTTCTTAGAAACAGAATGAATCGTTCGGCTTATTTGAAGTGATTCTTAATTCTGGAAACTGGTTAAGAGTGCGAGGATTTTTATGAATGAACTGAAATGCCGGGTGACGTCACTGGGCTGCTGTGATTTACTAGTCCGGGATACCCACGGTTCAATAGCCAAAGGCTATCTTTGTACTTTGTTTAATACTCTCCATTACAATCGGGCCAATCTGCGGCTCTTGGACTGAGGAGTCCGCTCTGGGTCAGTCACAATCACATTGAGAGTAGTTGGAACCCTGCACCTCTCCCACTCAACGCCAGGGGATCAGGGGTCAAAGAATGGGGAGAGAGAGAGAGAGAGAGGGGATTCAGCTACTCTGCAAAGAGATACACACCGCAGTGACTAACCCCATTGTGTGCTTCACACAGAATCCTTCAATTTCCCACAGTGGGATACCGAGACCGATTTGGGGAAGCCGGTAATCAGTTGCTGGTTTGATTCTCAACTGGACTCCGCAAAAATCAATAACCTAATGCATCAACATCTCACCCCCCCCCAACCCCGTGGATATATGTTCTATTCCAGGAAGAAATTCATTTTTCCACTTACTTGGGGGGGGG
>JAHRHZ010000026.1:11055349-11104190 GCA_024137785.1 Ginglymostoma cirratum | reverse complement strand
CCCCCCCCCACAACATGTCCGAGTTCCCCTAACGTGACAACAGCTCCCATCAACGTGGTCTTCACATTCTCTCGCCTGCCCAGACACAGTCAGACTGTCCCGGCTAACGTTCGCCTTCCCAATTCAAAATTCCTCACTCCGTTAAAAACTTAAAACTTGTTTCTCGAACACCCCCAACCCCCTCCCCGACTTCCACTTCAACCCGCCCCCTCTATCAGATCCTCAGATACACGCGAGACCAGGTAGAAGGAAAATTGATTCAGTGAGAAACTACAGCGTTAGGGAGGACACAGGGTTATTGCAAACGTGGTTTAGGAACCGGGAACCGATTCTCACCGAACCAACTTCCTCACCCCACCCCCCTCAAAACAAGTCAGGAGGCCGGGCCTGCCTGCTTAGTGCACATACCTGGTGGACAAAGACATCGATCGGCGAATCGAGAGGGACTCCATCCCGAGCGGTCATGGAGAGGAAGCCGAATCCCATGCGAACGTTGAACCATTTACACTGACCGGTACCGAAAGATACGCTCGCCTTAGGAGAGTCTCCCAGCTCTTGCTCAGTACCTCTCCCTGAACCTGCTGCAGGCGAGAAATAACGAGGGGGAGCGGGGGTAAAAAAGAAAAAAAAAGTCAGCGATTGAAATCAATTCTTAACACCCACAAACCGCATCTTTCTCCCTCACACACATGCAATCCATTCAATCAACATCAACTGGGAAAAAAATAAAAAGACTTCTAAAAAATATCCTTCAAGTCAATACAGAACCTCCAAACTGCTGATTAGAAACGGATCCCATCCTGGTGTCGACCACTACCTCCGTTTCTTCCAATCTTGAGGTTCTGTTTTAATCCTCCTCTTTGCCCCCTCTCTCTCTTCCTACAGTACACCTCTGGCTTTCAGTGGTAAATCCTTCAATTTATAAAACGTGGGACTTGCTGCAGGTCTCGGAAGCCGCTTAAAGTGAAAGGGAAGGGGGGGTGAGAGGGATGGGAGCTATACAAAACATGTTCCCCCCCCCCTCCCCTCTGAATGAAGGTGGGCGGGTACCGTGGGGCTGAAGAATAGAAGCGGATAAACAATGGGCAGCTCAAGCGCCCTCCCGCCCTCTCCCTCTCTCCACACACACACACACACACAAACACACAGAGTCATAAAAGAAGCGATTCAAACGGAGAGAGGGAATAAGATGACCATGCCCTCCTCCTTTCCCAAAAAAAGTAAAAAAAACCTTCGGCCATTTTGGCAGGCGGTGTTAATCCCGGGATAATGCCTCTGTCCAGTTGAACTATCCAGATTTAAGAGATGGACAAATTGCTGCTTGGACTACCGCCGTTGTAAATTTCACCGAGATATGAGTCAGTTCCAGGTACTGAGTCTCACTCTCTCTCTCTCTCCCTTCACCTTGTGTGTCTTTCAGTTCCCTGCCATGTGCACATGATTCCCAATTAAAACCTTCCCCAGGATCAATAACTACCACAAATCGCACACTTCGATCCACCGACCATCCCAATAGAGAGAAGACACAATGTGTGAATTTAACAGCTCCAGCTCCTTGTTATATTTAGAGGTTCTGGGGTGGGGGGTGGTGTTTGTGTACAGGACTCTTTTTAACAACCGGGATCTGTTTCTGGTTTGTATTTCTCAGCTCTAGGGATAAGGGTCAGCAACAAAGTTTTTTTTTTCTCTAAAATAAACTGCATGAGGTTAAAAGGAGTTGAAGGTAAAATCGCAGAGCCCTTTGTTAATCGGTCATTTCACCCAGCTGCGATGTTTTTCAGCAGGAGAAACTCACAGGTTAGATGCAACTCTGGGAGAAAAATTAACTCGCCTGGCTCAGGTTACACACACATCTACTCACGCTCACTCTCACACTCGTACAAAGACACACTCGTCAGTAGATTCTCACATACCAACCCCATCCTAACCGAAAACTAGCCAATGACCACCAGAAGCTACCTGTCAGTGGAATCATGTTGGGCGAATTGGGAGAAGGGGAAGATAGGGGAAATTCTCACCCGGGTGCATTTAGTGGTAAGGTGGTCAGTCTCCGCCGCGGTCATTTGTAACAATGCCCCCCCCCCTTCACGGCACATTCCTTTTATATCTCAAGACCTCCCAGGCGCCGAACAAATGTCTCAAAAATAAAAGTTTCAATTCCATTTCTGTCTCAATCTCACCCGGGCCGAGATTATAACGGTTTACAAGAGGGGAACTCGGTAAAACAAGGTAGCGGGGCTGGTGTCAGGGAGTGTGGGGTGGACGGTGTGTGGGAGACCGATTCGACTTTGCTAAACAATGGAACTGCACGGAGATCTTTCGGAGGATTGTATTGTGTAGAAAGGTCAAAAGCAATAATTTCATTGCGTAACGTTCAGACGAAATAATCGCATTAAGCATATTATATCTGAGTAAAATCGCCCATTGAAAATACATTTAAATCTCTCCAGAAAGTAACAATATAAACTGTCACTGCTGCAGAAGTAGGATCGCGAGGGACTTAATTAAACTTTGCCTCGTCCTCGAAGTTCAGTCATTCGGTGCCTCGACTATATAAAGTGAGTGTTGAGTTGGAAGAGATGACTCGGCTGGTAGACGATAAAAGTTGAATTGGGGTTCAGCGAGTGTGGGGTTTAGCTAACCCTGATAACCCGCTCAAGGCTATGAGGTGACGGCCTTAAACAGCCCCTGACTCACTGGGGGTCAGTCAGCGAGATGAGTAAAATCGATTAGTATCTCGTGTGTATAAAACCCTTCAGAAACAAATATTTCCTCGGAAGAAATCATGATGGGCGAGGATAAAGAAACGAGGCGAATTGAAATGACGACAGATTGTATTCTGACCTCTAAAGTGAAGCGGTGAGAAAGATATTGTCATGTTAATGTCGCTAAGGACACGGGGATCAAAGCAGTTTCTTTTGAGTTTAAAAATTACAAGTTTAACCAGACCTATTGGCGCCGAGATATCCCTGTTCATTTCGATGCCACGAATGTTTAATAAACGGGAAGATTTTTCTTTTGAATAAAAGTACTGTCTGAAAAATACCTCCTGGGCATTGGTCGGTGAAATGTCCACAGGTCGATTAAACTAAGGGCTCCTGGTGTTATCTGGGGATTTTACCTCATTACAGATGAGGGATTTAATGCCCATTATTATTAAACACGGATTGGTGTTCATATCCACACACAAAGCGATCGAAATATTGCCAATCAGCTAGCCATATCGACAGCCAATATGTTCATTCTGTCTCTTCACTGGGCTGCGCGAGATTTAAAGGTTCCGACCAGTGACCACTCTCTGCAGGTCAAGTCTTATCGGCTCCTCCATTTCCTGTGGGTGCTAGGGCTGGACAATAGCAGGAATTGGGATTGTGCAGTTTCAGGACGGACCCTGAGAGTCACTGCTGCCATGCCGAGAATCCAGGGAAATAAACGCTTCATTCTCTCTCCCTATGTAATTACAAACAGACCACTGGGAGCCAGAAAAAGCACTGACCACCCTCTCCAACCTCTCTTTGGTAAAACTGACCACACAAACCCCGCACCCCAGGAAAATTAACAACATAATTAAGACCCTCCTCTTCAGAGTTCTGATTACTTCCAGCACCCCCCACTCCTCTCTTCACCAGTATCACAAAAATCGGACACAGCCCCCTCTTGCCCGGGAAACTGACCACAACAACACATCACTCCCCCAGAAGGAAAACTAACCACAGCCCCCTTTCCACATCCGCTCCCCCCCGAATAAAAAACTGACCACAACAGCAGTGCCCTACCCCGAGGATAACTGACCACAACCCCCACCTTCCCATTTCTAGGAAACTAACCACAACCCTCTTCCCCCTCCCCGGGAAACTGACCACAACTCCCTCCCCCCACAGGAAAACTGACCATAACACCATCCCCCTTCCCGGGAATCTGACCATAAACCCCTCCCTTAAGGGAAATTGACCACAGCGCTGCTCCGCACAATAAAACTGACCACAATGTCCACCTCCCCCGCCAACTTCAGGAAAACTGACCATAACCGCATCACACCCTCCTTGAAACTGACCCAACCTCCAACCACGGCCCAGTTAAAGGTAACACAAGAAATGGTATGGGGTAAAAATGCATAAAAATATCTGTTCATAGTATACATTTCATTGATAATATACAAGCCGAGGAGAGATACATAGGTTATCTAAATATAAACATCTCGGTAATTCAATCGAGCTCAAACGAGGCAAAGAAAACGTATACTTTCGAAGATGCAATTAAGTACCAAATTCGCTATTTCTAAGTGTGTGTGTGTGCGCGCGCGCGCGCGACGGCGTGAGAGGGAAGCTGCTCAGTACCATGCTATTTTGCAGCACGATATCCGGCTGCTGATTTTAGCACTTAGATTTAATTGAGTATCCCTGGTCGCTGAGACCGCGACTAGTGCCTCCTGCTGGATCGCTTCCGACCCAGCAACACATCGTCCGGCCTGGGACCAGAACATGATCACTCCACAATGCATCCGCACTGCTAGGCCTGGTACAGAATTCCCTGGTTTAAAATTCCCTTAATTTCAATTAGCAGCAGTTCTGTGCACACGCATATATTGGGTAGCTAGCACTTATTTATATGAGTGTCTTTATATCTGTGGTGATATATGTATATAAATAAGATATTGCACTCCCATTTAGAAAGTGCAAGCAATCACAATGGTCTCATTGTAGCTTGTATATAGAAATATAAATATTCACAAGCCATAATAAGACAGCGATTCTATTTAACTGCAACTTTTAACACGATGCTCTATTTTTCAATGGAGTAAGCCAGCCAGTGCAATGCTCCTGACGTGGACATAATTCCTCAGTGTTTAAACACACAAAAACCCAAGCTTGGAGTTGCCATCTTCCTGGCGATTTCCAATGGCTTGCTACATGCTGACCAGTTCCTGGCGCACAGAAACACTGCTACTGGAGCTTAGCTTCCACTGAGACACGGGGTGAGGTTGGGGGATACCTTCGCGTATACAGGTGTGTCTCTATCTTGCTTTACTTTTCTCCTCTTTACCCTGCTTTTCCTTCACCAGCGAGGGCAGTTCTGTTACATGCAAGGGGAATGATATTAGGCCACTCAGTTCATTTTTGCTTTTTGAAAGTTATTGAATTAGGCCCACTGACATCAAAATTCATTTCACCTGGCTATTTTCCCATCTTTTCAAAAATTCCCTTTTAACAATTATCATTTAATCTACCTTCACCATTGTTGAGGCTGTGCATTCCAGGTCACAACATTTCACAAATTATCCTAATTTCCCCTCAGGTCTTTAGCCAGTTATGTTACATCAGTGTCCCCAGTCGCTGACCCTTCTGCCAGCTACAATAGTTTCAGCCTCTTTACATGATTAAAACCTCTCATTTTTTGAAGGTCTCTATTACACTTTTCCTTAACCTGTGCATCCCGAAGAGCAGACACATGAAGTGCTGCATTCAAGGAGAGAAGACTGAAGGCACTTCCAGAGCAGGAACAATATGGAACAGAAACCAAAGAACTGCGGATACTGCAAATCAGAAACAAAACAGAAATTGATGGAGAAACTCAGCAAACTATTTTGCCTTCGCTGTGTGCAGCCTGTTTCTTGCACTGCGTGGCCCCTTTAAGATTGCTTTGCTTACGTGCGACCGACAAGACCCTGCTTGTCCCCTGCATGGTGCATTCCTGATTACTGCGTGGTGTCGCACATGCGCAGCTTAGAGGGATCAGTCAAAATCTTTGGAAAAATTTGAAGAGTTATCACTTCAAAACTAAAACTATTAACCCGCCTGGACAGGCACTACCTGACTTTCCAGGGTTTCCTGTTTATGATTCAGGTTCCTAGAACAGCAATATTGTATCTTTTGTTTTACCCCCGCTAATGAAGGTAGGTAACTTCTTTCCCCCATTTGTTTTTCTGTCGGCAAACAATATACCTTAAAAAAAGGGTGGATTTCAACAAAAATTGATATACCAATAGGATATGATCAAAGGAATAATTGATTAATAATTGGGCAAAGATGTGTATCCAGATCCTGGAGGAGGGAGTCACCATTGACCAGAAACTGAGCTGGGCCAACCATATACATACTACAGGTGCATAAGCAGATCAGAGGCTGGAAATTCTGCAGTGAGTTGTATCTCTTGACTCCATGAAGCCTGTCCATTATTTACAAGGCACAAGTCAGTGGTATGATAAATTATTCCTCATTTGGAAATTCATGTATAGTGTGTACCATTTACAAGATGTACTGCAACAACTCACCGAGGCTCCCTTGACAGCTCCCACCAAACTGGCAACCTTCACCATCAAGATTGACAAAAGCAGCCGGTGCACAAGGAAAATCTTGTGCAAAATCCTGCCGCAAAATCTCCTCCAAGCCATACACAATCCTGCCTTTGAAGTATAAAATCATTCCTTCACTGTCCCTGGATCAAAATTCTGGAACTCCCTTCATAACAACATTGTGGGTGTCCCTATGCCCCAAGGACTACAATGGTTCAAGAAAGCAGCTTATTAACACTTTCTATCTAAAGGGCAATTTGGAATGGTTAATAAATGCTAACCCAGCCAGTGATGCTCACATACTGTGAATGAATAAAAAACATGAATCCCTTAACATTGGGAGATGGGATTAATTTACTTTGGTTTAGAATGTTGTAGATGGTTCATGAGTTTCTAAGACAATGACATTTTAATTAAAACAATCTCAGTGGCTCTGATGCAATTTGTCATAGCAGTCGAAATGTGAACAGAATATTCAGAGCTGGTTGTTTTATGTGGATTGCTGTGAAGTCTCCCTGGAGACATGGGAGCTCTTAATTTTTTTTTCAGTTTTGCAATTAGACAATTTCCATCAGGCAAGGGGGAGCCTCCAAGAAGAATTAAATAATAGTAATTATACTCAGTTAACATTGCATGGCAAAGGTATTCATGCTACCAAATGCTCTCTTCACTTCTTTGTTTATGAATTAGCCTTCATTGTTTAAAAATTTCACTCATAGTCTGACACTAATGGAACTTCACTATTAGTTACCTGAGGATCAGTGTATATCCATCAATTTCATTGTAATGTAATTGCATGAAATGATCCATGACTTGTGATAACATACCAACCAGCTTAACAAAGAATCCCATTACATACTAAGCAGTAGTCTCTGAAATTGTTCAGGTGTTGCTTTATGCTGGAATACAATTTAGATTATAAGAGTGAGACAGAACTAGAATGCAGAGTAAAAGGGCAATCGGCAGAACCAGAACCACTCTTTTCTCAATGGGAATAGATCATTGTGAAAGTGAACACTTGTGTAAAAGTAATACCCACATAGCATTGCACAAGATCAAAGCTGTGCAAAGGTGATGAGAGGTCATCACCACCCTGATCCTTGAACTGTAGTTCTGTCTCCAGAATTGCTGCCAGATCTGCCGAGTGTTCTACAATAGTTTCTGTTTATACTTCAACCATAACACAGATTTGTTTTACATTAAACAAAATATTAGCTCTTCAACATGAAACAATCTATAATGCTGCTTATATCCTAACTTTTTCACCTATCACTTCCTGCGCTATTTGATCTACATTGGCACCTGGAACAACAATGCCACACTTCAAAAAGTTGTTTTCTTGTGTTCAAATCATTTGTGTTTTCAGCCTTTCACAATCTGCTTAGCATTCTGCAGCTCTACAGCCACCAGCATCTCTGACATAACTCCCAATGCCTTCACTCCACCATTGCTAGTATTACCTTCAGCTCTCTAGTCTGTAAATTCTACAGCCCAATGATCAGCACCCTGCCCACTATCTTCAACATTCACTGCCTCACCAGTGATGCACGGTGTGAGCCATTCACAAGTTGTACTGCAGCATACTGCCAAGGTTCCTTCAACATCACCTTTCAAACCAATCACCTCCAATTATCTGGAAGGGAAAGGCAGTAGATATATGAGAACAGCCTGCCACCGGCACATTCTCTTCCAAGCCGCACATCATCCTGAGTTGGAACTATATCACTGTCCTTCACTGTTGCTGGGTCAAAATTCTGGAATTTCATCTCCAACAAACTATTGGTCACCCTATAATAGATGGATTGCGGGGGATCAAGCAAGTATCTCCTCCTCACCGCCTGCTAAAGAACAGTTAGGAATAGGAAACAAATATTGGCCTTGTGGCTGATATATCCAGTGAAAAATATTTTTAAAATTGGACCATGACTTCAGTCTTCCCTTTCTTTGTAACCTCTTCCAGCCCTACGATACACTCAGCTTTCAACTCTCCAACCCTGTGAACGTAGACTCTGATACCTTCCACACCTCTCTTGACCTACCATTGGCAGGTGTGCCACTAGCTACTGCCTTTGTCCCACATGTTGGAATTCACTTCCTAAATCTCTCTGCTACCTCATCTCCTCCTCCTCCTTTAGGTCCTCCTTAGAACGCACCTCGTTGACCAATCTTCTTTTGCAGGCTGGTCATCTTTGTTTCCTGCACCACTCTGATGTACCTTGGAAGTTCCTTGTTAAAACTCCTTCATAATTCCAAGTTGTTGTCACAGATGATTTAGAGGATGTCCATGGCAGCCTGGTTAATGCACATTCAAATTAGAGACAAAAAATAGATACAGGAAATGTACAATATCCGTAAAAGAATCTGCAGGCAACTGTTGCTGATGAGATACTTCATCACAGCCCAACTCCACAAGATAAGTGAACGCTGAACAAAAATTTTAAAAATAGGCAAGGCAAGAATTGAAAGACCACTATCACAGGGAGGTATGTTTTAATGTACCATACATGCAAGCAACATTTGTCTTCTGGTTTAAATGAGGCATCTACAAGTAAAGAATAAAGAATAAAATAATGCCAGTTTCCCCAATGTCATTAGTGCAAAGACCAAATAAGTGTCCCCTTTTTGCAAGAGGTTCAACTAATAAGGAACTTAGCCATTAAAAAGAAACAATTAGATAACAATATCTTGCCCAGTATCCAGTCCGTCTGGGGCCCATTGGTCACAGATTTGCTCAAGTGAGTAAAATGTGCTCCATCTCCAGGGTCTTCCAGATGTGGATAAGGCCACGTTAGATAAGTAGGGCACAGTGACCATGTGCACAGTCCAACCCATAACTTTAATTGGCTTTAAAGCACAGCCTTGTGTATTTCAAGCTGCTGCTGTTTCCTTTGATAATTTAAAAGAGAATCATCAAATCTTAAAAGCATAAAAGGAGGCCACTGACCCATTATGACTGAGTTCAGCTCTTTCAAAGAGCTGTCTAATTAGTCCCATTCTCCACCGCTGGCTCTTTCCTGTCAGACCAGCAAATTTTACCTTTTCAAAATACATATCCACTTGCCTTACTAAAAGTACTTGTTATACCTGACAGTTAATTTACGTCATCTTTTTGTCATCTTTCTGGCTTCTGAAGAACCCAGACTGTATTTGTGCTTGCCAACTTTAAAATTCAAATAGAATGGTGTTACCGAATGATTAGGTGTATACTAGCAAAGTTTGCTATATTCTGTCTCGAATTTGTAACAAACTTGTGACATTAGCTGATGTGAAGTGTCTGGTTATGTACAGTGTCTTCTCTGAGTCTTGTTGCTTTGAAATACAGACCATAGGACCATACGGCAGAGGAGCAGAAGTGGGCAATTCAGCCCATCGAGCCAGCTCCAGATTCAATGAAATTATGGATAATTTCATCATCCTCAACTCTACTTTCCTACCTTACCACTCTAACCCCTGGCTCTCTTACTGATTAAAAATCTGTCTATCTCAGCCGTAAATATACTTAATGACCCAGCCTCAATAGTACTCTGAGTATTTCGTTTCAGGGCTAAGAACATTTATGAGATGCTCGTTGTGCAGTCAATATTTCAACATTCTCCTATTTCAGTGTTGTCCAGACATAGAGTCATGGATTCAAACCTAATTCCAGACACATTAAGTAAATAATCCAGACTGATGCTACAGTATAATACTATGTCTTTCCAATGATATATTTGAGCTCTCAACTGAATGTAAAAGATCCCATGGCTCTCCTTCAAAGAGTAGAGGAGGTTGCCTTGGAGCCCTGGCCAATATTTATCCTTCAATCAACATCTATTATCCAGATTTGGGGAAATTTTCATGGAATACGTCAAGATATTTATCAGATGGCCAATGGGCCAAGGAGTGACAGATGGAGTTTAATTTAGATAAATGTGAGGTGCTGCATTTTAGTAGGGCAAATCAGGGCAGGACTAATGCTAGGGCCCTGGGGAGTGTTGCCAAACAAAGAGACCTTGGAGTGCAGGTTCATAGTTCCTTGAAAGTGAAGTCACAGGTAGACAGGTTAGTAAAGAAGGCATTTGCTATGCTTACCTTTATTGGTCAGTGCATTGAGTATTGGAGTTGGGAAGTCATGTTGCAGTTGAACAGGACATTGGTTAGGCCACTTTTGGAATACTGCTTTCAGTTCTGGCCTCCCTGCTATAGGAAAAATATTGTGAAATTTGAAAGGGTTCAGAAAAGATTTACAAGGATGTTGCCAGGAGTGGAGGGTCTGAGCTATAGGAAGAGGTTGAATAAGCTGGGGCTTTTTGTTTACTATGAGCATCAGAGACTGAGGGGTGTCATAGAGTCATAGACTCATTCAGCGCAGAAACAGACCCTATTGTCCAACCAGTCCATGCAGACCATAATCCCAAACTAAGCTGGTATTATCTGTCTGCGCTTGGCCCATATCCCTCTGAACATTTCCTATTCATGTACTTACCTAAATGTCTTTTAAACATTGTAACTGTAGCCACATCCATCACTTCCTCTGGACGTTCATTCCACACATGAACTACCCTCTATGTAAAAAAAAGTGCCCCTCATGTCTTTTTTTTAATCTTTCTCCTCTCGGCTTAAAAATATGTCCCCTAGCCTTGAAATCCCCTACCATAGGGTATAGACACTTGCCATTCACCTTATCAGTATCCCTCATTATTTTATAAATCTCTATAAAGTCACTCTCAACCCTCTACTCCTATGAAAAAAAGGGCTAGCCTATCCAGTGACCTTATAAAAGTTTACAAAATCATGAGGGGCATGGATAGGGTGAATAGTCAAGGTCTTTTTCCCAGGCTAGGGAAGTCCAAGAGGAGAGGGCATAGGTTTAAGGTGAGAGGGGAAAGATTTAAGATGGACCTAAGAAGCAACTTTTTCATGCAGAAGGTGGTATGTGTATGGAATGAGCTGCCAGAGGAAGTGGTGGAGCTGGATGATGACATTTAAAAGGCAGTTGGATAGGTATATATGTAGGATGGATTTAGAGGAATATGGGCCAAATGGTGGCAAATGGGACTAGATTAATTCAGGATATCTGGTCGGCATGGACGAGGTGGACCAACGGGTTTGTTCCCATGCTGTACATCTCTATGACTCTGTATAAAGTGGTAAGGAGGTGGCTGTTGTTTACCACAAGGCAGGTTTTTTGTAAAGAACATGAAACCAAAGCTAGGAACGGCCACCCAGAGTCTTGCTGGCAACTGATTGCCACTTGCAGTGCCTGCCAGCACTTATTAAAGAGACTGCATGATGGCTTGGTGGCTCGAGCTTCAAACAAAAGTTCTTACCAAACAGTAGTCAGTTGTCTGGAAGTAAATATGGCGTTGATGTTGTTTTCCAGTTAAAAATATACTCACTACTGGAGGGAAAATCACCACTTCATGATAAGCCATAAATTTGTTGAATGGTGGAGAGGTTCAAAGAGCCAAAAGGCTTCCTGTTGCTCCTGTTTCTTAAGATCTCATTTATGTTCTTGTAAAGTCAACATCACTAGGCATTTATCGCCTATCCTGAGATGCCTGAGAAGGTGATAATAGTCCTTGACCTGGAAGCACTGGTGATAGATTAAAGTGACTAAATGGTTTAGAAGGCCAGTAAGAGTCAATCTCATTTAGAGAATGGTAACACAATTACTTTATAACTGGACAAGTAAACCCAAAGCCTTGAGAAACAATCCCAAGATATGAGGTAAATCTCCACCATAACTATCTGTGGAATTAATATTCAGTTAATAAACAGGTCTGGAATTTAAAAAAAAGGTAGCAGTACTGCTGATAAAAGAAAAACAACATGGTTCGCTAATATCCTTTGAGAAGGGAAATTTGCTGTCTTGAACCAGTCTAGCTTGGACATAATTCTAGACACAAGCCAAGGTGCTGATTTACAAATGCCTTCTGAAATGGTCGAACAAGCTTCTCAGTTTACGGTAATTCGTAATGGACTATAAAGTGTCATCTTGCCAGTGATGCCCACAACATTTAAATGACTTAATATTGCTATGGAACTGAAACCACACAGTGGCCCAGACTGGATACGAACCTGGTAGTTTCAAGTGTAATCCAGAATTTTTGCTACTGGCTGGAGAGGACTTGCATGAAATACGTTTGAACAGTTTCAATCTCTTTCTTATTAGACATGAACATAACACAAAATGGTGTTATATGTTGGCAGTTTTCCTTCCCTAATGCATATTACTGAACATGTTGGATTTTTGCAACAATTCACAGCTTTTCCTGGTTACGTTGATTGAAAATAGTATTTAACTTCAAATTTCCACTGTGAAATTTTAAGCCATTTTCTTTTGAGCTTTAGTCCCACTCTCTAGATTACTGATTGGTAGTCCAGTCACATCATGACTACTACACCATAGTCATTTCCATTACCTCCACTCCAGCTGAGGGCGGTTAACTCAGATATGCTGAGGTCTGTTTAGCTCGGTGCCTGCTGGACATTGAGAAAAAAAATTGTTTTGTCCAAAATATCTTATTCTTTTGCGACAACATACTTAACTGCAATCCTAATCAACCAATTATCGCTACACTGATCTTTCCATTCACATTTACAAACTTCCTTTTGGTCCTTGGTGTGATGCCATCTATTTTGTGTTTTATTGTACCAGTTGGTGACAGGTTTATGTTCAACTCATATACCCACCAGGGACTAGGTGAGATCACTCAATTTTATTTCACATTGTACACCAATTACGTGGATCCAAAGAAGCCAATTGGAAAAGACTATGTTCGTCCTTCTTGAACACAATGATTTGCAGATGCACAGGATCTTTAACATAGTAAATACCCGAAAGCATTTCAAAGAATCATTATCAAACAAAAGTATGACACTGAGCCATTTAAGGAGCTGTTAGAATAGGTGAACAAAAGCTTAGTCAGAAAGGTAGGCTTTAAGGAGTAACTTAAGTGGTGAATGACAAATCAGACTATTTTCTAAATGAAATTAGAGTCTATAGAGGAGGAAGGAAATTTTGGTGTCCATGTACATAAGTCATTAATAGCTACTCGACAAATGTAAGGTGGTTTTGTGACGCAATGAATAGCAACTTGGGCTGCTAAGCCAAAAGTGCTGGATTCAAGACCCACTCCATGACTTGATAACTAAGGAAGATGCATTCAAAATATACCAATGGGAGAAAGAGTCTCCTAATCAGCCATGCTTGATGAGGAATGCTATCCCTTCAGCTATAACTTCTAGCAAAAGGTAAGTGACCTGTTCGAGGAAAAACTAGCTATGAAACTGACAAAAGTAAGTGTTTTCTTTCTGCCTCAAGTGCCTCAGGGTGCAGAAAGTATATAAGTATGAATACAATCAAAGGAGTTCTAAGAAGTTAGCATTTGGCTCAAGGGACTGGAATAGACAAGCGTTGAAGTTATGCTACAGTTATATAAAAGTCTGGTTAGACTTCATTTAGAATAACTGCATTCAGTTTTAGTCATGTCTCAGGAAAGATAAATTGGCCTTGGAATGAGTGCAGGTTCAGCAGAACAATACATAGATACATTAAAATATGATGATAGTTGCATGAACTAATCTTGTATTTCATTGACTATAAAATGTTAAGGGGAAAACTAATTGAGGTGGCTAAGGGGATCAAAGATTTCCTGTTATGGAAGAGATCAGAACAATAATTCTTTTTATCACACATCTTCACACTTGCCTTTCTTTCCCCATCCATCCCTCCCTTTTAGGGAGGAGTGGGTGAGTGACACCATTCCAGGCTGTTTAGTAAACCTGTGAACCACATCATGAACATTCCCTCCATGGCCAACAAATCCTGGTGTGAGATCTGCACCAAAAGCCTTTGGCCCACAGAGATGTCAATTATCATTTTTACACAAGACCTCCACCTCAGAACAATGAAGCATAACATAAAATTAGAACTTGGATGTTCAGTGGTAATGACAAGGCATACTTTTCACACAAAGGATAGTGGATAACTTGAACTTCAAAGAACTGTTGAAGATGAATCAATTGACGATGTCAAAACTGGGAATCACCAAATTGTTTTACACAATACTATGACGAGTTATAGAACTAAACCAAGTCTAGATGCAGTTAGTTACAGATTAGCTATGAACTAGCTAAATGGTAGGACAATCTTGAGGAACTGAATGACCTCCCCTTTTTTCTATATTAGTCTTATGTGCATCTCTAGTTAGACCCAATTTACAATACCACATTCAGTTCTGGGAACAGGTCCTCAACAAAAAAATATTTTGACCTTGGAGGGACTGCAGCACAAGTTCACTGGAATGATTTTGGTGCCAAAATAGGTTGAAATTGTGAGGAAGGTTGTTTGGATATTCCCTTGAAAATGGAACATTCTGGGTAGTCTGGTTGCGGCATTTAAAATGTTAACATGATTTAATAGAATAATTACCCTGAACATTTTCTTTGGGATAATCCAGAACAAAAGGAGACATAACCATAACAATTTGATTTTGGCCATTCAACGTCAGGGAGCTGTTTTCATACAAAAGGTAGTGAAACTGTAAACTCTATCCCCAAAAAGTTCATGCATGCTGGGTGTCTGTTGGCACTTACGAAACTAAAGTTAGTGGATCAGTGGGAGCTTCTGGTACTCTTAGAGGGACAAAACTCTGGCAAAAGGAGACAGAACAATGACTGTGTTTCCCACCAACTTCACTCCCCACAGCTTCTGAAAGCGATGACTCCGTTTTGCTACATGTTTTTCTTCCATTCATTTACAGGATGTCAGCACTGTCCAGACCAGCATTTACTGCCCATCCCTAATTGCGCAGAGGGCAATTAAGAATCAACCACATTACTAGTCTGCAGGCCAGACTAGGTAAGAACAGCTGTTTCCTTCCAGAAAAGGACATTAGTGAACCAGATAGATTTTTCCAATAATCAATTCATGGTCATCATTAAACTCTTAATTCCAACTTTTTCTCTCATTCAAATTCTGCCATGGCAGGATTCAAACCCTGGACCCCAGAACATTAGCTAGGTTTCTGGATTAACAGTCCAGTAACAATACCACCAGGCCATCACCTCCACTAAACACAGACATTATCTGCTACCCCTGGCCCCAGCCCTCACTTGCGTGGTCATTCTTCACCGGAGTGCTGATAAGCTATTATTCGGAGAGGTTGTGCTGGCCCTGTCCTGATGGATGTCTCACTTGATGTCAAAGCAAGATTTCCTCCGTCAGCTTTTGAACCTAAATGGGGCAAATAAGCACCTACCTTCCCTGAAATGGACAATTGATTTACATGTATGTTGCAACAGTTGGAGGATTTGAGCTAGGGGAGAGGCTGAATAAGTTAGGGCTGTTGCCCTGGAGTGTCAAAGGGGCATGGATAAGGTGAGTAAACAAGTCTTTTCCCCGGGGTGAGGGAGTCCAAAACTAGAGGATATTGGTTTAAGGTGAGAGGGAAAAGATTTAAAAGGTACCTAAGGGCAACTTTTTCATGTAGAAGGTGTTGTGTGAATGGAATGAACTGTCAGAGGAAGTGGCGGAGGCTGGTACAATTACAATATTTAAAAGGCAACTTGATGGTTATACAAATAGGAAGAGTTTAGAGGGCTTTGGGCCAAATGCTGACATTTATTTAGGATATCTGGTCAGCATGGACAAGTTGGACCAAAGGGTCTGCTTCCAAGCTGTACATCTCTATGACTTTAGTGACCAGAGGGCAAGCTCATCATTCAACTGAAGCTGTTGGCACACTCACAGATTGGAGGACCAATATGATGCCAACCGGCTTGAAAATGGCAGCAATAGGCATGGCAATTCAGGGAGGGTGAGAACATCTCAATTAGGCTGACAATGTTGGGAGTTGGTGGGGAGTGGAATGGGCCCTCGACAAGGCCATCTGCAGCTGCTGCTGAAGGCCATCTTGGCTTGAAGAGCTTCTGAGCTTCCCTGGGGCACTGCATTGCCATCCCACCATTGGGTTTACCATTGCACGGGTGCCTCCAAGCAGTTAATTTATCCCCAGTGCACACAGTTAATTTCAATTGGTTTCCAACAATCGGCCATAGGTGGCTGCGAACTGCTACAATTTACAACTTGGAGCATAGGCATGGATGGCACCATGCCACCTTGCATCTTTGCCCACCTTTTCTGTACCATCCTGGGAAAATGGTCAGGCATGCCATCTCTGCCAGTGCTCATTTTACTGCTGGCCTGACTGTGTCCCCAAGCTCTGCAGAGGCTAAAAGTCCTGCCCTTGAAATTACTGTCTGAGCAACCCCCACCGCACCAATAACCCAGAGGTCCTGACATCAGTTAAGGTCCTGAAGCCGATTGCAGCATGTCCAATTATTCATAGAGTTTGATCAGCTAACTCCACACAGGCTGTGATTATCCAGCACGTCATTGTAAGCACTGTTTCAACCACTGATAGATTAACTAGTGTACTGTATTTTATTTCACAGCATTGAGCACCTGGCTTCTTAATCCTGTGGTTACTTTTCAAACATTTCTGCACCAAAACACTTTTAAATGCAAAATCACTGCTGCCAGACTAATATGAAGTTATAGAAATATAAAAAATCCTTGAAGATTCCTTAGTAAAATCTCTTGCCAATATTTTTTTCAAAAATTTCGGGGGATGTGAACGGCTAAGGAATAAGTTCCTAAATTTAGTTATTGTACAGCTTCCAAACTGCGAAAAAAAACCATACCTTTCTCACTTCAGAACTCGTTCAGGTCCACTTCTTGATCGACATCTCAAGCTGTGAAATGTTAAATAGCCAAGCTTGACATCAGAAGAGTTTTTCTACATACAGAATGCTCAGGCACTTACCACTGATAGCATCTGACTTTAGCCATTGAGAACTCAACGTACAAAGCATCCCTTAGAAAATGAGCTCGTAATGTCTCTCAGAGCGTCTAGAAAGGACTGGGGCAACTCTATTTATAGATGGGTAAGAATAGACATAAAACAATAAGCTGTTAAGACCAATGTAAAAATTTAATTAAAATAATTGTAACAAGAGATCCCTTTTATTCTTTGTATCAATCACCTGGAGAATAATGCCAGAGTGAGATTCAGCAGGTGCCTATCCATATTTAATAACGGTTTCTAGTAGTATTCAATGATATCCTGACAGCATCTGCTTGGATTTGGTATCAGAGTGGATTGGTTTGATGTTCCTGAGGGGCCATTAGTGAGATGTGTGGTTTGCAACTCACCTGTTCATCTCCGAAAACAGATCTTATGTTTGGTCATCACCTCCTCTGACTCAGCCCTGAGTCACTAGCCCAAGGTCCTCTTGCTTGTTACCAATTACCACATCACAACATGCTCAGCAACACTACCAGTCTCTGTGTGAGCTGGGCTCATTGAACCCACCTGAACATCTGTTGGATAATAATCACAGGGCATAGATGGCCAACAGCACTTTGTGCTATGACTACTACACAGACTGGTGTTGAGTTACAGATCTATAATCTCCTTGGTGTATAACACTGGTATAATTATCTCTTGCTAATGCTTCAGGTTAACTGGCATGAGTTCAAGGAACAACTGATGAGTTTCTGTTTATTCTTGTGCAATGCTGAAGCCTAAAACAGGCAAAAATATTACCATGCCTTAAAATTTTTTTTTAATTACCTAATTCAGTATCCGACTAGAAACACCCTGTTCATCACAAGTTTAATGTGCAGACTGGCACACAGCAGCCTTCAATCTGTGCTGCAACATTCAGCAAGAAGGTTCTTTCGTGTGTTGTGCCCTTTGTCTGTGCTTTGTTGATCAGTGTACTGCGCAAGTCATCTTTATTCCTCAAGGCTGTTCAGTTAAACTCCAAATTTCATCTCTGACACAGGAGCTGGCAGCCAGCTTGTGAGCAGACAGGAGAGATAAGAAGAGATACAGAGATGTTGACAGGTCCAACAGGAAGGTCAAAATATTGCTGGGTGTAATTATCCAGTTTTCACCATCTGCATTTACTCCCCTTGCTATCTAACTCAGCCTGAACCCCAAATGTTGTTATTACTGACACACACACACTCCATTTCATAATTACAAAATCGTCTTTTCATTTTTTTGCATGTTACCCAGGCTTCTTCGCAAGAGACTGTGAAGCTGAGTTATATGTTAACTCTGTTTTTCTCGCTCCACAGATGCTACTGTACCTGCTGAGTTCCTGTAGAATTTTCTTTTTATTTCAGATTTTCAGCATCCGCTATTTAGTATTTATTCCTTCCTCAGTTTAAACTTTACTTTTTAAAATTCTTTTATCTGCAGCAATAATTAAAAATCAATAGTTGCATTGTCGATTTTCTTTTATCACCTCCTCATGTTCACCCCGATTGAGTTGTTGGTTCTTTGCTGGTTTGTTTACCCCTTGCTAGCTTCAGTATCTCAACTCAGTAGCCATTATTCATATGCCAGCCTACCTCATGAGTGTCAGCAGATCCACAGGCCCTGTTCTCATACTTTACACTAACACATGGATGCTCACATTCAGGTTAAACATACACTGCTACACACAGGCAACACACATAGACACACATACGGTCACACGTTCATCTACATACACAATGCAGACACAAACTCATAACTGTAGAGCCACACAAATACATCGGGCAGCATCTTGCGATATCTTGGCTAAGTGTCATCGAGTTTCACAGAGGTTCCTCTCTGGGAGGCTGTCACACAAACGCGCATGCAGGCTCACACACAAACAAACACACTCTCAGATCAGGATTGGGAAACGCTGGCTGATTATCCCTTCTAGAAGCAAAGGTGCTGAGGCCAACTGGTTGGGTTGAATTTTCGTGCCCCCCCCCCCCCGACGCAGGGGGGCAGTAGAAATTCTGATGCTGGATGACACATTAATTTCAAGACGGTGATCCCAGCACCAACAATGATCAGCTAAGCAAGGGAAGGAACAATCCTGCTCTCCTCCCAGGTGAGGCCAACTAAACTAGTTAAAAAGCTTATTAGGACTTTACGAAAGTTGGTGTGTGGGATATTTAAAGAAGCATGTAGCTTTCAGAACCTGTCAGTTTCTGAACATAATGGGCAGTGGTACAATGTGGGGAGCCAGTGAACGCGGCACAAGGCATCACCCAACCCCATAAGAGAGTCAGTGGGACAAAGAGGGACTGGATGCTTAGGTAAGTATCCTTGGAACTGTGCATGTGGCAGGGAGAGTGGGTACACTGCTCAGACATCAAATGGAGTCATTACCACCTCTTGGCATCATGGAGGCAGAAAAGATGGGGGCTAGGATGACAATCACATTAGAGTTTCCATTTGTCTGAAAGGGAGGCTGCAGGTGGCATTTAAATCCTTAGACCGCACCTTCCAAACCCACAGTCACTTCCATGTAGAAAGACGAGGGCAGCAGATACGTAGGAACACCATCACCAACAAGTTCCTGCCTTAGCCATTCACCATCCTGACTTGGAAGTATGTCAATTTCCTTCAGTGCCATCAGGTCAAAAGCTTGGAATTCCCTCCCTAAGGGCATTGTGGGTCAATCTACAGCTCATGGACTGCAGTGGTTCAAGAAGGCAACTCACCACCACCTTCTCAAGGGCAACTAGGGACAGGCAATAAATGCTGACCCAGCCAGCGTCACCCATGTGCTTTGAGAGAGTAAAAAAAACTGGTAGATTTTGGGCCCAGTGGCAATGAGGAGAAACATCCTTCACAGGAAGCAGTGCCTCAAGAGGGTACAGGAAAGAAAGAAAGTGAAGGAAGGCAGGAGGCCATGTTTCTAACCATGAAAGACAGAGCTACTTGGAGATGTCGCACACCCAGTGCAGAAGGACATCGCAAATCTCAATGATCACTGTGATCTGTGTGTTCACACCTCACTGCAATGGTCACCACATGCTGCCATTGCTTTCAAAGACATTGTGGCTTTGACCTTCTTTGCTTTTGGCTCCTTCCGAGAATTAATTGCAGGTCTTGCAAAATGTTACTTGGTGTCTCATTGCTGAAAATGCTCTATTTTCAGGGCAGGACTGTACATTCAGTTCACAACTGATGAGCTCTTGAAGGCACAGAGACAATGGGCTGCACCTCCATTACTGGATTTTACCAGGTGCAGAACATCATCAATTGCACCCATTGGCCATCAAGACACCCAGCAGGCTGCCAACAATAAGGTGTGCCACTTCCTCAATGTCTATTTGATGGAGGTGCAACCACAACAAGAGATTCCACCACGTGTGCCCTCAATTCGTGGCAGACACCATGACTCCTTCATCTTCTGCCAGTCCAGGTAGCCTCAGAACTCTGAAAGTTTGTGGGTGGATCTTAGGGGATGGCACATCTCCTGAAGACACAGTTACTGACCTTTGGAGTAGAACCTCTGACAGAATGACAGTGGGGATACATGAAATACCGCTTGCTCAGCAGGACAGCCATCGAGCAGACCATAGGGCAATTCCAATCCCGTGACCATTCGAGGTGCTGCCATTCAATACCCTCCTTCAAGCATCTCGGTCATTGTGGTGGTCTGTAGATTGTCCATAACATGGTCTCCCGGAAAGGCACTTTGAGGACAGTTGGGCCCTGGAAGAAGACAGCTCATTATGAAAGGAACAAATGTAAAAGGTGAGGAGGAAGCAGAGAGAGATATTCCTGAATAGTGAGGTTCCTCTGTTGCTTCTAATTCCTTCTGGGAAAAGAACCTCCCTCCTATGCATCATGGCCTTTAATATTAGATCCTGGTTAACATCATTGAAGTGTCTGCCCTCAGTACCTTGTCCAGATGACAAGTTTCCAACTCTTGTGACAATCTCATTTCTATCTGGTGCTTTAGCACAAACTGCAGATCTTTCCCTCAGGACACCCTTAGCCTTAGTTATGGCTCCCTCTTTGGTGTTGAAATGAATCTCTATTTCATCTGACCAAGCCCCATTTCTTGCCCCCCCCCCTCCCCATCTGCTTTCTGTGGCAGGAATCCTGTCTCCATTTGATGTAAGGTCCTCCCATACAAAAAAAATCTGTATTTTAATTAGTTTTCCACCAGAGGCAGAATTCTATTTCAATAACATCTCTGTGGAGAAAACTTAGCCCATGGTCTCCAGGCCCAGTATCCCAGTTACTAATTCAGCACAGACTGGAGTTTGAAGGTGATAGATCCTGGCGATTGCACATTGACATGAAGTATTTACCCACTAAGACACTGAGAGCAGAGGAATAGAAAAAATGAGACTGAGACTGGAAGAGTAGAAAGCAACGAAGCTGAGTGTGAAATGTAACAAAGACAGGCAAATTGTCTCGTGTGGCACAGGAGAAAGATTGCAAAGTTATAACATGCCACAAAAGGCAGGATCAGGGATAAGTTACAGGTTAACTATTTAATTCAACTACAAGGTACTAAACTAAGTAGTTAGTTCAAAAATGAAAACAAAAAGCCAAGTTGATTAAATACATAAACATTAATTAAGCAAATGATGAAACAAGATGAGATGGGTATGAGGTTGTGCAGCGACTGCAGAACATTGGAGTTTGAGGGGAGCACTGTGATCCCAGGCAACCATTTTTGTTCTGAGTGTCTTTGAGGAACCACAGCATGGAATTATTGAGCTGCAATCCAAGGGCACACTGATGGTACATCAGAGAGGGGGAGTATTATCTGGACACATTGATCCAGGAGGCTGTATTGCCCCTTAGGTTAAGTCTGGTTAGTGATCAGAGATGAGAGGATGTCACTACTAGGTAGTGAGGTAAGAGGATCCCAGGGTGCAGAATGAAGGAGCAAATGTACCATGTTACTGGAGGTTATTTATGTGAGGGCGAGTAGGAGATATTTTCTAACCAACCTGTTCAGAGATTTATTACATACTTCTGGAGCAGGTGGGACTTGAACTCATGCCTCCTGGTCCAGGGGTAGAGGTGCTTCCACTGCACCATGAGGGCCTTACATCGGAGAGAGTAAAAACCCCAGGATTATGTGGTCCCGGTGTTGCTAAGAAGAGAAGATAGTATTAGGGTCAAGCATTTGAGCTTATAATGTTGTCAAAAAAAACTAGTAAGCCTAAGGATTGAGGGATTTTAGAAATTAGCAAAGAATGATCAAGAAATAGATAAAAATAAAGATGTGGAGTGCGAGAATAAGCAAGCAAAAGACATAAAAGTAGACTTTAAAAGTTTCTGAGAGTATGTAAAAAGGTGAAAGCAGTAATGGGTCCCTGGAAACAATGAAGTAATAATGGGAAATGAAGAAATGGTAGTGGCATTAAACAAATATCATTGAACAAATATTTTGTATCTGTCTTCAGACTAGAAGATGCAAACATCATTCTGTAATGAATGTGTAGTTAGAATTGGGAATATAAAATTATCACGAGTAAAAGAATAGCGCTGAAGAGATTATTCAGCATAAAGTTATCAGATCGACTCAGCCCAATGGCCTACACTCTACAGTTTTTAATGCAGTGATTGCAGAGACAGTGAATAATTTTGACTTTCCAGAATTCCCTCAATATTAGAATGGCCCCTGTGAATTAGTAGGTAGCAAATATATTCATGTCCTTCAAGAAAGCAAGGAGAGTGAAATGGGGAACGATAGGTTAGGTGGCCTGGCATCAGTAGGAGAGAAAATGCCAGAATCTATTGTTAGCATCTCAATAAAAAAGTACTTAGAATATTATAATATGACCAAGTAGAGATGACATGGATTAATAATAAAGTGTGTGACAAATCTGTGATTTTTTTAAAGGCTTGAGAGCAAGTTAGTACGGAGGAACCTGTGGACATACTTGGATTTTTGGAAAGTACTTGACAAAGTGCCCATAAACAGCTATGAAACAAAATTAGGGCTCATGAAATTGAGGGTAATACATTAACATGTTTTGAGAATGAATTCATTGAGCAACAACAGGTAGGAATAAACTGGTAACTTTTAGGTTGGCAGGTCATAACTAATGGGTTATCGCAAGGCTCAGTTATTGTGGCTTGTTATTTAAGTCTATATCAATGACTTCAATGAGGAGACCAAGGCTAATGCATTCAAGTTTCCTGACGATACAAAGCTAGGTGGAAAAGTAAGCCGTGAGCAGGATGTAAAGAAGTTGCAAAGGGGTTTAGAAAGGTTAAGTGTCTGGGCAAAAACATAGTGGATGGAATATAATGTGGACAAATGTACAGTTATCCACTTTGGGAAGAAACAGAGAAAAGCAGAATGTCTATTAAAGGGTGAGAGACTGGGAAATGTTGGCATTCAGTGAAAGATAGGTGACCTTGTAAACAATTCACAGTTAGTTAACATGCAGGTGCAGTAAGCAATTAGGAAAGCAAATGATATGTCAGCCTTTATTGCATATGGATTGGAGTTTAAGATTAAAAAAGTCTTACTGCAATTATACAGGGTCATGGTGAGATCACAGCTGCAGTACAGCTTTTGGTCTCATTTTCTAAAGAAGGAGTACAGCAGAAATTCACTTCTGGATTCTTGGGATGTGGGGATTTTCCCACGAGGTGGAGTTTAGTAGACTTAACTTATATTCTATAAAGTTTAGAAGAATGACAAATGATCTAATTAAAATATATAAAGTTCTGAAGTGGTTTCATCTGACCCCAGAACCTGGAGTCACAATCTCAGTATAATGGAGAAGTCATTCACCACTAAGATGGGGAGAAAGTTGTTCAGTCAGGATTGTGAATCTTTAGGATTCTTTATTCAAGAGAACATTGTCTCAAGTCTTCAGTTGTCACAGTCACCAGTGTGGTATTCTGGTTTGATTAGTTCTCTGCCAAAAATGTTTTTTTTTTCTCTATACTAAGACTAGGAGCTGTCTATTTATCAGTAGCAGAGGATAGATCACCAGTAAGTCTAAACAGAAGTGGCACTGATTTGTATAACAACATGGGTTAATGCATGGTAGCAGTAGTTTCAGGTTGCATTAACTTGCTAGGAATAGTTACTAGGAACTCTCAGTGATTATAAAATTTACATCCTTTGGGTACTCATGCAGAACACAACCACCTCCACCTGTAATATTATCAGATTGGGTGGAGTTTTATGTAACATGAATATTAACTCCGTCAGAACCATTACTTTATATAACCCAGTGGATGCTATGTTATTGAATATAGAATAGAGATTGATAAGATTTTTGGGTGCTAAGGAAATCAAGGGATGCTGGAATAAGTCAGGAATGTGGAGCTGAAGTAGAAGATCCAATCTGAAGCCGTGGTTTTATTGACTAGCTTGCAGGGCCAAATGGCCTACATCTCTTCCTATATCTTATGGTTTTACATTCCTATGACAGTGGTCTTTAAAATAAAAAAAAATTCAAACAGAGCAAACGTGCAGAAATCATGTGAGTCCAGCATACAGGAACATGAACGATAGTCACTAACAGATTAAATAAAGAACTTAGAACCAACTTTTTCTTCCACAAAATGGTGAGTATGTAGAACTTGCTGCTACCTGGAATTGATATATTTAAGCAGAAGAGTAGGCAACAGTGAGACACATGAGGAGAGACTTTAACACACCAGATGTGCCTATGGCCTGTGTTTTTTTAAACAATAGATTCTCTGTAACTCCTTGAGTGATACTTGAACCAACAGCCTTCTAAATCAGGGGAGAGGACTACCTACTGAGCCAAACTGTCACTGACTTCACTCATGATTTTACGAGTCAGATGAAATGAAATAAAATATTGAGGTTTACCATTGTGAATAAAGAGGAGAAACAAAAGTGCAGTTAAATATATTGCTGATGTCTTGTGTTGTGTCTGTCTTGCATTTCTGGGTGGTCTCGCAGATGCTTGTCAATAAATAGTATGTAAACATTATGGTTATACTGCATCAGAATCTGACACCAAGTTCCATGTTGTGTATCTAGGCTGATTTACTTGTGCAGAATGATGCGCAATTTAGATGTAAGACCTAGATCATCAGTTCATACTACATGTGACTGAAGGACATGCTCTGTGTAAAGAAACACTCCCTGCTATTTTCATGCTTACCCCCAACCTTGGGGTACAATGTGTTGTGACTAGCATCTCACCAAACCACTAAAGCCCACCCATCTTCCACCAACCCAACCTCAACCCCAACTGTCAATTCCCCTTCAGACAAAGACTTGATCAGATAATCCAGGCTAACACTCCCAGTACAGAAATAAGGGACTATTGCACTGTTTGGAGTTACTATCTTTTGGATGGGATGTTTAACCAAAGCTCTGTCTGCCCTCTCAGTTGGATGTAAAGGGTCCTATATGTCACCATTCGAAGAAAAGCAATGACATTCTGTCTGGTGTCTTGACCAATTCTTAGCTTGCAATCAACATCACTGATCAGATTTTCTGATCATTATCACATTTAGAGTGGATGAGGATAACTAGAAAGCAGTTGTCTATTTGCCTGATGAATAGAAACAAGAGACAGCCATCAGAGGGTCACTAACTTTTAGAAGTCCCTTCAACGAATACAAATCAAATTACAGCTCTAATCAAATCACAAGGAAGGAATGTATGAGCAAGGTAAGGCCATTCAGCCCCATGAACCTGTTTTGCCATTTAGTTAGGTCATGGCTGATCAGCATGTTAACTCTATCTGCCCATCCCACCTTGGTTCTATAATCTTCTAGGTCCTTGCCTGACAAAAGCATATTGATTTCAGTTTTGAAATCTTCACTTGATTCCCAGCATCAACAACTTATTGGAAGAGAGAGTTCGTACTTCCAAACTGTTTGTATGAAGAGGTGACCCCTAGTATCACTCTTCTGGTCTAACTCTCATTTTAACTTGATAATTCTTGAAACACAGCTCTGACCTTCTGTCTAAGCTTCACATGGGATTTCAGAGAGTCCAGTTTATACCACCCCAAAGCCAATACAGTTTCTCTGCTCAGAATGGGCAATTGTTCTCAGTTGCTCCAAACTCTACATCTATATACAATCTCCAATTCTCACATCTACAGAGAATCATCCCACAGTTTGAAATGGAGTTTTAACTATGTATATAGATAAGAGCGTTTTGACACATTTCTGACATGTGCATTTGATTGTCTTTGTTTTCAGTTCCTTCCATAGTAACATATCAATACGTTACAGCTCTGTTGAAATCTACAATAACATTCACTTCAACACCACCAACAACCACTGGCACTTTCTCATGGTTGCTCCTTTTGACTGAAAACATTTATCCATGATTGCTATTAATGTCTTCACTCTCTGCATCTTCTTCAACTCGATCTTAGTGATAGGTTGCTTTTATTTCTCTCTCCTTTATGTAGTTTGCCAGGCTTCCAAATCTGATGAATTTTCTTTAAAGTACTTCATGGCAAAAGTAGTCTTGGCGCCCATATTTTCTTCATACCTTTCCCTTGACAGGGCAGCAGGTATCACTTCCATAGTGCCCAAATTGCCAGATCTGCACCCTTCTCTCCCAGACTTTTGTTGGTCATGTTTGCATCTACTGTACTGTACTGGATTTAGTTGTGCTGCTTAGTTAACCTGAGCATTTGTCGTGCTAATAGAGGAGATGGAACCAAGTTTCATGCGGTGAAATTGTCCATCCACTGCTTCCAATGTAGCTGCTATTTTCAAAGTGTTATCCAACATTACATCACCTCCTCTTTCCAGCAGCTTGTGTCTCAACTTGCAATGTTGGACCACTTGATCCATTATCTGACTATTCAGATCTGTCACAATGTAACCACATCCATCTGACCCTTGCCTGAAATGAATCACAAATTGGTCTAATGTTTCTGCCTCGTTCTGTCTCATTTGTTGCAAAACATGCCAAAAGAATGTGACATTTGGCATCATCAATACAGGTCCTTTCACTGCTTGTTCACGATCAGACTTTTCTCCCTTGTCAGGCCATGTCCTGTAAGTCTCCCTCTCTGAAGCACTTGCATTGCTTTCAGCACCACTTGTCGCATTCAAAACCAAACCAAGACTGTCAGCCATGCTTTCCATTTCATGTGGTTGATGCTGCTATTACCCATCTAATCAAATGGCTAAATTCCCCAGGCTGCAGGATATATCAGCTCTAGCACATGCCATGGCATATTCTTAAATATCAGTGTTTTTATCCTTGTCACCAATGTCATATTCAGGTTGAAAGAATAACACTCATAGTCATAGTTTTAACTGCAGGTATCTACCTCATCATTTGGCCAACTTCACAACATGTGCAATCACACCCAAGGCAATGTTCCTCACTGTGTTGTGTGCCTTAAAGTATCTTATCTGAGTACTGCATATTATTCAATACTCAAGTCCATACACAATCAGCCATCTCTCCTGCTAATTTTCCTTTAAATACAATTGTATTCAGTGCATCAGCTCATGTTCAGCAACTACCTTGGCATTTGTTGTAGTTGCCTAGATGTGGAAGACACAAACATCGAATGACACTTAGAGTTGCATTCAGACTTTTATGACTCATCCTCAGACTCCCAATACCCTGATTGTTACTGAATTACTTGATGGTAACTCACTAAACCTGTGGATATAACTTAGGGGTGTTTTGCCCTGAGCATGGTGGCTCAGTGGTTAGTGCTGCTGCCTCACAGCACCAGGGACCCAGGTTCAATTCCAGCCTCAGGTAACTGTCTGTGTGGAGTTTGCACATTCTCCCTGTGTCTGTGTGGGTTTCCTCCAGGTGCTCCGGCTTCCTCCCACTGTCTAAAGATGTGCAGGTTAGGTGGATTGGCCATGCTAAATTGTCCGTAGTGTTCAGGGATGTGTAGATTAGGTGGGTTACAAGGGAATGGATCTGGGTGGGATACTCCAAGGTTCGGTGTGGACTTGTTGGGCCAAAGGGCCTGTTTCCACACTGTAGGGATTCTATAGATAACAAGTGAATCATTGACTTCCTATGATGATCAGTGACTAACATCCCAAGTTACATAGGGGAGTGAATTTTGTTATTGACACTAATGGAAAATGTTTTTTCAGCTTCCATTTCCATTGCTAAGGAAACTGTAAGGTGATTCGCTTGGATCTCCTGCTAGAACCAGTTCTGGGCACAAAGCCAGTCTCTACTGACAACCTGTATGTTTCATCCTGCCACAGGAACAATTACAGCCACACATAGCTGAGGAGACAATTTGGAAAGGAAATGTCCGGTGCACCATCTTATTGCCAATTCTCTTGAGCATCTCCTGACTATCTTGATTCATGTTGGACCCTTGGTATTGTGCAACAATAACAGCTCTCCCCGAATGTATATGGACAGTGGGTATCAACAAGCTATTTGATTACCAGGGGTGGGGCAAGACGGATCATAATCTTAGCCAACCAAGTGGCATCTTGAGTTTGAAATGTTAACTCTGTTTCTCGCTCCACACATGCTTCCAAGATCTGCTGAATTTCTCCAACACTTTCTGTTTCTATTTTAAATAATGACACCAATCCATAAAGCATGAGGAGGTACTTTGACTAGTATTTCTTCATCCACAGGACAAGACACTGAAGCTCATTGCAGCACAACAATTGGTGCTGATTGTATGGTGCTAATTCAATCTTTTTCTGATGAAGGGTTTAGGCCCGAAACGTCAAGTTTTCCTGCTCCTATGATGCTGCTTGACCTGCTGTGTTCATCCAGCCCCATGCTTGTTATCTCGGATTCTCCAGCATCTGCAGTACCTTTTATCTCTATCTGACTCTATCTCATTAGGAATGTGGGCTAAATTACTGAGCCATCACACACTCCTTAAGTAATTTTTGTAATGTGACTAAGCATTCCCAGTAAGAGTAAATCACATATTGTTTTATGTGGGAGCATGACAATTATATATCACACACTGGATACTGGTTTGCTGTGAATAGACAGAGACATAGTTGGGCAGACAAAGATAGACCAAGGCAGAGATAACGCAGTGTGGAGCTGGAGGAACACAGCAGGCCAGGCAGCATCAGAGGAGCAGGAAAACTGATGTTTCGGGTCAGGACCCTTTTTCAGAAATTTCTGAAGAAGGGTCCTGACCCGAAACATAAACCTTCCTATTCCTCTGATGCTGCCTAGCCTTCTGTGTTCCTCCAGCTCCACACTCTGTTATCTCTGACTCCAGCATCAGCAGTTCTTACTACCTCTAGACCAAGGCAGAGATTTTAGCAAACTCAGAGAGGTGAAGGTAATTAATGTGGTGAGTTTGGTAAGATGCAATGAAAGAATGCTCTGGGATTTTCACTCTATTTTCCTCCAAAAAATTCAACACGACTTGAACATAAAAAAAGTAAGATTCAGCGTAATATTTCAGGATGATGTTCTTTTATTGGAATCCTTCAACTAGCCTGATTTTGGAACCACATTCCTGAGGTGCTAAGTTAGTCAATTATGGTCTGTCTCTTTCCTTAAATCTTTTCAGCTGCCTCTTTTGCATTACAAATGTAGATGTGGCAAAATTTCCAATAGAGATGGAAGACAGTGACCAGAAACCCAATAACCCATTGAGCATCAGATAGAGACTCTTGCTGTGTTCCAAGTCTCATATGAGCAGGCAAAACATACAATGTCTTGCAACTAAACCACTTGTGCAGTGTCAGTCAAAGTGTCAGTCAGTGAGAGAAAAGGACAAACATATCACCTTGGAAAATTTAAATAAAGTTTGCTATTTTCTTATTTCAAGACTGTTCTCTCAGGGAACCAAGAGACTGGTGTATTGAATCAAGGAGAGTGACACATTCAGAGTTGCTGCTATCCAGGCCAGATCACTGTGCTTATTCCAGGAATACAGTGCTTCCCCATTTCATCTGTATTGGTCCATAGATTTCATACAGAATTGCAATGGAACCACTTTACAGTGTTCTTCTGTGAGCTCTCTTTCCGAGACAATGCCAGCTCCTAGAACCCTATCTTCCCTTCACAAAGGTATCTGGACATGGAGAATGCATCAGGTTATGAAGAAATGTAACCTGGCCTTTTGTGCAAGTACAAATTGTCCATGTCACTCTGTACTCCTATCAACCAGCTGGATTAAGATCGTGAGACAGCGACCTTGCTACAGTAATTTCCAGCTGTATTATCTTGTTTTGCTCCCTAATATATTGGAACAGTTAATGTTATTACTGATCAGAAAAGTACCTTGTCTAATTTCAAAAATACATTAAGAGACATATATAACCAGCTCCTCTTCTATACAGGAAAAGAGCTTGGTCCATGCTCAGTGTGTTGACTTGAAGACTGAGCATTTCAGTACAGATCTTGTTCTGAGGCTGAAGCTTATTTGATGCACAGTGTAACTCATACAGTGGATATTCTCAGACAGGTTTTCCTCTTGCATGAGACCAATGGACAAAGGCTTTTCTACATTCCCAATTGTTATCGCTTCACCATTGGTGTGTATGGGTTCAGCTGTGATGCTCTAGGATCTGAGTCTGGATCTTAAACTTCCCTGTGATGGGTTTGAAGATGGGGATGGGTGGAGAAGAACGGGGAGTGTTAAATCTAGTAGGTGGCCTACATGCCTCTGCTCTTCCTGCAGTTATACCAGTGACAGCATCTGGCGGCTTGCACAAGACGGAGATTTAACCAGTGTGGAGGAGAGGCTCATGGCAGGTGGCCATTCTGGCAGTTTCCCTGCCTGGGCTGGTTGGGGGGTGGTGTATTTCCCGTTTAGGGCACAAATTGCACTTCCTGTTAAATGTCTGGGGGTAGCCAATGTTTCCTTCCACTGGCTCCCCACTGACCTTGTAGCTTGTGCTGGAGGGGTGGTATTCACCATGCCCCTGGAATCTCCTCACTAACCTCCCCAACTCTGTCCGCATCATCTCATTTAGGACATTCTGAAAAATGACCTGTTTCAATGAGATTTTGGGTTTTCTTACGTGACTTGCTGTCAAAAATGATCAGAACATGTGCCTCTGAAGCTCCTGGGGATGGTTTCTTATGTTAAAGGTGGTATATAGCTGCAAGTTGCCATTATTGACTGGGCATTTGGAGATCTGCCACATTTCAAGATGGTATTCAACAGGGCATTGATTGATTATTTGGATAAAAATAATGTACAAAGATATTGGGGATAAGGCTGGAGCATGACAGTTGGTAATGATGCTCATTTAACGAGCCTGGATCAATAACCTCCTCCTGCATGGTAAGACTTCTGTGATTTCCTGCCCAACCTGGACTTCTGTCCACATCGATGGTGTATTTGCTATAATGCACAATCAGTTGGATGACACAGTTGTGTAAGTTACATGTTGAAACAATAGCTGGACAGGAAATGGATGTATAGTGTCCCTTACCACAATGAACAGAAGGGTATTAATGGTCTTTGCTGTATACAGGGCAGCAAATTTAAAGTTGGAGGAAAGAATGAAAGTGAGGAATAAACTTGCTCGAGCTGAATGGGTTGCATTCTTGTCTCCGAATCAGCCAGACATGTGGTCAAATCTGATTCCATGTATTTGAGCTCGTTATTCATGCTGATGCGCCCATGCGGTGGTGAGGGAGTGCTACACTGTTGGAGGTTGCATGAGATATTAAACAATGTTTGTCTGTCCTCTCAGGTGGACATAAAAAAATCCCACAGGACAGTTTTGAAAAGGAGCTGAGTGGCTGTCTCTGGTAACTCAGTCCAATATTTATCCCTCAGCCAACACCTCAAAAAAAAAGATGATTGGATCATTATTTCACTGCATCTTGTGAAATCCTACAAGTTTCTTCTGATCTGGTTCTTGGCCTGCTGTATAAACATATAGAGTGAACATGGCTGGCCCAGATATGCCTCTAATCATTGGTGACTTCTAAGATACTGATGGTGAACATTTTAGCAGTGATGGTGCCTTCTGTAGTGGCCATTCAATAGCACATCATATTCCCTCAGAACATCTCAAAGTCCTTTACAATTGATGAATTCTTTTAAACCTCTGTCACTGTTGCATTGACAAGTAACGCAGCTAATTATCTAAATAGTAAATTTTAACAAACAGTATAAATAACCAACTGTTTCAATTATGAATTAATAACCTAATAGATAATTAATAGTAAATTGTTTTAATAAATCAATAGATATAGTAACATTAATTATAGAATGATAAATTCATCAAATTAATGAAGGGATACAATTAATTTCATACATAATTAATTTGAATAAGTAATCAATTGTTAATTGCTGTGTAAACTAAGGGGAATGGGCACCAGTGGACAGGGAGAACCATTCACTGTCATTGAGTGTGACAGGAACTTTAACAATATTCCACTGCTCCCGATGTGGCCTCCTCTACATTGGTGAGACCAAGTGGAGGCTCGGAGACTGCTTTGTCGAGCAGCTGCGCTCTGTTTGCGACAAACGACAACACGTTCCAGTCACAAACCACTTCAACTCCCCCTCCCACTCCCTGGCAACATGTCCATCCTGGGCCTCCTCCCGTGTCACAATGACGCCAGCCGGAAACTGGAGGAGCAGCACCTTATGTTCAACCTTGGGAGCCTACAGCCCTATGGCCTAAATGCGGACTTTAACAGTTTAAAAATCTCCCACCTCCAGCCTCATCCCCTGACCAACGCTCCCTCTCATCCCCATCTCCTTGACTTGATAGAACCTGTCCATCTTTTCTCCCACCTATCCACTCCTGCCACCTTATTGACCAATCCCCACCATTCCCTTCCTGCACTCACCTATCACCATTCCACCTAACCTCCCCAGCCCCACCCCTCCTCTCTATTTATTTCAGAGCTCCCTTCCCCCTCCCCAATTTCTGAAGAAGGGTCCCGACCTGAAATGTCAACTTTCCTGTTCCTTTGATGCTGCCTGGCTTGCTGTGCTCCTCCAGATCCACACTGTGTTAACCCCACAGGAACTGTAATGCCTGGGTGAACCATTTGGGCCTTGATTTAACATTTGACCTGACAAGTACCAGTGTAACACTGGTACAGTAGTACATAGTCTAAACCATGCATTCTCAAGGCCTGGAATGGGACTTGAACCCACATCTTTCTGATTTAGAAGCCAGAGTTAAGTTGCAGGGTTGAGTGTTTACAGGCATAGACAACAATGTTACAAGAAAGGAAGGGAGAAGATTTGCATTTAATTCTTCCGTGGAACAGTAGCTGGGTTAATAGAGAAGCAAATAAAATTGTCACAAATATGATGCTTCTTAGGAGAAAATAAAGTGAGACAGAGACAGATACATAGAAATGCATACTTTGTAACATTTTCAAATTCCGAGGAAAGGGCAACATTCTGAAAGATTTGGTCTCTACAGGTGTTGCCTGAGCCACTGATTATTTGTAGTATTTTCTGTTTTTACTACCTGACATTGTTTGAACAGTTACTATTACATCAGGTTCCTGACAAGGCATGGTTAATAGTGAACATATGTTTGTGTCACTTACGTACTTATAGACCTTCACAAGCTAGAATGAGGCTCAACGTGCCTGTGTTGGCTCTTTGGAAGAGCAGTACAATGAGTTCCCCCGCTGTTCTCCAAATCTTTGAGGCATATTCCAGATCATGGAAAAATGACTCATCTTCCCTCTGGTTGTTTTACCAATTACCTTTTCACCCATGTTGATGTTTTGAGGTCCCAGTTGAAGAATAACAAGGTGATTCAGCACCTGTTCCCAGAGACTGGTGAGAGTCTGAAACTCACTACAACATGGTTTGGTGAAATTGACAAACATAGGTACACATGTAGGGAACTTAGGTACGTCCATGTGGGAGAATGAAACAGAAGGAAATGCCAATTCGGGAATAGAAGCAGAGTGGGAGGATGCATATGTAGAATATAAACACTAGCACTGATTGATTGGGCCAAGTGGCCTGATTCCAAGCTGTAAATACAATGTAATTCAATGTTATTTCATTAAGAACTAAATGCATTCCCTAGTTATCGACGGAGTAGCTCAGTGCATGGCACAATCAGGTCCCATACAAATGAAAATCTATCTTTCCTAAGATTGTTGAAAAAATATTCTTGCAGAAGGTATTAAAAACTATTTTGTGGCAGACTTATCATCACACACCAGGGGCTGAATTTTCAATTGGGGTCACAAACCTGATAATTACAAACTCCCAACCTCATGCTATGTCAGCATCAGGGACTTCAAGTGATTTTTAAAAACAAAGCCCCATTGGCTCGGAGGCATATTCAACCTTCAGTTAGTGGCTGCAAGGTAGGCAAGAGTAGGCACATCATGGCAGAAGGACATTTTAAAACAGCAGCCGTGACCAGGCTTGCTGCTGCCTGGTGGAATGGGGTTGGATGGTATGTAAAGGCATGGGAAAACGATCCTGAGTGGCTCCACACTTTTCCAATGAGTCCTTTGTGGCTTTAATAGACATTGTTTCTGGGAGGAGTGCTGTGCACTTCGCTCATAAAACCCAGCAATCCATCCAAGTCTGCAATCTTTGACTATATGCCTGCACCTGGTTGACTAGCTCAGCTGGTTAGAGTGTGGTGCTAATACTGCCAAGGTCATGGGTTTGAGCCTCATACTGACCAAGTCTGGAGGAGTCTAACTGTGAGTTTAATGCTTTGTGTCCTGACTGGAAGCTTGCACAGCTGTCTCTACTTTTCGGGCCAAGCAGCCCTGATATGTGCAGGGAATTAGCTCAAATGGTAGAGTGCTCGCTTAGCAATGTGAGAGGTAGTGGGATCGATGCCCACATCTCCACTTTGGGGGCGGCACGGTGGCTCAGGGTTAGCCAGGGACCTGGGTTCAATTCCACCCTTGAGTGACTATCTGTGTGGAGTTTGCACATTCTCTCTGTGTCTGTGTAGGTTTCCTCTCACAGTCCAAAGATGTGCAGATTAGGTGGATTGGACATGTTAAATTGCTCCTAGTGTTCAAGGATGTGTAGCTTAAGTGGGTTATAGGAGGATGGGTCGGTGTGGATTTGTTGGGCCAAAGGTCCTGTTTCCACACTTTAGGGATTCTATGGCCTCACCTTGCTCTCATGGGCAAATTGAAAACACAGCACCCAATGTTCCACTGGTAATCACTATCAAACTCAAAGGAATCCAGTGAACAGAAAAAAAATCAACACTGTTTTTAGAGACTTTAATCCTAAACAGGTTCTGCCATTTTCAAATGATGCATGTGGCAGAAAGGTTCAGGGACTGAATTCTGGAGTGGGTCTAAGGCAGCTGAAGGTGTATCTAGCAGTAGTGGAGCGATGATAGACCGGGATTGCAAAGGCAGATCATGTCTGACTAATTTATTAGACTTTTTTGAGGAAGTCTCAACTTGAGTAGGTAGAGGTGATACTTGTAGATGTGTTGTACTTGGACCTCCAGAAGGCATTCAATAAGGTTGCTCACAAAAGGTTAAGTTGTAAGATAAGAGCCTGTGGTGTCGGAGGTAGAATATTGTTGTGGACAAGGAATTGGCTAGTGGGCAGAACACAGCAAGTGGGGATAAAGGGTTCTTTTTCAGGTTGGCAGCCTGTAACCTGAGAGTTCCACAGGGGTCAATGCTGGGACTGCAACTGTTTACAATGTATATTAATGAGTTAGAGGAAGGAGGCAAAGGTTTACAGCCAAGCTTGCAGATGATACAAAAGTCATTAGAAAGGCAAGTTGTGAGCGGGATACAAACTGCTTACAGAGAGATATTAATAGATTAAGTGAGTGGGTAAAATGTTGGTAAATGGACTATTATGTGGGAAAATGTGAAATTGTTCATTTTGGTAGCGGGAACAAAAGAACAGTATTATCTAAATGGAGAAATACTTCAGAAATTTGCAACACAAAGGGATTCAGGGGTACCTCTACATGAAACTCAAAGTTAGCACAAGGTGCAGCAGGTAATCAGGAAAGCTAATAAAATGTCGGCTGTTATTTCAAGGGGGTTGGAGTAGAAGATTAAGGAAGTCTTACTACAACTGCACAAGGTTCTGGAGTACTGTAGAATACTGTGTGTAGTTTCAGTCTCCTTATTTCAGAAAATACATAATTTCATTGGAGACAGTTCAGAGAAGGTTCAGTAGGATGATCCCAGTGTAGAATGATTGGCTTATGAGTAAATGTTAGACAGGTTGGGACTCTACTCATCAGAGCTTAGAAGGTTGAGAGGTGATCTCATTGCAACACGTAGAATTCTTAAGAGGCTTAACAGGGAAAATACCGAGAAGGCATTTCCCCTCATGAGAGAGTCCAGGATCAGAGACCATAGTCTCAAAATTAAGGGATGTCAGTTTACAGATGAGACGAGAAGGAATTTCATCTCTCTGAGGATTGTGAGTCTTTGAAATTGCATGCTACAGAGAACTGTGGGTGCAGAGTCCTTGTGTATATTTAAGGCTGAGAAAGATAGACTTTTGATCAGTAGGGGGATCAAGTGTTATGCGGAAAGGGCAGGAAAGTGAAATTGAGAACAGATCAGCCTTGATCCTATTGGATGGTGGAACAGGCTCGAGAGGCCACATGGCCTACTCCTGTTTCTATTGCTTATGGCCTTAAGAGGCAAAAACTGGAAGAGTGCTGAGATCTCAGAAGGTTGTATAACTGGAGAAAGTTACAGAGATGGTGTGTGAGGGGTATGTCAGGAGGAGGGGTTGAAAGCAAGGATGGAAGATGTAAAGCCGTCACAGAGCTGTGCTCAGAGATCAGTCAGGAGCCACAAAGATAACTGAAGGGGAAAAACCTAGATCCTTCCTTAGCATCAGTACCCTCAACACATACCCTTGGTTCTATTAAAGAGAAGCCAAACAAAAAAAAAAGAAGCAGTGTAAGGAAAGAGAAGAAATAGCTTGTAAACAGGTTTGTGTTTCTAGCTCAAGGTAAAAGCCAGAATGTGAGACTCACATCTGTTTAATATCGTCAGATATGTGTCAAACATGAACTTGAGTCTGTTGTAAATAAGAAGCTTCATTACATAAGTGACCTACTTGTTGATTTCAGTTGGCTAACTGACCAATAATCTGTGTACAAGAACAGGTTTAGTAATGTAAACACCACTGTAATAAATAGAAATGAATTTAATTAGTTACTGCTGATGCAATGATCCTTCTTTTTCCAGTAATAAGAAAAACATTATTTTTATCCAAGGAGATATTTCAAAATGTGTACCCCCAAGATTAGGTTGCACTACTGTCTGGCGCCCAAGTGAGGAATATAGACTTGGACAATCTCAGAGCTGTTTAGTTTTTCAGGGGACATTAGCATTGCTGGAAAGACCCATTTGTTACCCATTTATAACTGCCCTGTAGAAGGTGATGGTCTGCTACTTTCTTGAACTGCTGCAGTCCATGTGATGTAGGGGCACCCACAGCAGCATTAGGGAGGGAGTTCCAGGCTTTTGTTAGAGTGACGGTGAAGGAACAGTGATATATTTCCAAGTCAGAACAGTATGTGGCTTGGAAAGGAACGTGCAGATGATGGTTTCCCATGCATCTGCTGTCTTGATCCTTCCATGTGGTAGGGGTCATGGGTTTGGAAGATGCCATTGAAGGTAACTTTGATAAATTTCTGCGGTGGATGGCACCCACTGCTGCCACGATGCATTGCTGGTGGACGGAGTGGATATTGAAAATGGTGAATGGGCTGTTGATCAAGCAAGGTGCTTTGTCTAGAATGGTGTCACTTTTTTGAATGTCTTTGAAGCTTTATTCATCCAGGCAAATAGAGAGTATTCCATTTCTCGTGCCTTGCTGACAGTATACAGGCATCAGGGAGACAGCATACCCAGCCTCTGATCTGTTCTAGTAACCACAGTAAATGTGGCTGGTCCAGTTAAGTTTTTAGTCAATGGCAGCTCCCAGGATGTCCATGGCATGGGACTGAACAATGGTAATGTCTATGATTATCTAGCTTGCCTCAGCTGGGAAGCAACAGTGATTGTCTGTGTGTGAATGTTAATGCATTTGTGTCGAATCTGACTGTGTACAGGTATTGAGTGTAAGCATGGGAATGTATCCTGTGAAACTATAAAATGGCATACAGCAATAGACTATCAACCATCTTCTGAGATGACTACACACATTACCATTGCTCATTGGGCTGGGTATTGGGTTTGAAGCCCAATAGAAAATTTTCCAACGTGTTCCTTTACATTGTTTGACTGGCATGAGCTGTAACAAGAATGATGGACAGTAATGAAAATTGTTCACTCCCCTACAATAAATATATTTGTGTCAAACATGATTATAGGAGACCGAACCTTGAAAGTGTGAACTGAGATCACTGGCCAAAGGATTATTGTAACAGAGATATATTTGGTCAAGCACTGGGTATGGGTGGACTCTTGACTAAAACGGGATATTGTATCAATTGTGTTGTATAAACTTGGATGTAAGCTCTTGTGCAATTGCTGAATCATGTGAACACTGTAATCTACTCTACTTTGACGCTAACATATGCTGTAACCATTGTCCTGGGAGTCACAGGAGAGATTTTACTCCTCTGAATCTACTTGAATAAAAGAGACTTGTAAAAGATACCTTGCACATCTAGACTGGATCATTGTTCCCACCACAAATACTGGGAATATGAAGATATCTGTCACATTATGAGACAGGAGATCAGCTATCTACATGTCAGTCCTATCTGCACCCTTTCCACAAGAGCAACTTCCTGTTTGTAATGACAGTCTGATCGATATTATCACATGAAAATGTCAATTAAAATATTAACTGCAAAAAAAGTTGTAATTGGCAGGTTCAGAGGTGATGTACGTACAGCCGTTGTTCTAATATGTTGACAGTATTGAATGAGAGATGGTAGATTGTGATTCATGTAAAACGCAAACATGGATTGGATCAAATGGCCCGTTTCTGTGCTGTAAACAGTTTGTAACAAGAAATCTTAATTAGGTTTTGACTACAAATTCTGTCAGTAAAAACTTCATTTCTCCTGTCCCAAGCTTTTGGCTCCACTCTAGTCAGGAGGCTGGATGACATGGTGGTAAACTTTGATATGTACAGACACCAACCCCAGCCTCTCAAGTTAAAATTCTTAGTTGAGACAGCTTGTCAATGTTAAATGTTCCATGGTGTCTGATCGACTGGTTAACTCTGTAGCCTCCTAAAAGTTCAATTGATTCTTGATTGTCATTCTTTCCCCTTGAATCTAATTCAAAGTTTTCACAGCATTGTGAATAAAACCATTAGTGTTGGCTGCTTCCAAGTGGTTGGAGCATTGCTGCAAGTCACCATGAAGTGTCGGATTGAGCTGCACACTTTAGTAATGAATGTCTATTTGTATAATCTGTAAGAGGGCCTTATAACCACATTTTATTGGACATTGGTGTGAGGCCATGCTCAGAATTTTAAGGCTAAATTGGGTGTCACTGATAGGTCTAAATAGGCTCCCAGCGAATAATCAACCTGTCATTCAGCCATAGCAGGTTTTCTTTTCCATGTTCTTCTCAGTGTAAAATAAGCTGCATTCTGCTTTGCACTATTGCTGCAGATCACCTTAATTCCCATCCTGTCCTGTTTCTTGCCTGTACTCTAAGCAACAACTAAGAAAGTGAGCCATCACTCAGTGAGCAGCACTCTCCCCTCTCAATTAGAGTTGTGTGCTCATGAGACACATTACCCACGTAGTGCTGGGAGAGTGCTTCACCACTGGAGGTGCTGACCTATGGATGAAATGTTAAAACTAAGCCCAGCCTTCATCAGGTGGATGAAATATCGCGTTGTGCCATTTTGAACAAAAAGAACCACATTTGAATTCATAAACTATTGCTTCATTTTGGGGATTTTATGTATAAAATATTTGATCAAGACAGTTAGGTCTTCTGACCCAAAACGTGTCTATGTGTCAGCTTATAGTTCTTTCCAATGTCCTGCCCAGCATTTATCCTTGAAACATAATTTAAAAAAAATTGTCTAGGAACATAGGAACGGGAGTAGGCCTTTCAGTGTATCGCACCTGCCCCACTATTCAATATGATCATGGCTGATCAAACACTTCAATGATTTTTACTTGCCTCATCCCATAACTCTGTGTGATACTGGTAATCAGAAATTTAGCCATTTCTGCCTTAAACATATTCAAAGACTGGGCTTCTGTGGCTTTTCGTGGTGAAGAGTTCCAAAGGTTCACAACCCTCTGAGTAAAATAATTTCTCCTCATCACAGACTTAAGTGGCATCCCTCTCATTTTTAAGTTGTGCCCCCTGGCTTTGGACCCTACAACCAGGGGAAACATCTTATTTGTATCTATTCTGTCTATTCCTTTATTTTGTATGTTTTAATGAGTTCACTTTGAAATTCTAAAGAATACAGGCCCAGTTGTCCCAATATCACTTTGTAGAACAGTCCCATCATTCTAAGAACGAGTCTGGTGAAGTTTTGTTGCACTCCCTCCGTGGCAATAATACTGTTCATAAGGAGACCCAAGAGTTCACAGAGTATTCCAAGTGCAGTCTTACCCAGCTCTTATACAACTGAAGCAAGACTTCACCACTCCTGTACTCAAATCCTCTCGCAATAAAGGATAACATTCCATTAGTCATCCTAATAGATTCCTGCACCTGCGTTTTAGCCTTCAGTGACTTATCAACAAGGCCATCCAAGTCCCTTTGCTCATCCACACTTTCTAACCTCTCACCATTTAAGAAATACTCTGCACATCTGTTTCTCCTACCAAAGTGGATACATTTTTCCATTTGTATTCCATCTGCCATATTCTTGCCCATTCACAAAGTCTGTCCAAAAGCTTCTGAATCTACATTACATCTTGCTCACAACATATATTCTCACTTGGCTTCATATCATCTGCTAATTTGGAAATATTATATTTGGTCCTCACCTCCAAATCATTGAACTATAATGTGAACAGTTGGGCCCCAAATACTAGTCTTTGCAGAATCCCACTAATCACAGTCTGCCAATGTAAGAATGATACATTTATTCCTATTCCCTGCCTTCTGTCTGTTAGTCAAACATTAATCCATGCCAGCACATTACTTCCTTTCCAGTGTGCTTTATTTTTTTCGGATCAGCCTCCTGACTTTATCAAAAGTCTTCTGAAATCTAAGTATGCCATGTCCTTTGGCTGTCTTTTAGCAATATTGTTGGTAACGTCTTCTAAAAACTTCATGTTTGTCAAATATAATTTCCCATTCTTGGAATGTGACACGTCGATGATCTCTATAGCCACCTCCTTCTACATGCTGGGATGAAGACCATCAGATCGTGGGGATTGATCATCTTTCAGCCCCATTAATTTTTCCTTTTACGAATGTTAATTTCCTTTAAGCCATTCTCCCTCACCACTTGAATCTCTACACTGAGACATTTCATGTATTTTCCTCAGTGAAAATAGAAATAAAGTAATAATTCAGCTTTTTTGCCATTCTCTATTCTCCATTTTAAGTTCTTCTGACTCTGTCTTTACTTGAGTCACTTTTCGTTTCACCAAACGTTCCCTATTTACGTACCCATAGAAGCTTTTACTGTCTGGTTTTATGCCTTTTACTAGATTGAATTCATATTCTATTCTTCCTTTCCATATCAGTTTCTTGGTCTTCCTTTGTTATATTGTCTAAACTCACCTAGTCCTCAGAATTTGTGCTGTTGCTGGCAACTTTATTGGCCTTTCTTTTTAACCTTATGCAATCCTGAACTTCCTTCATTAGCCACATTTGACTGACCGATTTTGAGTTTTTGCACCTTGAAGAAATGTATAGCTGCTGCAAGCCATCTAGTAGCCCATTGAAGATTATTCATTTCCTATATACAGTCATACCTTTTCATGTATGTTCACAATCCACCTGAGCCAATTTGTGCCTTGTGCCTTCATAATTTCCCTTAATCAAGTTTAACATTCTTGCTTCAGAATTAATTCACTTTCAAATATAATTTAAACTTCTATCATGTTGTGGTCACTCATCTCTAAAGATTTTTATATATAGGTATTTGTGAGCAAATTGGCTGCTACATTTCCTACATTGTAACTGATTGTATGTCAAAAGAAAGTAGGTTTATTGACTGTAAAGTGCTTTGGGACATTAAGAGGTTGTGATAGATTCCAAATAAATGCAAGTCTTTGTTCTTTCATTGAATTTCAGATAAGGATCCTAGGATGGGCCTTCAATCAGTAGCCCACAAAGGAGCGCAACAAAAAGAAGAGAAACTAACATACTGGAAATAATACTACAGGGAACAGGAATCTGATCTAAGTTTCTCAACTGAAGTGAATTGAACATAGATGTGGAGTTGTTTGAGGACACACTGGGGTGAGGAGTGTTAAAGAGATTACAACTAAAGACCAACAATGCCAACAGGGTAGTTTCAATCTAGTTTTTGTTGTATGCAAATCTGTATGAGTGGAAAACGCCTTAACTGGGACTAACGTGCAAATGTTGCTCAGAGTCTACAGGGTAACAATGTAAAAAAGTTGAAATGTCACACTGGGGCATAAAGGAAAATATGGATCAGAGATTTTGCTGAGTCATTCAAAAAGTCTTACAACCTGACAGCACAGCAGCAGTCAAACTATTCCGTTGTTCCAGAGATAGTAGGAACTGCAGATGCTGGAGAATCTGAGCTAACAAGGTGTAGAGCTGGATGAACACAGCAGGCCAAGCAGCATCAGAGGAGCAGGAAGGCTGACGTTTCGGGCCTAGACCCTTCTTCAGAAAGAAAGAAACATCAGCCTTCCTGCTCCTCTGATGCTGCTTGGCCTGCTGTGTTCATCCAGCTCTACACCTCGTTACCTCAAACTATTCCGTTGCCCAGTGCTGGATCTCTGCAAATGCCATTCACTCAATCCCATTCCCCTGCCCAATACATGTTTTTTTTTTCAAATGTTTACCCTCATTGATGCCCATGTTGTTTCTACAATTAACTATTCCAACACACTCCTGACTGATTTTCACAGTCAGACTTCCCTCAGCTGGGGGAGATCACCACTGCTGCCTTTGTCTTAAGCTGCAACAAGTCTCATTCCCCTTTCACAACCATTCTCCATAGCCTATATTGGCACCCAGTTAGGCAAAATCTTGATTTTAATATGCTCACCTTTTGTCTTCAAATCCTTCCATGATCTCAGCCCTCCTTCTCTGTGTGATCGTCTCCATTCCTGTAACACTCCGAGATACCTGTGCTCCTCCAATTCCACACTATTGAGCTTCCTGATTTTGTTGTATAATTTAGGGGAGGTGGGTCACTGGACCACTAACTCAGAACCCCAGATTAATGTTCTGAGGACATGGGTTCAAGTCCCACAATGACAGGTGGTTATATTTCAATTCAGTAGAGATCTGGAATAGAAAGCTAGCCCAGTGGTGACCTTGTCACCACTGTCAATTGTTATAAAACCCATCTGGTTCACTAATGTCCTTTGGGGAAGAATATTTGCCATCCTAACCTGATCTGGCCTACATGTTACCCCAGACCCACTGCAATGTGTGGTTAACTCTTAGCTACCCTCTGGGTAATTGGGGATAACAATAACTGCTGCCTAGCCAGTGGCACTCACTTTCCATATATGAGGCTTGCTCCTATGAAGTACCTTAGGATGTTTCATTACATTAAATTTACTATTTAATGTATAATTATTTGTTATTCCACTTTCCTTTTAAAGACTATTAATGACTCTGTTTCTGTGACTGTTTCTGCTGATGTACTCCATGTGTCCAAACAATCCTGTGGATCTCTCTGCTTGATCTTTTTGTGGTGATATTAATTCATGTCCTCTAACTAACGTCATGTCCTCTAACGTTGGAGGGTTTTAGTTATATGGAGGGGCTGACTAGGCCAGGGCTATTTTCTCTGCAGTGTTGAAGGCTGAGGAGTGTCCTTAGAGGTTTATAAAGTCATGAGGGGCATGGATAAGTGTGAACGGACAATGTCTTTTACCTGAGGTGGGGGAGTTAAAAACTAGAGGGCATAGGTTTCAGGCGAAAGAGAATGATTTAAAAGGGACCTACGGGCAATTTTTTCACAAAGAGGGTGGTACTTGTGTGGAATGAGCTACCAGAGGAAGTGGTGGAGGCTGGTACAATTACAACATTTAAAAAGGCATCATGCATCTCCCCATTGAATTTCATTCAGTATGAACCTGCTCATTATCCTAACCTGCCCAGGTCCTTTTGAATTAATTTATCTTTAAAATTAATCGCTTCACCAAACTTTTTGTCCCACACACAGATCATACCTACATAATTGAGACAAGCAGTGGTGCCAACACTGACCTCTGGTGGACTGTTGGCACATTTCCAGTTTAAAAGCCATTTGAAACAAGTTTAAAGTTTAAACCAGTTCCAATTTAAAACCCGCTAATCACCCTGTACGGTGAAATAATCAGATCCCTACTGTAAGAGAAGCAGAATGAGATGAAAAGTTGAGTGTATTATTTGATGTTGAAACTTATTTTCCTCCTATGATATTACATCAACTGAGATTTTTGTGTCACTTTGTACTAATCCTTTAGGCATACAAAAAGCCACAACTACTCATTATTATCAGAATATGGTTATTTCTGGCAAGGTACACTTTCACTGCCCATTCCTAGCTGCCCTGAGAAGGTTGTGGTGGTCCACCTTCTTAATGTACATGTCGTGACTGTGCCTGTCTTGTGGTGTTAGATGGGAAGTGCCAGGACAGTGACCCAGTGATAATGAAGGAATGGTGCCTCCTACAGGGTTGTATTCCTCCAGTGCTGTACTGAAATATGCACCTAGATTATTTGCTCAAGTGTGGCATGACTGTTGAAGAGGTGGTATTGTTGCTAGGCTGTTAATCTGGCGACCTGGGCTAATGTCCTGGGGCCCCAGGTTTGAATCCTGCCAGATGGTGAAATTTGAATCCAATAACAATCTAGAATTAAAAGTCTGATGTCGATTGTTAGAGAAAATGTTCACTAATGTCTCTTAGGCAAGGAAACTGCCATGCTTACCTGGTCTGGCCTACCTGTGACTCCAGACCCACAACAATCTGGGCAATTAGCGATGGGCAATGAATGCTGGCCGAGCCAGTGACATCCATATCCTCTGAATAAATAGAAACAAATGAGCATGTGACCTTGTGTGTCTTTAGCAAGAGTGCTACCCTGTTAAACAATGGCAACCATTATTGTTGATTCTGCTGCCCCAAGGGGGAGAAGACTAGGAAGATAAGTTTGCTGAGATCCTCAGAGCAAAACGCCGTATAGCAGTTGATGATGGGAGGAAGGATTAGCAAATTTCATTGATCTCACACTGTAGCCATGAACTTTGTCATTTTCCAGGATTCTTTAAGAATTGAAATATAATCTCAAGGATCCTTGCTGCAAGCACAACTCAAGAAAAAATTGTCAGCGTTCTTTACTCAGAGAGTAGTAAAGGCGTGGAATGCCCTGCCTGCAACAGTAGTAGACTCACCAACTTTAAGGGCATTTAAATGGTCATTGAATAAACATATGGATGATAATGAAATGGTGTACGTTAGATGGGCTTCAGATTGGTTTCACAGGTCGGCGCAACATCGAGGGCCGAAGGGCCTGTACTGCGCTGTAATGTTCTATGTTCTATGAAATTAAAAGAAAATGTCTTTCTCATTATCTGTGAACCCCCTTATGTTTAGTAATAATAAAAATATCAGACCTAGAGGACGTCAGCTGTTTCTAACAAGTAAGGAGGAGTCCATTTGTTTCTGAGTAGCAGGCAGCAAGTGAGGTACTGCTTGGTTTGTTGAATTGGGCAGCCAATGGCTATCATGAGAGGATGGGAAGGATCTGTGAGGATATTCGATGTAACTGATCTTCTGATAAAATGTCCAGACTTGATGGACTGAATGGCTTACCGCTGCTCCTATGTCTTATGATTTTATGAATACAGGCAACCACAGCTGGCCTAAAACAAATGTGGACCATTATGGGGTGGCCACACATCAAGAACGTTCCCTGTTTGGAATAGCAGGATCAGGGGAAACTACCTTTGGGGAGCAGGGAGGAGGAACATTCTGGAGGATGGATCGTGAATGAACAACAGGAGAAGATGCAGTGCAGCATTGGCTAATAGAGAAATTAGAAAGGTTTAGATTCTTTTTGAGATAAATTGTCAGTATTGAATCACCAAAATCCAAAAGGAAAGATTTCCACTGGATCATTAATCAAAAGTAAGCAGTAGCGAGCAATTTTTCTTTTTAATGTCCTACTTTGTTTCGTTGTTTATTTGCCCTGCACATTGATTCTAGAGAAACTAGCTTCTACAGTGAGGAAACTAATGGAAAGAGCCTGTGATCTAATGGTTGGTTTCCTGCTTGTTTAAAGATGCTGGGGTGGCCTACTATACTGTAAGACCATACGATGTTGGAGCAGAAGTAGGCCATTCAGCCCATTGAGTCTGCTCTACGGTTCAAGTGAGATAATGGTTGATCTGATAATCCTCAACTCCACTTTCCTGCCTTTTCGCCCTAACCCTTGCTTTCCTTAATAATTAAAAATCTGTTTATCTCAGTTTTGGATATACTTAATGACCCAGCCTGTAAAGCCCTCTGTGGTAGAGAAGCCCACAGATTCACTACCCTTTGTGAGAAGAAACTGGGGAAAGAACAGTGGAATGGGACTCATTCAATGTTCTTTTTCCAAAACAGCTGGCAAAGACACGTTTGGTTTCAGAGGAAGGGTCACCGGACCTGAAATGTTAACTCCGGTTTTTCCTTCACAGATGCTGCCAGACCTGCTGAGCTTTTCCAGTGACTTTGTTTTTGTTTCATGTTTGGGTGGAAATGGGTTTTCCTGGGCCCTAGCTTTCTGTAATTCTATAGTGAGGGCAGGACTGGTGCCTGAACTAATATCAAATAGAAACTGAAAGAACTGCAGGTGCTGCAAATCAGAGACAAAAATAGAAATAGCTGGAAAAGCTCAGCAGGTTTGGCAGCATCTGTGGAGAGAAATCAAGAGTTAACGTTGCGGGTCTGTTTTGAGGAAGAGTTACTCGACATGAAACATTAACTCTGATTTCTCTCCGCAGATGCTGCCAGACCTGCTGAGCTTTTCCAGGTATTTCTCTTTTTGTACTTGAACTGGTATCAGTCATTGCCACGGAGAATTGCTAGGTTTCCATGTGTTCAACTTTGAGACAATGAATGACATAATGAGATAACATTTCCAAGTGAACATTCTTTGGAAACCTTAGTTGCGTTGAATGTTAAGCCTGACTCAAATGTTTTTACTTACTGGAATCAGTGTTTCTGGGAATTAAAGTGGGCAAGAAATTCACAAGCAATTGTATTGCATCTATCAAACTCAAAAACATGATCTGCCGTAATCTATCTGATGCAAAGTGGATAGGAAGCATATTGCTTACCTCTAGAACAAAGCCAGACTCTCCATAGGTGTGTCATACTGCCCAGCACACACATAAGAAAGTTGTAGAGTACCCTGCTGGTGAAAATAACAGTAATATGACTGAAGACCTCCACAGAAAACACTGTTACAGCCTTCTGATTTCTCAATAGACAGAAACCACACTGAAGGAGTCCGAAACAGTGACATCACATCAATTGCTGGATAGTCAGATACTGTATTATCTCCACTGTTAAACAGGAAATAGCCTCTTTCTTTGATGGACAGTGGGTAATTATGCACAGAACTAGACATTAGAATATGAACTTAGGAAGTATGCAATTGAAGATTACCTTCAGTACCAGAGAATAAATGCTGGAGAAACTCAGCAGGTCTGGCAGCACCTGTGGAGAAGGGAACAGAGGTACTGTTTTGAGGCTGATATAACACTTCTTCGGAACCAAGGGGGCTGGGAAGTTGATGGTCTTTATACTTTTGGGAAAGGGAGGAGGAGCAAGTGGAACAGATGGGAAAGGTGCCCCAGAACCAAAGACTAGTGGTAGTGGACAAGATATCTAGATGAAATAGGTGTAAATGGTTGGTATAAATCATTAAGAATAGATAATCTCTGCTAAGAGCAAACCTAAGCAAACAAGCCTTGCGGGGTTTCAAGTATGGTAAATGGAAGACAGAGTTCATCGCTTTAAGTTGTTGAACATAATGTTGAGGCCTAAAACTTATAAAGTGCCTTAGTGGAACATAAGGCGCTGTTTCTCCAGCTACCATTGAGCAATGGAAATGTCTTTCATATTTTACAGTGAGTGCTTCAGAACTGAACAGTGTGATATCTCTTCCAGTGCTGAACAGAGATTATACCACTGTCAGTGCTGGACAGGGAGGTATCTGTGCCATTACTGGACAGAGAGGTATCTGTGCCAGTGCTGGACAGTGGAAAATCTTCTAAAGGACTAAAGAGTGAATATTCCATGCTTTCAGTTCTGATTGGTGTAAAATAATCATCAGGACTGAATTAAGGGCTCTCATCTCCAAAACTGGAATGACAGGTATCCTTTAAGATGAAAGAAGTGAAAGTAGAAACTCACATATTGAGTATGTAGTGCCTTTTGAATCTTTGCAAAGTATTGGTTTTGAAATGCAGTTACCTGTATCATGTAGGCAAATGCTGCAGTCGATTGGTGCTGACCAAGGGCCCTCAAACATACATGACAAGAATAGCTAAATACCAGATCAGATTTGATAAAGGGCTAAGTGTTGATGAGAAAGCCTGAAGAACCTCCGACTCTTCTTGAAATAACATCATTAACCTTATATTTGCACTTCAGCAGGCAGATGTACCTTTAAATTGAAAGATTACACCTTCAACAGTGAAGCATGACCTCAGTACTTACTAGATAACAAGCATGGGGCTGGATGAACACAGCAGGTCAAG
>JAHRHZ010000026.1:11034454-11045349 GCA_024137785.1 Ginglymostoma cirratum | reverse complement strand
CCAAGCAGCATCATAGGAGCAGGAAAGCTTGACGTTTCGGGCGTAGGTCTGATGAAGGGTCTAGGCCCGAAACATCAAGCTTTCCTGCTCCTATGATGCTGCTTGGCCTGCTGTGTTCATCCAGCTCTACACCTTGTTATCTCGGATTCTCCAGCATCTGCAGTACCTATTATCTCTCATCAACCCATAGATGTGTGTCCAATGATATCTCGCATTTCATGGGCCTAGATTGTTTGCAGCACTGACTAAACATCTTTTACGGTCACACTCCACATCTCCTCATATATGGCATCACCAACCTACCATCATAATCCAATGCACTGTGGTCTCAGGACTGCATGATTCAAAGTATAAATTATGCATTGACTTGCAGAGTGTGTGTGTACTTCACCATTCTTGTTCAAACAGGCTAACGGGGCAAACACTGGGACCTTCAAACCCAAATAATTGTATTCACATTCTGTGTGAAATAATGGAATTGATCATCAGACCAATACCCAACAACTCCACTGTGGTTTGGAGGGAGGTTCTCTTTGCAGTGATATTGCCCTACAAGCTAGTAGAGGTCACATGTTTGATAGGTGCTGTTGAAAAAGCCATTGCGAGTAGTTTCAGTGCATCCCTATGATAGTACACCCTGCAGCCACTGTGTACTGGTGGTGATGGGAACATGCTTCAATGGTACTACTGAAGAGCTCTTAATCTCTTACTATCTTGTAAATAATAAACACTTCAGGCTTTCCCACTACTGATTGGCAGCACTGTAAAGCAAGACTGAAAAGAACGGTAGGATTTTCTAAAACTCCTTAATTATGGTTAGTGGTTATTCCTCCAAATCCCAGAGGCACTGAAACCCCTTGTAATAAAGACTTAGATCCCCTTGTAGAGTGGATTCTATCCCTTCCCCCAAACCCTCCTGGGGGAAACACATCTCATTAGTTTAAAGATTTGAAGGGTATCACTGCATGTATTACTCAGGAGAGCTGAAGTGTTGAAAATGTATTCAGTGAGGTAGTTATTGATAGATTTATTGATTATTTTGTGAATAGCCCATTGCTCATCCCATGGTCTAGATATAGCTGAATAATTTGTGATTGATTCTTACAATTGCTGTCTAATGATTTTTTTTCTTTCCAGGTTTCATATAATTCCTCACATTTAGGTGAATGTTTGTTCAAGTTTCAAGTAATCAATAAATAATAGTGAGCCCTTTTCTTCCAAGCCACTTATCCTGGGAGTCTAGATATGCTTGGTAATGGAAGTTCAAACCCATCTGTGGCAAACTCAATATTCAAATACCTAGACAAGGGATCACACACAAATTCAGGATAAGGTCTAATATCAAAAACAGAAATTGCTGGAGAAACTCAGCAGGTGTGGCAGCATCAATGGGAAGAAACCAGAGCTAATGTTTCAAGTTCAGTGACTCTTCATCAGAAAGCTGAATCTAATGAAAACTCAAAATGTTAACTCTGCTTTCTATCCGTAGATTCCGCCAGACCTGCTGAGCTTCATGAGCAGTTTCCGTTTTGGTTTCAGAACTCCACCATCCACAGTTTTTTGTTTTAATAAAGTCTGCAATCGACTGACCTGTTAGACTTGCCAGTAGAAGCTGGGAGGACTTGACCCAACAGTAGGTGTTAGCTAAGTCTCAATGGGTATCAAGCTTCACCCTAAATCAGAAGATTGTGGTTTCAAGAGCCTGTGAAAATTCTGCATTGATGGAGGTGGGGCTTCTTGGATGAGATGATAATCCAGCAAAATGGTCAACAACTGTCCCTCAACTCACACCATTTAACAGACTGTACAGTCATTATCACCTTGCTGCTTGGGAGAGCTTGCCGTGAAAATATTGACTACTTCATTCCCCACATCACAACAATGGGTACATTTCAAAAGTATATTGTTGACTGTAAAGTTCAAAAAGGAAAGGACACCCTGAAGTTTTTGGACAAAGTTTTGAAAAGAATCCTTCTTTTTGTGGCTTCTATAAAGCTTAGAAATAGGCCATCTGGCTGAATCGGTCCATGCTGATATTTATCCTCCATGCAGGCATCTCTCAACCTAACCCTAATGGCACAACCTTCTCCCTCACTGCATAACTAGCCTCTCCTTGAATACATCATGTTATTTGCCTAACCATTCCATTTGGCAGTGAATTTCATGTTCTCACCACTCTGTATAAAGAGGTTTCTCCTGACCTATTTCACTACTTTCTCCACCAGAAATCAGTGTATCTGAGGTTTTGTCCTTCAGATGAGCCATTTCTAATGATTCAACTGGACTTTAAAAGATCCCACCTGTTCTCATTACACCTCAGCCAACATCTGTGACTCATCCCACAAAAAACCGATGGTCTGATCGTTTAATAATTTCCATCTGTGGGACATAGCTGCAAACAAATTGGCTGCTTTCCCGATATAAAACAACAACTTCACTGACCACAAAGCATTTTGCAAGATTTTGAAGGGATATGATGAGCTGCAGTTTAAAATAAAGCTCCTATTTCTTCTCCAGCAGCTACTGGCAATTCAGCAACATAATGCTGTCTCCTCCTGGATACATTGGCTCTACCTGCTCACTAGGTGGAGCTCATGCACTTCAATCCTGGTCTGCACAATGGTCTGATTTGCTCCCAATACTCTCTCTACTGTCACTTCAACCCTTTCTACAGTTCACAATATATCAGTCAATCATTTCATTGAGGCTAAGATTTTAAATTCTTAATAAAATGAGATCCATCCGTCACCCAATTATATGGTTCAAATTCTTAGTTCAAAAGCGGTGAAAGGATTTCCAACATATGTACAACAGAATCTTGTTTTCCAGCTTTAATTATTTGATTCAAAAAATAATGGTCAATTGGATTGTTGTTAATTAATTAGTTAATTTAAATGGTCTTTGTTGTATGTGCTGCAGAACCAACCACTACCGGCTGATAGCTGTGGGAGAGTGCCACCAATCCTCCTTTCTAAAGTAAACTTTAAACACATTAGATAGTTCCTGGTGGGGCACTGTCACATAAACAAAAATCAAAGGGTTAATAGAACTGCTGCAGGCCAGGCCTCCTTTCTGAATATTTTTACTCAGCCGGTTTAGATGTGATATGATACACTTTTCGAGTAGGTGGGATTGGAACTGAGAATTCCTGGCCCAGAGAGACGGCTCTGCCCCACAACAGCCCCGGGTCCTCCTTTTTATACAGGGTCTGACCACCTGTTTCGTAAACTGAGAGGGAGAATGAACTAAGAAAAAAGCACTTGTCTCAGCTACAAGACATAGTTTTGTATATGATAGCAATAGGTACAACTTACACCGGCTGTTTGGACGAAATTACTTGGATTCTCAAGAGCCCAGGATGACGTGCCTGACCCTATCAGGATCTTCAGCTAGACTTCTTCACCAAAAACCAGACAACATCATCGATATGGGAGAGCTTAATGCAGTCTCTAATGTGAATCCTTTCAGAACCATTACGTTATAGAGAAGTTATCAGTGTATAGGGTGGCAGCCCTCAGAGGTGAGCTATTGCATTTAACATCAAACATTCCTATGGCAGGTAAGCATAGCTTGGATACAGAGTAAAGCTCCCTCTTCACTATCCCAACAAAAGCTCCCCAAGCAGGTACAGTGCAAAGTTCCCTATTTATTATGCAACCAAACATGCTCCAAGCAGGTACGAAGAAGCTGGTTCAGCTGCTGTCTGTCACCAGGGAGAAGGCTGGAGTACACCACAGAGTTTGTGGTGTAGACCAAACACAATGGTTTTGACCATTCCAATAATAAGCGGTTGAGTTTGGTGACACTGTAACCGAAAGGACTAACTCCCCACTATATCACAGACCTCATTCAGACAAAAGGAAAGATGGAGCGCATTTCAATCCAACAATTTTCCTTCCAGAGTACACTGCGCATTTGCAATAATACTGCTGACACCCAACCTGAGTCTAACTCAACACAGACAATTCTACTAGATCTGACAGCATCTGTGGAGAGTAGTCATTCACTCCAGAAGAAGGGTCACTCGACCCAAAACGTCAACTCTGCTTTCTCTCCACAGATGCTGCCCGACCTGCCGAGTTTCTCCAGCAATTTCAATTTTTTTTCAGTTCTTCAGAAACTGCAGTTCTTTGTTTTATTACAGATGATTATATTCTGTGAAAAATTCAGTTAATAAAGCTGTTGACACTTTTTCCATGAAAAGCAAGATATAACCATGCGCAGAGCATACTAAAAATCATTGGCCTATAGTACTCAAATAAAATGTATATGAATGAGCATTTCTATCTTTAAGTAATCAGTCAAGCATTCCTAAAGTAGGAAAGCTCGTCATACTAAGCAACACATAAAATATACTTTAAAACAAGGTGCTTATGATTAAATTCTGCAATGCTAAAAGTCAGAAGTATAGGAATTCATTTAAGCTGCAACTATTTTACAGAGACAAAATAGGGGTATAATCTTGGCTACTGTCATATGCTGACCAGCGCATGAGGAAAAACATGCATGGGTGGCGGCAACAGCAAAGGCACATAAACACTCATAAAACTGTACTGATATATTAATCCTCAATCACACACATGGACTGACACACATTAACATGTGCATTGTAAGCACACACACTATAGTGAATTGTCACTCACAAATACTTAGACACCACTCACACACACTAACTTACACTCCCGTACACATTCTCACACATGCATATGTATTCACATTGACAAAGAAAGACGCAAACGATTTGAGCTGGAGAGAAATGAAGATAAAAGTGGTTAAGGCAGCAATAGGATGAAGTCAGTGAATTCACCACTCAATTCATTGAGCTTCTGTATGCTCAGGAAAATATTTAAAAACAGTCGCTGATGTTTACATTGAGATTTGAGTGTAGTGAGGTGAAGGCAGAGATATCATAGTGGGCAGCAAGGAGGCACGGTCCCATTCTGGGGGAGCTTGATATAGAAAGTACTTTCTGCTTTCCTATGGGATGTGGGCCTTACTGACCAGGCCAGCATTTATTGCCCAGCACTAACGAACCTTGAGGAAATGATTGCCTCAAACACTGCAGTCCATGAGGGGTAAACCCACAGTGCAGCCTGGAAGTTAGTTCCAGGATTTTGACCCAGTGACAAATCAAGATGGTGTGTGGCTGGAGGGGAATTTACATGTTATCAACTGCAGAACTTGCGATACCTCAGATGGTAGTTCTCTCAGCTCTGGGTTCAAATCCCATTCCAGGATTTGATCACAAAAATCAAGTTGATACTTCAGTGTGGTACTGACAGAGTGCTTCATTGGCAGTAATGCTGTTTTCTTTATTCATTTATGGGATATAGGCACTGCTAGATAGACCAGCATTTAGTCTCCATTCTCTTTGCCCCACAGATGGTCGTGAGCTGTCTTCTGGTTGCAGTCTTTAGGAGTTTCTTTGGGGTCTTTGGGCAAAATGTTAAATTGACATCCTCTCTGTCTGCTAGCAGGGGAATCAGTAAAACATCCACATGGCACTATCTCGAGGAAGAGCAGGGGAGTTATTCCCATTGTCCTGATCTATATGTATCTTTCAATCAACATTGTAAATAACAGATTGGCTGGTTATTGTCACATTGCTGTTTATGGAGGTTTGTTGAGCACAAAATTGGCAGCTGCATTTCCCTACCGTACAACAGTGACTAAAAACTCATTAACTGTAAAATGCTTTGAGGTGTCAAGACGACTGTGAAAAGCATTAACTAAATGTAAGCCATTCTTTTTAAAGAGACTCCCCGTCTTCATGAGGATGTCATAGAGTCATACAGCATGGAAACATGTCCAACCAGTTCACGCCAACCATGTTCTCAAACTGAACTGGTCCCACCTGCCTATGCTTAGCCCATATCCCTTCAAACCATTCCTATTCATGTACTTATCCAAATGTATTTTGAACATTGTAACTGTACCTGCATCCACATCTTTCTCTGGCAGTTCATTCCACACACAAAGCACTCTCTGTCTAAGAAAGTTGCCCCTCATATCCTTTTTAAATCTTTCTCCTCTCACATTAAAAACACAGCCCCTCGATTTGAACTCACTCACCTGAGGGAAAAGACCCTTGTCATTCATCTTATCTATGCCCTTCATGATTTTACAAACCTCTGTAAGGTCACCCCTCAACTTTCTATGCTTCAGTGAAAAAAGTCCCGACCTTTGCAGTCTATTTTTATATCTCAAACCATCCACTCTGGGCAATATCCTGGTAAATCTTTCTTGAACTCTCTCCAGCTTAGTAATATCCTTCCAATGACAGGACAACCAGAACTGCACACAATACTACACAACAGGCCTCACCAACATCTTGTACAGTCTCAACATGATGTCCCAACTCCTACACTCAAAGGTCTGAGCAATGAAGGCAAGCATGCTAAATGCTTTCTTAACCATCCTGTCTACCTATGATGCAAATTCCAAAGAATTATGTACCTGAATCCCTAGGTCTGTCTGTTCTGCAACACTACGCAGGGCCCTACCACTTATTTTATAAGTCCTGTGCTTTTTTGCATTACCGAAATGCAATGCCTCACATTTATCCAAATTAAACTCTATTTGCCACTTCTCAGCCCATTGAATCAATTGATCAAGATCTCCTTGTAATCTTAGATAACCTTCTTCACTGTTCGTATGTGTTGGATAAAATCCCAATTCGGCGACAGTCCATGCAGTACAGTGTCACATGGATCACTGCTCCATCTCCTTTGTCACCAAAAATGAGGCACTTCATTAATGGGGCTAAAAAGCCATTGACCTTTATACCAGCTAAAATTCTCATTAGTTGCTGAGAGAACATGGCCGAGAGGGATGGATGTTATTGTAACTTCATTGTGCATTGTTGCTGGGATTTCACTACTGTCAGTAATCTGTGGGTCTGTAAGTCGGAATCAAAAAGCAGCAGTTTCCAGGAAAAACAGAGGGAAATGGGTTTCAGTGGAGATTCAGAAATCAGTCATAGTCAGCAAATAATGAGGGGCACTTAAACAAATATTCCCTCATAATGTAAACTGGTACTTTTGTTGGAGGAATGAATAAGTTTTGTGGCTGAGATTTTAAGTGATGTCAATCATTACAAAAGTTCCAAAGTAAGATTCTGAATCTCCTACATCATTGACTATACTCTAAAAGGACTGTCAGATGTGCCATTTTCTCAGCTGAGAGAATTAAATAGAGTCTACTGTCTACTCTCTCAGGGAAAGATACATGGCACTTTTTCAAAGAGCAGAGTAAGTTCTCTCCAGTATCTTGGACAATATTTATCATTCAGCGAACTTATACTGAAACCAGACAATCTGGTCATTATCAATTTGCTGTTTCAGCAGCTTATTGTGTGAAACTTGATTGCTGAATTGTGTACCTTGGGAAAGTGACCACATTTTTAAAAAGCCCTTCACCAGCTTCAGAGTGCTTTGTGAAATCCTGAGGTGGTGAGTGTTAATATGTAAATGCAAGTATTTCATTCCCAGACATCTCCAGCATTGTGAATTTTCCTTTTCCCATTCTTGACTAATTAATGAATTTTGGTTGATTGATATGGTTACTGTATCAAGCACAACTATGAGAACAGAAGGTGAAGTGGACTGGGATTGGTGTTGGTTTGTCCAGCAATTGCCAGGCTTCTGCACTTCATCTATTAAATGTGATTTGTAAATAGGGAAAAAAATCAGAAGATAATTAAAACATAGCGCTCCCATTCACCAGGAGACAGAGAATTTCTATGACTATTTTTATAAGGAACTTTTATCTGTTCTGTCCCTTGAATAAGCCCAAACCAAATCTGAAACACAAACACCAACACTATTGTTGAAGCCAAATTGTTGGGAAAGTGTTGGAGTGTGTGAGGGAGGAGGAGGTGAGAGAGTCACTGTTAGAAATGACACATCCACAACTCACATCCAGAATAAACAGTGAAAGACAGAAAGAGAGACAAGGTCAGAAATCACACAACACTAGGTATAGTATATTCCATTTCTGATGAAGGGTTTAGGCCCGAAACGTCAAGTTTTCCTGCTCCTATGATGCTGCTTGACCTGCTGTGTTCATCCAGCCCCATGCTTGTTAACTAGGTTATAGTCCAACAGGTTCATTTGAAACAACAAGCTTTCAGAGCCTCACTCCTTCTTCAGGTGTTCGAAATAGTGAGGCTCTGAAAACTTGTGTTTCAAAATAAACCTGTTGGACTATAACCTGGTGTCATGTGATTTCTGAACTTGTCCACTCCAGTCCAACACCAGCACCTCCACATGATAGAAAGAGAGAGGCAGAGACAGAGCGTAGAAGAAAGCTTCAGGTAGCAAAAAAGAGATAGTGAGAATAAGAGACAAAGATAGAGAGAGATTAAAGAATATATCATATACTGAGAGACTGAGATGAACAGAAAAATAAACAGATAGACAAAGACAGAGGAACTGCATGAATGCGAGAGACAGTAAAAAGATAGCTCAGAGCAGCTGAGAAAAAGGGAGACACACACATTGAGAGATACTACAAGGGAAATACTGGGACAGAAAAAGGGGTCTACATTAAGGATCAGAAAACCATGACAACCAGTAAATTTAGAGAAAGGGACGCAAACAGACACTAAACTGTATTATTGATTTAATTTGAAAGCCTACTCAGAAATTGGCATATACATTAGATAATAAATATTCAAACTCTTTTCTGTATCAGTCAGCTCAATTTACAATAATATTCAAAGTTGATGTGATCACAGTGTGACTAACATCAGTATTCATGAAGGCTCCTTAGTCAGGGACTCTGGGATGGCTCGTAGTTAAATCCTGGTTAGGTTTTTCACAATGCCCTTTTATCTAATTGAATTCTCACATGAATCTTGTCTCATGGAGCTAATATCAGGGGCAAGCGGTGGAAAATATCTGAACTGGAATATTTCAGCACGAATCCTATAGACAGTGGCTATGATCGATCAGAGAGGAATTATGTCATTAAGATAATAATTTAAACATTCCATTATTCATTTCTTCACGATATATCTACTGTACTGTAACAGGAATAAATAAAGTTTCCTTGTACCAAGGTGTACAGTGTAGCTTAATATCATCAGTATCACCCCTGCAAGCTGGTTTCTATGATCATTGGGTCCCACTATTGAGTGTAACCAAGTAAAGTTGTCATTATCAGGGAGCCCAGCAACCAGCAGTACAGAAGGTTACAGGATAGGGAATATTAACCATCACGTTCAGTTGGCAAACCTCAGAAGGAAACTAAAATCAATCCACAGCGTAAATGTGAAATTAAATCATGAATGCAGCAAATTTTTGTGTGTGCATGTGTGTGCGCTGTTTGACCATAGACACCAGGTTGGCGCTATGTAACTCCTTTACCAAAGTGACATCTTGCATTAAATGGGGGCTAACCAACTGCTTCACCTGAAAACCCCATCTTGTTTCACTAGTACCTGAACATGCCCCGATATGTTTCAAAAACAGAAATTTCCTGAGAAATTCAGCAAGTTTAGGAGCATCAGTGGAGAGAACATAGAGTTAATGTTGAGTCCAGTGACCCTTTTTCAGAACTGATATATTTCACTGTTTATGTGTGTGTGTGTGTGTGTCCTTGTCTCTGTGTTGGTTTCTATGTGTGTATTCTTTCTTTGTGTGTTTCTTTATCTGGCCATTGCTTGTGAATGTGTTGTACATTCCTGGGTGTGCGAGAGTGCATTTATCTCTGTATGTGAGTTCTTGTATGCCCCTGACTATGACAGAGAGTGTTTGTGCGTCCCTATCTGTGATAATGTTTATTTGTATGCCTGTCCCTCTGAGTACTGAGCATAGTTGCTAATACATCAGGATGGGATCTGGTTAGGTGTGAAAGGGGCTTGGTCTGAAATCTGGATGATGGTGAAGTGTGGAAAGAAGGTGTAAACCGATCAGTAGGTGACAGAGGCTTTCTTGCACCTCGCAATGCCCAGTTGCTGGATGGATGGATGAGGTACTAAAAACTCATGTTTGCATTGTCAGCAATTCACAGCACCTTGACCCATAGTCTTAGATTGGAAAAGAGCAATCAACCATGTCCACCTACCCCCTCAGTCTCAACCCTGAGCAGGTTATTGCTGAAGAATAACACTGTTGGTGGCACCTTCAATCACTTTGTTAATGATTGAGAGTAGACTGATGGGGTGGTAATTGGCTGGGTTGGATTTGAATTACTTTTTTGTGGATGGGATCTATCTGAGAAATTTTCCATATTACCACATAGATGCCAGGGTTGTAGCTGTACAGGAACAGCTTAGTTAGGGGCATGGCAAGGTCTAAAGCACAAGTCTTCAGTACTATTGCCCAATGGGGAAAATTACCCATGTATGTCCTATATATAAAAAACAGGACAAATCCAACCTAGTGATCTACAAGTATCCACTCCCTCCTGCAGAAATTCACCAAAGATCCTCAGACAGCACCTTCCAAACCCATGACCACTTCCATTTAGAAGGATGAGGGCAGCAGATACATGGGAACACTGCTGCCTTCAAGTTCCCTCCAAGCCACACACCATCCTGACTTGTAAATATATTGGCATTTCTTCACTGTCGCTAGACCAATATCCTGGAATTCCCTTCCTAATGGCCTTGTGGGTCAACCCACAGCAGGTGGACTGCAGCAGTTCAGGAAAGCAGCTCATCACCACCTTCTCAAGGGCAGCTAGGGATGGGCAATAAATGCTGACCAGCCAGTGATGACCACATCCCACAAAAAAGATGAATAAATAAGGTATTTTCAGAATGTTATAGATATAGTAGGAGCTGCCGATGCTGGAGAATCTGAGATAACAAGGCGTAGAGCTGGATGAACACAGCAGGCCAAGCAGCATCAGAGGAGCAGGAAAGCTGACGTTTTGGGTCTAGACCCTTC
>JAHRHZ010000026.1:10960655-11034054 GCA_024137785.1 Ginglymostoma cirratum | reverse complement strand
CTAGACCCTTCTTCAGAAATTTCTGAAGAAGGGTCTAGACCCAAAACGTCAGCTTTCCTGCTCCTCTAATGTTGCTTGGCCTGCTGTGTTCATCCAGCTCTACACCTTATTTTCAGAATGTGGTGGGTTTTCTTCATCGTTGTGGAATCCAATGACATCAGCCATTTTTTGATATTGAATTGACAGAAGACTGGTATTTGTGATTTTGGGCACCTCAGGAGGAGGTTGAGATGGATCATGAACTTGGCACTTCTGGCTAAAGGATGTGGCAAATGCTTCAGTTGCATTTTTGTTTTACATTGTTGTGTCTGGCTCCCCCATTATTAAGGATGAGGATATTTGGGGAAACTCCAACACTGGTTTGTCATTCATTGTTTACCACCGTTTATGAATGTGGCAGGACTGTAGATCTTAGATTTGATTTGTTGGTTGTAGCTTATCTTTATCTATTGCATGCTTCTTCCAATACCTGGCATGCAAGCAATCTTGCGGCATCACCAGGTTTTATGTCTACCTGCTGCTGCTCCTGGCATACCCTTATGCAATCTTTGTTGAACCAGGATTGATCCCCTGGCTTAATGATAACAGTCGAGTTGGGGGTATACTGCGCCAAGATGTTACAGATTGTGTTTAATTACAATTCTGCTGCTACTGAATGGCCCGTAATTTCTCAAAGATGCCCAGTTGTGAGTTGTTAGATCTTCAAAGTGTCATATTTAGCCTAATGTTAGTATCCTGCAACATGATAGAAGGTATCAATATGAAGGAAAGATTTTGTCACCATACAGACTGTGGAGTGGTCACTTCTACCAACACTATCATGGACAGACTCATCTCCAGCTGGTAGGTTTGGGAGCATGAGTTTATGTGGGCTTATCCCTCTTGTTGTTTCCATCACCAACTGCTGTAAGTCTATTCTGGCAGCAATGTCCCTTAGGACTCAGGCAACTCAGTTAGTAGTGTGTTACTGAGACACTCCTGGTGATGGACCCTGTCTCAGTGCTTCCTCCAAATGGTGTTCATCATGTTTCATCAGCCGGGTTGGTGGTGTGGCAGGTGGCAATCAGCAGGACGTTTCCTTGCCCATGTTTGATCTGATGCCATGAGATTTCATAAGGTCCAGCATCAATGTTGAGGACTCTCAGGGCAACTTCCTTCCAACTGAACACCTCTGTGTTGCCACTTCTGGTGAGTCTGTCCTGCCAATGGGACAGGTTGTACTCAGGGACAGTGATGATGACATCCGAAACATTGTCTGTAAGGTAATATTCTGAGAGTATGACAATATCAAGCTATTGCTTGACTAATTGGTGGGACAACTTTCCTAATTTTTGGACAAGTCCTCAAATGTACATAAGGAGGAATTTGCAGGTTAACATGGCTGTGTGTGCTGTTGTCAAAGCTGGTGCCTAAGTCAGTGCTGGATGGTCTGTCTGACTTCACTCCTTATTGACTTTTATGTAACATTTTATGTACTTTTATGCACATTTCAATAAAAGTCAACCACATTACTATAGGTCTGGAGTTACTTGTGGGCCAGCCCTTTGATTAGTGTGCAGTAAGTGCTTTTTTATGCGGTAACTGTTTCGGATCTAGAATGTACAAGAGAGTGCGGTGGAAGCAGATTCAAGTGAGGCCTTCAGAAGAAAATTGAATAACTATCTGGAGAATAAAATGGAAGGGTCACAGGGAAAAGTTGAGGGAGTTGGACAGGATGAGTTATTCCAGACTGTTGAGACTGCACTGACCCGGGTGGCAATATCAGATCAGGCTGGCACAGTCTGATGGTATGGCCTCCTGTGCTGGTGTTTGGGGAAGAAGATGTTATAACTTTGCACCATCTGGTTCATCAGCACCTCCAGATTCCTGCCTCCAATTTTCCCTTCTCTGACATGTCCAGGGCAGAAAACCAGCACAGACATGACAGGCCAAATAGACTCTTTCTGAGCTATAAGAGTCCACAATTCAATAGAAACAGCTTGATTTAGTTCTTAGCCTCTGGAAGATTGTGCATTCAAACCTCACTCAAGAAACTTGGGAACATAATCCAGTCTGATACTTCAACGTCATGCCAAGCACCACAATATCCTTTCAACTAGATATTAATCTAAACTCTTATATCCTTCTCATTATGGATTAGGTGAGTGTTTAAGGGTCAATTTGAGCATCAAGACTCAGAAACAGGAGAAGGTGATTTAGCCCGTGAGTTTTTCTCACTGTTCATTTAGATTAAGTCTGATCCATTTTACAACTACACATTACTAACTTTGTTCCAAATTAATTTTTGTGCTTAACCAACAAGAAGTTATCCTTCACAGACTAACAAACTTCAATTAGCCCTTCCCTTCCCCCATCGCCCACAGTCTTTGGGGCAACAGAGTTCCAGATTTCTGCCAGTCTTTCACTGAAGGTGTGTTTCCTGATTTCACCCCAGAATGGACTAGCTCCATTTTAAATTTCAGCCCAATGTTCTGGATTCCCCCACGATAGGAAATAAATTCTCTCGACTGAATTTTACCTTTTTGTTCGTTAAGTGTCAGTTTCGTTGAGTTCATGGAGAGTTTCGCTCCTCGGGCCCAGCAAGTTTTCTCAATGCATCTTGACAGACCTACCTCCTCCCCTATGTCACCTCTAGCCCCATTCTACCCCATGTTGTACCCACAACAACTCACAACTGTGGAATGAACCAGCATCGCTGGCTCCAATGCCATCATTAAAGACCCAATGAAAACCCAGATTGTAAGTAGTAAATCTGGAGCTGCTCTAACACGGTTCCTGACACTTGCCCTGAACATGGCAGAGAAGGGAAAGTTGGGGGCAGGGATCTGGAGGTCCTGAAGGACCGAATAGTGCAAAGCTGTAACATCCTCTTCCCCAAGCACCAGCACAGGAGGCCACGCTATCAGACTGTGCCAGCCTGCTCTGAGATTGCCACCCGGGCCAGTGCAGTCTCAGCAGTCTGGAGGAATGTCGGGCACTGTAGGAAGAAGGTCACTGACCTTCTCCACTCTGCCAGTGTAAATGCCAACATCTTCTCTCCCATATCTCACACTCACTCTGTTTCTGCCACTGTACTCACTGAGGGTCATGCTCTACCATTCTCACTATGGCCTGCTATATCTCCCTCCCTCTGTAACTGTCACACACCCTAAGTCCCAACACCACTAACCCTGCATGCCCTCTATGCTGCCTATCACTTGCTTGGGACATCTCCCCATCTGCATCAAAAATAACAGCTGTGCCACCCACTTTCATCTGCCATAATACTCACACCTCTCTCACTCCAGGGGAGAGCAGCCCCCTAAGCTCCCTTAGGGCAGAAAGCATCAGGACAGGTGGTGTGCTGGTCAGCACCTTTTATGAGGAGAGGATCCAGACCCTGACTATCTTAAGTGGCTGACTGACTATGTTCAAGGCCTGGACTGGTAACAGAGGCTGCCCTGAGTTACTGAGTCAAGACTCTCTGAACGAAGGCTATCCTCCTTGGATTAATTGAAGCCTGCTGACAACCATGACAAGCTTCCTGGATTTGTGTCTGCGCTAAATGTCACAGAATTGTCTTTTTGGTATCTCTGGCTGAGGGCCAAGACAGAAAAAGGCAAGGAAAGGCAGGGATGCTGTGAGCATCCAGGCAAGCTTATAATGAATGTGTGGTGAGACAGCAAGCAAACAGCCCACAGATTGGCCTGGTCTAGCCCATGAGCTGGGTGTGTGTCCCTGAGCACACAGTGTCGTTGCCACAGCATTACAATGAGAGTTGCCCATGTAGAAGTGTGCTGTTAAGTGCTAAGGGGGTTCCTAGATCCACATGTCAGATTCCAGTGAGGGTGCACGTGATAACTGCTAATGGAGCATGCCCTGAGATATTAGTGCCAATGTCCAACACGGAGGTCCTTTGGAGCTAGTTGCAAACTAAAGTTGCCAGGTACCTGCTCTTCATATCTAATTTGCTTGTGGCGTATGGCACAATAGAAAGCTGAACATTAATAAGATGAGATCTGCAGTTAATAAAGTTATTAACCTAAATAGGTAGCTCTCCACTGCCTAGTGAGAATCTCACCTCAACACCAGCAACTTAGTTAAAAGACATGACGAGTTGATGCTGACATTGTGAGAGATGTGGCTGCACTTCTCGTACAATTCTACTGCACTTCTTATCATAGCCCACACTGCTCAAGCAGTTGTAAGATTTCACCCACTGTATGTAGATTAGCAAGTTCCTTTACCATTGTAAGTACTTCATTGAGATCACTCTACAATCTTTCTAAGCACAAGGGAATGCAAAACTCTGCAACCTACTGTCCTCATAACATTAACCTTTTCAACTACTGAAGAAGAGCTCGTAATTCTCTGAACAATAAGACAGAACAATTATATCTGTATTGTATCTGTATTCATCTGTATTGTAATTGCTTTTAGCAAAACTCTCTGCTGTTAAGTGTCAGTTGGTCACTCATATCTCAGAGTATGAAGGGTGTGGATTCAACCGCCATCTGAAGATTTGAGCACTGAGAGAATGTTGAACTATCAGAGGTACCAGGGTCAGTGTGAATCTATCAGCATAGTCCAATGAATCTGGGTCAATTGCTGGCCTCCACATCCTGTTGTTGTTTAGTTAGAGCTAATGTAGCCAACATTAACTAGCAGTTTGTATCTCTGATTTTATTCAAAATATAATCCACCTTCTCAGTAACTGAGAACAAAAAGACAAATGGGTTCCAAACCTGACAAACATATGAAAATACCAGTGTTTACTGAGTATCTGGCTCTGAGTTTCCTGCTCACTGCTGGAACCAAATTGTTGGGTAGGTGTTGGAGTGCATAAGGGGCAGGAAGTGGTGGATCACTATTTAAAATAGCACATCAGCTTATGTGCCCAGAATAAACAGTGAGAGCGACAGGGACTGAGAAAGACAGAAAGAGAGATACTTATAGAGATAGAAAGAAAACCACAAAGGTTTAGAAATAGAGAGGAAAAAAAAGAGGTGTAGGAAAAAAGAGAAAATGTGGCAGAAAGAGAGAGACATTGCCAGAAAATGAGATTAAAAAGAGACACGGAGGGACAAGAGAAAAGTGGGGAAGTTATCAGAGAATAAAAGATTGAAAGAGAGACAATATACAACTCGAATTCATACAACTTAACTTGAAAAATCGGTCAAAATTCACAGAATCACAGAAGTGTTAGAGTGCAGAAAGAGGCCATTTGACACATCATACCTTCACCAGCTCAATTCTCTAATGCTAATCTCCTGCCTTTTCCCTATATCCCAGCACACCAATTCTATCCAAATCATTATCTTTTGATTGCCTCAGGATTGACACAAGAAGCAAACATGGGATGTTCGGACTCCGCTATCAATCATTGTAATGTAACATAACATTCAGAGCTGACATAATCACAATGTAAATAAAATTAGTTTAGCATGTGTCTCCTTAAACTCTAACTGTTAGGTAGATCATGGTTAAATCCTAAATAGATCTGTCCCTCTCAATCATAATTCTCCGCCGCAAATCCATCCCATTTAATTCAATTCTCTCATGAATCCAGTATCATGAAGACAACAGTATGTGATCGTGTGCGTGTGTAGACAACAGTATGTGAGAGTGTGTGTGTGTGTGTGTGTGTGTGTATGGGTCTCTCTGAGAACTGAGCAGCTAGCAGCAGGATGGGATATGGCTGGGTGTGAAAAGGGCTCAATCTAAGCTCTAGGTGATGTTGAAGTGTGGGAAGAAGGTGTAAACCCATCAGTAGGTGACACCAGGCCCTTTGCCCCTCCCAGTCCCTGGTTACTGCAGAAGTGCTGGGAGAAACAATCAGTTCCTTCCTTGTACTGAGAACTCGATTTAGAACTGTCCACGATCGGAGGGATCATGCACAGAGTCGGGGTTCAAAACCATTCAATAAAATCAAACTTGTTCCCCCTCAGAACTTAAATTTACCACAGGTTTGATTCAGGGAAATAAGACACTTCACAGCAGGGTTATCAAAGAACATTTGACTTCGAACCCCGCTAAAAAAAAATTAGGACAGGTGACCAAATTCATGATTAGAGAGACAGATTTTACCGACCTCCTTAGAGAGAGAAATAAAGAGACGCTGAAGTTTAGAGAAGGACTTCCCAAGTTTAGTACCCAGCAGTTGAAGGGCCAGGCAGCAACTGATGGGATGATCGAAATCAGGGATATGCAAAGGATTGAGTTAGAGGATTGCACAGATCTCGGGAACAGTACTTCCAACATCAGCTAGAACTTCAAACACCACACCCCACACTCCCCCCACAGCAATACACCTGACAGTCTCCAACTTGGTCTTTATCCCAACCTGGCCTGGTGACTATGTCCCATCTTGCACTTTGATAAAGAAATTACAAGTAATCCTTACTCCTTGAAAAGGGGTGGAAGGCTGGCTGACGTGGAACAGCAGCAAGATTTCGGATTCAGACTCACAAGACTTTAAAAGCAGCAATTCACATTGGTTGAATTATCTCTTCCTGAGCCATGGGATTCATTTGACTCTGATCATAGAATTTATAGGTAGATGGCTGTAAACAGATTCTTTGTAAGTACCTCAGTTTATTAGTTTCAACCAAAGTAAAATGTTGAGAATGCTGGAGGTCTGAAATAAAAGCTGGAAGGTTGGAGAAACTCAGCAAGTCCAACAGCATCTCTGGAGAGAGAAATAGAGTTAATGTTTTGAATCAAATATTATTTGGAGAATTAACTCTGATTGTTAGATTACTGGAGCCAACAGTGCATATACAGACCATTGATCACTAGCTTCTGACAAATTTATATAGAATTAGGCCTGATTAATCCTGATCCTACAGAGATTTCCAGCACACAAAAGCCATATCCAAGGCAATTCCACTCTGTGTACATTCTGATTTGAAGATAAGATTTGACTCCAAGAGGGAAATCCATTCTGATTAGCAGTGCAAGCTGGATCCAACTCTTTGCTGTTTATCTCCAAATGCTTTCCCTCCCCCACCCTGGAGAAATATCACAGAGTACTTCATAGACAATGCGTTGTTGAAAAGCAGCAAGGGAAGATACGCAAAAAAGATGTTACATTTCCGTAGAGTGTAATCATAGCCTCGGGCAGTTCACGTGCAGTCATTCCTGAAGTGCAATCACAACAATGTTATACAGCCGAGTTCCACAATGTAACCAGACTACCTTTGTCAGGTCTTTCCTTTGAGCACATTGTTACCTCCCAACTTTTCTACAATTCCAATTCTAAACTCCTCTGATCGGGTTTTCACCTTCTTATTGAAACAATCCTTATCAAAGTCACAGCCTATCCTCATGTAACTGTGCGAAATGTTTCCTCCCTTAAAGGGATATGGCATTACTGGTTAGGCCAGCATTTGCTGCCTATTGTAAATGCCCTGGAGGACGTGGTGGTGTTGAACTGCTCCTTGAACTCTGAAACCCATGTGGTGAAGGTGCCCCCACAGTACTGTTAAAGGGAGAATTTCAGAGTCAGAACTGTGCATAGCGTAGAGAGGTAAATCCATTAGTTTTCCTTCTTTGTACCTCCATGTGGTAGACATCATGGGTTGGGAAGATCCTGTCAAGAGAGCCTTGGTGAGTTACTGTAGATGGTGCACACTGCATATTTGGTAGGGGGTTGGGGATTCATTTTTAAGGAGGGTGTCAGTCCATTGGATTGCTTTGCATTAGATAATGTCAGTTTTCTAGTTGCTGGAGCTGCACTTACTCAGGCAAGTGAAGAATATTCCATCACACTCCTAACTTATCTTTCATCATCCTTTTCAACCTGTTTGCAGCCCTTAACATGGTTGATCACAAAACTCTCTCCTAAGTCTGCCCTCCAATGTCCACTTTGAATGGGTTTGACTTTGGCTGGTTGCATTTTGACCTACCCACTCATAGCCAGAGAATCACCTGCATTGGCTTCTTTTCTGGTTTTTGTCCCATTACCTCTGGATCTATCCACCAGCCCTATTTGGTGTTCACCTACCTGCTGTCTTTGGGCAATCTCACCTAAAATGCTGATAACACCAAGTTTTACCTCATCACCACTTCTCCACACTGTTTAATATGTTGGACTGCTTATCCTGACAACCAGTGTTGGGTGAACAGAGATTTCTTCCCAAACCAAAGCAGTTGCTTTCAGTCCCAACCCGAAACATCAACTTTCCTGCTCCTCTGATGCTGCCTGGCCTGCTGTGTTCCTCCAGCTCCACACTTTGTTGTCTCCACCATAAACCCTGTTCCCCAGCCATGAACTCTACTCCTCTCCCTGGCGACTTTCAAGACCAGAACCTGATGTTGGCAATAGAATGGTGTCATAACTGAAGACCCCATATCCTTACCAGACCTGTCTCCTTCCACCTCATGGAAACACTTAACTCCAACCTGATCATCTGCCGCAAACTTCCACTCAGGTTGATTATCCCAATACTCACCCTGCATCAACCCTCACCCTCTTTGTAAACTTCAACTCATGCAAAATACTGGTGCCTGCTTCTCTGACTGCACCAAGTTTGTGTCCTATAGCACATTGTAGCTGGGAGTATTGGACCAGACAGGACAAGGAGAAGAGTTTTGCTGTTTATTGAACCTGTGTTTTACCTAGCTTGGGGATGTTTGATGGGATGTGTCCGCACAGCTTCGCCCCAAGGAAGGGTCACAGATTTTCAAATAGAACCCAGTCACCATTCCCCCTGCCATGGACTTGGGTGTGGGTGTGTCTGTGTGTGTGTCTCTGAGGCCGGGGGCTGTCAGGGGCTGGACGATTTTCTTTCAGTTGGAAAACTTGCTCCAGGAGAGTCATTCTTTTCATTACAACAAAGCCCCGCGCAGGGACACGGGATATGGAGATAGGTGTTACCTCGAATGCCCATCACTAGAGTCGCCCAGGAGCCCGGGCGGTGGGGCTGACCAGGACAGATCCAAACCTCGGGAATGTCAGGAAGACTATTCACTCGGTTCGAAACTGACACCGGGACAGGAGGCCAGGCTCCGTGTGTGTGTGTGTGTAGTGATTTTAAAACAAACGCATTCCTAACTGACTGAGAGATATTAGCGCATAAACACGTGTCTGTTGGCAGCCAAATTGTTGAGCGAGGTGTGAGAGAGTATGTGGGACTGACTGTCAGATATGACACTTCTCCAGTTTGTGTCCTTCCCCAAACGGAACTGCCCTACCCAGTGTGTGTTAGCGAAAGAGAGAGTTATTCACTCACATTCCCCACTTATCCAAGCTATCTGCCTCTAATGGGTTTATACCCGTTCGCGTTTAGAAGACTGAGAATTGGAAGCAATGAGATCCTGGCGGGGGACTGGAGAGAGAGGGAACTGGGAGGATGTTTCATTTTGTGGGGGAGAATGGGAAGCACAGTTTAAAATTAAGAACCTTCTCTTTTAAACTGGCGAACAGGAGATTATTTTTCTTTTAAGAGTGTGTGTGGAATTCTGGTCCCCTGGGAGTGGTGGAAGCTGGGTCATCACATTAATTCAAGGCAGAGTTAGGTAGATTTTTACAGACAAGGGTGTCCAGGGGGTGAGGGTAGACAGGGCAATGGAGCTAAGACCCCCCAACTAAATCAGCCGTGATCTTATTGAATGGTGCACCGGGCTGCCCTTTAATCCTGTGATTCTACATGTTGCTGTCAGCTGCCTGACTGACAATTACAGATTGCCCCAAACTTTTCTACTCAGAATCACACAATAACTCTCCTTTATGTAGCATGTCTGATGTCGTAAGACAATCAAACAAAATTTGACACTTAACCCCACCCCCCATGGAAATTTCGGGACTAATACCCAAAAGCATTATCCAAGATAACACAGTGTGGAGCTGGAGGAACACAGCTGTCCTCTGCTGTGTTCCTCCAGCTCCACACTGTGTTATCTCTGACTCCAGCAATGGCAGTTCTTACTGTCTCTGAGCATTATCCAAGATGTTGGTTTTAAAGGAGATTCCAGAGCATGGAAATTAAGTAGCTAAGGGTACAGGTCACAATGTTTGGCTGATTAAACCCAGGATGTGCAGAACTGGAGAGGGAAAGGGTTGTAGGGCTGCAAGAGGGAGGAAGGAGTCAATGGAAGGGTTTGAAGACAAGAATAAAAAGTTTAATTGCTGGATCAGAAGATCACCTGTCTAATGTTTCTTTCTTTGGTTGACGCCATTGCTCTCTGATTAACACCCTGATTAAATACATTCGGACGTTTTCCATCTTAATGACACTGCGTAAATGTAAGTCGGTTTTGGCATTGTTACATTTTATCTGAAATTTGGGAGTTATCTTCACAGTTACAAAAGCCAATCAGGAAATCTTTTATTCAGGGCTATTGTTTATTGGACAGCTTAATTCCCAGTCCCAATCCATTCGCCAGAAAAAATGTGAGGTTATGTACTTTGGCAGGAAGAATAAAGGAGCTGAATATTATTGAAATGGAGAAGGCCACAGAAAACTTCTGAACCAAGAGATTTGAGAATCCTCATACATAAGTGACAAAAAGCTAGCATCCAATTAGAGTATTAGAGTCATAAAGATGTACAGCACAGAAACAGACCCTTTGGTCCAACTCATCCATGCCGACCAGATATCCTAAATAAATTAGTCCCATTTGCCAGCATTTGGCCCATATCCATCTATACTCTTCCTATTCATATACCCATCCAGATGCCTTTTAATTGTTGTACCAGCCTCCACCACTTCCTCTGGCAGTTCATTCCATACACACACCACCCTCTGTGTGATGAAGTTGCCCCTTAGGTCCCTTTTAAATCTTTCCCCTCTCATCTTAAACCCTTGCCCTCTAGTTTTGGACTCCCATGCCCTGGGGAAAAGACCTTGCCTATTTACCCTATCCATGCCCCTCATGATTTTATAAACCACTATAAGGTCACCCATCAGCCTCCAACACTCCAGGGAAAATGGCCCCAACCTATTCAGCTTCTCCCTATGGCTCAAACCCTCCAGCCTGGCAACATCATTATAAATCTGTTGTGAAATATTTCAAGTTTCACAACATCCTTCCTATAGCAGGGAGACTGGAATTGCATGCAATACTCCAAAAGTGGCCTAACCAATGTCCTGTACAACTGCAACATGACCTCCCAACTCCTATACTCAATGCACTGGCCGATAAAAGCCAGCACACCAAATGCCTTCTTCATTATCCTATCTACCTGCAACCCCACTTTCAAGATAATATGAACCTGCAGTCCAAGGTCTCATTGTTCAGCAACCCTCCCCAGGACCTTACCATAAAGTGTATAAGTCCTGCCCTGATTTGCTTTTCCAAAATGCAGCACCTCACATTTATCTAAATTAAGCTCCATCTGCCACTCCTCGGCCCATTGGCTCATCTGATCAAGATCCCATTGTACACTGAAGTAACCTTCTTCACTGTCCACCACACCTCCGATTTTGGTGTCATCTGCAAACTTACTAATCATATCTCCTATGTTCATATCCAAATCATTTATATAAATGATGAAAAGCAGCGGACCCAGTACTAATCCTATTGGCACACCACTGGTCACAGGCCTCCAATCTGAGAAGCAACTCTCCACCACCACCCTCTGTCTTCTACCTTCAAGTCAGTTCTGTATCTAAATGGCTAGTTCTCCTTGTATTCCATGTGATCTAACCTTGCTAATCAGTCTACCATGAAAAACCTTGTTAAACGCCTTATGTGAATAATACAGAAGTTAAATAGAAAGTTGACCTTTATTTCAAAAGGAACAGAATACAAAAATATAGAAGTCTTGCTAAAGCTATACAACAAAGCATTATTCAATTGGTACCGAAATAATGGGAACAGTTTGTTCCTCTTATTTGACGAAAGATATGCTGTCACTGAAGGCAGTCCGGAGAAGGTTTACATGGCTGATTCTGGGAATGGAGGGATTCTGTTATGACAGCTTGAGCAAGTTGGGCCTGTACTCATTGGAGTTTAGAGTATTGAGAGGTGACCTTATTGAAACAAATATGATTCTTAGGGTAGAAGTACAGGATAGATGTAGATAGCTGTACAGAATAGATGTAGAGATGTCAATAAAGGGGTCTCCGATTTAAGACCAAGATGAGGAGGAACTTTTTCTCTGATAGGATAATGAATCTGTGGAATTCTTTACCACAGAGAGCTGTCAAGACTGGCGCACTATGAATATTCAGAAAGATAGATTTTTAATCAGTAAGGGATCAAGGGTTATGGGGAAAAGAGTTGAGGATTATCAAATCAGCCATGATCTCATTGAATGGTGGAGCAGACTATTGATGGTCTAAATAAATATGATCTTATGAATCTCAAAGTCATCAGATAAAACCAGAAAGAAAGTTGTGAGGAAGCAAAGTATATCCATCATGATTTGGAACTGCCTCCCTGCCCTTCTCCATTTCTCTATCTCCCTCTACCTCCTTAAGATATTCAATAAAACCTTATTGACAAAGCTTTTGGTCATCAGACTTAACATTTCTAAGTATTTCCATACATGTCTCAGTGTCACATTTTGATTTGTAATTCCCCTGTGAAACATCTTAGAATGTTCCATTACATTAAAGGTGCTACACAAATGTAAGTTGTTGTTTGGTAAGGAGGGGTTACAATTGTTTCAGAGATAAGACCAGTTCATGTTTTGCATCTTAAACCCCTGTTCTTTTTGTACTTCACATAAATTACTTCCACCTTTATTTGGGTTTTTGACAAGCCACAAAGTTGGCAGGCAGTACTTTTGGTGTAACAAATTAACAAGCCACAAAGTTGGCAGGCAGTACTTTTGGTGTAACAAATTAACAAGCCACAAAGTTGGCAGGCAGTACTTTTGGTGTAACAAATTAAGAGGATTTATTCAATACTAAAGCAATACTCAATAACCAAGGAATTGTTTCATGTCACACATGCCATTACGCTCTATGGCGGCATGGACGTAGGTCAATGTTAGTTAAGGACTGGTCTGACTTCCTTCTTCCATCTCTTTTTTTCTCTGAAACTGTATAAATGTGTATTGGTCACTTCCAGAGAGCCCTTTTTACTCCTCTCTCTTTCTGATTCACAGGCTTTCTTCTACCATGTTTGGTAAATGCAATTGATCTGCACCATTCATAACACAGTCAATGTGATCAATACACCATTCATTCTCCATAAATCATTCACAGTTACATCAACAGACCATCAATACACAATCAATAGCTACAACCTGAGCTACAATTAACAAAGTCTAAGGTATGCAGACAAATTGGAAACTTAAATTGTTCTTTGGTTACATTTTTGGTAACACAATTAAAATCAGCATTTATCAGTACAATCAAAAACATGAAGTTAGTAAACCACCTTTTTTTTCTGATGAAGGGTCTAGGCCCGAAACGTCAAGTTTTCCTGCTCCTATGATGCTGCTTGGCCTGCTGTGTTCATCCAGCCCCACACCTTGTTATCTTAGTAAACCACCTTATCACTTTGAATTGTACTTTCCCTGTCTTTTATTGTTTAACCATACATTTCACAAAAAAGACAATTGGACTTTTCACATGTTTCAATTATTTCTGATTGTGTTGTTTTAAAACTTTAAACATAAAACAACATGTAGGCCTATTAAGTCATTCCCATGGCTTAACTTTGTCTATTGCAGTTCAGGATATGATCACTGTTATTATACTAGTCCTCTGATGTAACAGTAAATGAGTTATTGATTGTATGCTTGTCCTCTCTTCTTTGGCAGTCTCGCAGTGACTTTCTTCCACTCCAGTTCAGTGGTTTCTGAGTCCAACATGTAATCTGCAGACCAGATTCTGCCACATGTGCCAGGTGGAGCTTGAAGGGGTTGGGAAGATTAGGATGTTCAATTCCTCTGCACTTCAACTATACATCTGCATGATCCTGATGAAATCTGTCAGTGTGTTTAATGTCTTCCAAATGAACATCCCTCCCTTTTGGTCAGTCACAGACTGGGGTCACTCATGAATCGATGGTTATATCTGCCCTCTTTAGAGATACCATAAGGATATTGTTTCTGCTGTACCCATCAGAGTTTCCTGTTGCAACTGAATTCTGTGTAGACCAGTTACTCCAGGAAAACTAAAGAAAAATACTGCAGATGCTGGAAATCTGAAACAAACACAGAGAGTGCTGGAGAAACTCAGCAGGTTTGGTAGCATCTAGACAAAGAAATAGAGTTAATAATTCAAGTCCGGAATGACTCTTGTTCAGGAACGGAGCTGAATTTCTCCAACATTTTCTGTGTATATTTCAGTTGCTTCAGAAGTCTGGTGTCAGGTATACAAACAATGTGCTCACCAAGTAGGGCTGTTTTTCACTGATTAGTTTCTTGGCATTGGATAAGTGGGCTTGGGAAGGACACTGTTGCAAGGCCGCTTTCTTGCCACTAGTTTTGGAGCGCTTTATAAAGGCACCACTGGGGGGAATCCCCCAGTAATTTTAGAAGCTGCTGTATGTTTCCCAAGTCTCCAAAGCCGCTAGGAACTTGGGGACCATGGCTTCCCAGAAACCAAGACCTTTAATCTTTGGCATGTCGCTGAAAAGCTGAGCTGGCATGTTGGAGCCAATGGCAAATTTTCTTAACCATGTATGTCTTTGTTGAGATGTGTCTCCTAAAAATACCGAAATTGGTCTGAAAGCGGAGAGCTTTGGTTATGGATTGGAGGCAATGTAGATTGAACAGTTTCCCATCTGTTCTGTAGACTAGGCTTTTGGATTACTCTCTGTATCTGTGCCCAAGTTTGAAGTAATATATGACAGCAATGTCTGTCTGTTCCTCCGGGTAATTTGCTGGAAGAGAAGTGCAGTTTTGCAGCAAAGAAAATGAAGAAGAGAGTTGGTGCAATTACAAAGGCTTGTTCCGCCTCAGTTTTCACTGAGATAGGGTCTGTGTTAGTTCCATTAGAGAGGATCACACCTTGCATGTCATTGTGGCATAGGTGAAGGATGGTGACTTTTCTGAGGGGAGCCAAATTTCAGGAGGACACTCCAGTAACCTTCATGGTCGACACAGTCAATGGCTTTTGTGAGTTCAACAAAGGCCATGTCCAGCTCTCTTGGTGCTATTCCTTGCAATTCTCTTGATTTTGGTGCCTGGTAAATATCACGTCTGTGATGCCTCCTCACTGTCACGTGATCCCAGAGGAATTCCTTGGCCACTGCTGGGTGATGGTCTCTCTTCTTGAGTATGTTGAATGTCATCATCATTGACTGTCCCTTTACTTAAGGAACGACCTCTACTCAGGATTGTGAGCTTCTGTCATCAATCTTCATATTACTAAACAGATTGATACCTACCTGCAGACCTTGAGACACATGGGGCAGGGTATTCCACCAGGACATGCAATCTGGAGTGCAACATTTGTTCTCTTTTCTTTCTTTCCCTGCTGCTACTCTGCCTCAATATTAAGGTGGTTGGACTCAGAATGTGATGTTGCCATTTTGATCAATCATAATCGAGCTCCTCAATGTCATTAATTTTAATGCTGCTGTACTTCAAGGAGATCTGTCATCCGAATGCCTTCTTTGTCCTCCCCTGGCCATTTGAGAGTTGATAACACAAGAACTGGTGGGGAGATGCTTTATGCCACCTGGACCCAGTATCCAGTCCATTGTAATTGGTTTTGCAAGCATTTAGCCTGATTGCTTACAGGCCTAGCTTCAAAAAGGATTCCAGCATTTGTTTAATATCCTGCCATTGAATCTGGAGGATGGGGTAGAGGCATTGCTGGTGGGATTTCTCTAACACTCTTATGTAGAAAGGTTTGCACAGTCAAAGTGCCACTGCAGTACAGGACTGTGGTAAGAACAATTGTGCTGCACAGTAGAATTTTTGTTGCGTTGTGGAGGTCTTTGTTGCACTGATTGTAGTAATTATGGTATAAAAAGTGAGAATCAAAATTAATTATCTTTACTAAATATAGTAGGAGAAATCATGGACCTCGGAGCTAAACAGGGATTACAAAAAATTTCTCTGAAAAGTCCAGTTGACAGATGGCAGCGCCGGCAAGGTAGGCAGCATTCGGCCTGTCTGGTCCAGATGGTGATTCCTCCCTTCTTCACTTACCCTTTTAATCTACTTTCTTCTTGTTTTTCTTCACCTTCTCCCTGTCGGTGGTGGTGGAGAAGGTGACATCGTGGAAGAGAGCAGGCGGAGCGGGACTCTTGGCTGGGTAATAGCTTGGCATGGCAATGGAGCCAGGGACTCTTGGTTGTGATGGGCCTGGAGCCAGGCTCTCCTGGTTATCAGAGAGGCGGGGGGGGGCCGCAGCTGCAGTGGAGCCAGGGGTTCCTGGTTGCAGGGTGAGTGTGGGTCCAGCACGGCACCCGGCATCGGCAGCCCATTAGCAAGATAGGCCCAATGATGAAGAGATGGCATCTCAAAAGTTGCAACTTTGACATTGGTGGGTCTGGCACAGGCGGCAGAAGGGTGTTAGTCAGCCAGTTGAGATCTCAGGATTCACAGTGAGGGCAGCGGAAATGAGGATGGACTTATTCAGCTTCATCTTTTCATTCTTCTTATTCTTAAAATGTTCAAATAGTGCCAGATTGTGGTGACAGTTGAAGCTTTTCACTTTATTTCACTGTGCTGATGATTGTAGAGTACAAGTGACAGTAAATCATCATTCATTCATTCAGTTTTACACAATAAGGAAGAATCAGGACAGACCAGAATAGTGGCCCCAGGCAGTAAAGACTACATGTCCTTCCTAACCTATCAATTGGTTGTTAAGCATAATTCTGTTACTAAAAACTCCTCTTGATTTGTTAAACATATCTGTCAACTTTGTGTCTTGTCAAGAAGCTGAATAAAGTAATTCAAATAATTTACAGAACATTATTGTTTCACAACCAACAATTAAAACATAAGATGACCTGATCATTATTGCTTTGTTCTTTGCAGGATCCTGCTGTGAAGAAATCGACTGTCACATTTCCTACATTGTAACAGGGACTCCACTTTGAAAAGTCCTTCGATGCCTATGGGCTGTTTTGGGACATCCCGGTAACTTGCCTACAAATGCAAGGTTGTCCTTTTCTTCACATCAGGAGCCTTGCAGACCTATGATGTCCAGCACGTACAATACACTTGTTAGGCCTCAGCTTGTACAGTTGTGGGCACCACATTATAGGAAAGGTGTGAATGTACTGGAGAGAGTGAATTACAAGGATGCTTCCAGGGATGAGAAGCTTCAGGATGAGGATAGATTGAAGAAGTTGGAATTGTTCTCCCTGGACAGAAGAGAGGAGATCTGACTGAAGTTTTCAGACTGGACAGAGTAGATGGGGTGAAGTTGTTTCCACTTGTAAAAGAAACAGAAACAAAAGAACATAGATTTAAGATGATGTGCAAATGAAGCAAGAGTGATGTGAGAGAGAAACATTTCACACACAGGGAGTAGTTAGGGTATGGAATGCACTGGAAAGGTGCTGGAAGGAAGTTCAACTGAGTCATTCAAGAGGGCATTGGGATATGTATTTGGATAGAAATGATGTGCGAGACATGGAGAAAAGACTGGAGACTGGTACTGGTGAATAGAACAGACAAGGTCATGATGACCAAACAGTTTCCTTCTGCACCAAAACAATTCCAGGATTCTGGGAGAGTGCACTTCCCGTCTGGATAGGGCTGGGAGGACGGGTATCTATCAGGTTCCCATTGATGATATTTGCTATGAACAGTTGGCCCCCAGTATGGAACTCCCACTGACCATGACCAGAAAATGGCCTTTGGAGCAGCATGACGTGACTGGGCCAAGACAGAAAGCTGGGCACTGAGGGCTGAAACAGGCAGCGATTCACATCAAGCTGGGTCTGCTTCTTCCCCAGAGAGGTAACACCTTTAGCGGCAGCAACATTAGAAACCTCCAAATCCTAAAACAAGTCTAAGCACCAGACCTCACCCCTTCCACTGTTCCTATCCTCAGGGCTTGGTGTTCCGCTCACTGTCGGGGAGTATTGATGCAATCCAGACGGAATTGGCTGAACTAGCCCCTAAAAAAAATCAAAACATTTCAAAGGAAACTCAAGCCCATTGTCACAATTCACCATTTTTTTTAAACTTTGTTCAAGATTCAAAACTCCTCGATCAGGATTCTCCTTCAGAACTGGCCAGTGCCCAGGGTAACAGGATGTGGAGGTGCCAGTATTGGACTGGGGTGGTCAAGGTCAAAAATCACACAACACCAGGTGATAGTCCTACAGGTTTGTTTGAAGACACATGCTTTTGGAGCCTCACCCCTTCTTCAGGTGTCAGGAGCGAGACTCTGAAAACTTGTGTCTTCAAATAAACCTGGTGGATTATAACCTGGTGTTGTGTGATTTTTGACCAGGGTACCAGGGACACTGGGCAGCTTTCAGCCACCTCAGGCAGCGAGTGGAGACAGGGTTAAACAATCTGAGGAAACGTCACTGCACCCGAAACATTAACTCTGATTTCTCTCCACAGATGCTGCCAGACTTGCTGAGCTTTTCCAGCAATTTCGTATTTTGTTAAGGGTTAAACATTCTTGTCCTGACACAGTTCACACCACTAAAAGGAGGAGATAGTTGGATATGGTTGGAAGTTGCATTATTGGCAGAGGACTTGACACCTTTAATAAAATGTATTTTGTTTGTGGGATGAGTCAACCTCCAATGTTTTCTTCATACGCTACTATGAACAGAACTGCTTTAGGGACTGTTTGTGTATATAAAGATATTTTTATGAATAAAGTATATTTTAGAAATAAAGTGTCTGTGGTTGGGGATGGGGAAGGGAACACACTTGTGTTAATAAAACTTCACCAGGTTAAAATTCATCGGGGAATATATTCTAACTCAATAAAGTTGCACTCTATCACATGGTCCGCTGTTCATCTTTGTGACTTTGGGAACTTGGGAGTGTTTTGGGGCTCGCAATCTGAGCTAACCCTCAGATTGCTCGGTGTTCAGCCTGGTCTCCCTGAGCATGGGAGCAGGCAGCAGCCCGGCACAGTGTGAGGTGTGAGGATTGACAGTTTCTCATTGCTGCCTGTTAATGATGGACGGGGTGGGAAAGTGTGTCAAGAGGTGACAGTCTGGAGCCATCCCCAGCCCCCACCCCCCCCCCGCTGCCTGACACACTCCCACCAGCGTTCTGCAGGGGATTTCGAAAGCCTGGAGCTGAGGCCCACAGCGGCCAGCATTTGGCCCCCTTACCCACATTGTTGACACAAGCAGGTCAACCACTAAATTCATCGCAAGGGAAAACCCCGAGCCAGCAGCCTATCCGCTTCCACAGCGAGTCTGCGAGGGGGGTTAGGCTCTGGATAAAAGGACAGAGCAACAACACAGGCTCAATCCGATTCCCATCTGATCCCAGGGAAGTAGCAGCAGCAGCAGCTGCTGCTGGGGAATATCAGCGCCACAGCCAGTGAGGTATCATCCCAGATGGAGGGGAATGGAGCGTCAGGAGCCCGGAGCCGGCTATGTCCCTGTCTGCACTGTCCCAGTGGTCAGTACCCGGGGGGACCAAGGTAGGACTCCCAGCGCCACCGAGAGGGAAGCCCGAAAGCGTTTGGTTTGCTGTAGTCTGTGTGTGATAGCATCGGCCGGACTGCAGTTGAGGCTGAGTTTAATAAAGTTACCCAAGGGGGCCCTCCATCTGGAAGCGAATACCCTCTCTGTCTTCTCTCTGAGCTGTGGGTGGTGTCTGTGAGCAGTGCTGAGGGAGATTTATATCTCTATTTTACGTATTAGTCTGTTCAGTAAGATGTGAAAGCTACAGCTCCCCTCCACAGGGGGCTGTGCTAGGGATCCCCGCTCCTCCCCTGAATCATCAGTGATTCACTCAGATGAAGGAGCAGAGTGTTTTATGTCCAAGTTTCTGATGACGCCAAGTTGACAGGCGCCCGGAGAGAGAGAGACACAGTGAGCAGAGTAAAGAAAAATTAGCAGGCGGAGTTCAATATATGGAAACATGATACAACAACAAATCAGATATTTTCTTTAATAGCTAGAGTTTGGGATCTTTAGAGGAGCAGCGAGAGTTAGGTGTTACACATCACTGTAAATTCGAGTACAGGTGCAAGATGTAATAAAAAGCCCAGCATAAGGATGACCCTTATCTGTAGAGGATGAGATACAAAAAGGGGCAAGTGATGCTGCAGTTTTACATTTAGAGTCATGTCTTCAGTTTGGGGTTAGTACCTCAAAGTGTATAGTTGTTGTTGAGGAGGATTATCCCAATCCACCAGAATTACACTAGGCTTTCAAGGGTTACATTTAGAGGTCAGGTTTGTTAACCTTGGTTTGTTTCTCTTTGTTTAAGATGGTGTAGGGGTGAACCGATTGAAGAATTTAACATAATGTGAACTGCGATTGGAGTTCAGAACAATCTTAAAACCAGAGTTGAGTTACTCAGGAGTGAACTCAAGAAGGACCATCTGTGCACAGAGTGATGCAAATATGGAATCCCCTCTCTCAAAAAGTTGGGAAAGGAGTCTATTGGAGCAAGAATGGGTTATTGGAGTTGAGGTGCAGAATGGTGACCAACTATGTGAGTGGCAGCATAGGTTCAATGGGCTGAGTGGCCTACTAATGTTTATCTGATTCTGTAATTGTCATGACCCAAGGTACAGCCAGGGCACGTTCAGCAAGAACCCATTAACAATGACCAACAAGAAAGCTGGATGAATCCCCGCTTGAGTTCTCAGTCCAGTGCTACTACTTCTTCTAAATGATGCCTTGAATGGGAAGTCATCGTAACTCAGGACAGGGATTAAAGCCATGAGGCTGCTATTAACTGCTCTGGTTACCTCAGTTCTTAACAACTGAACCATCAGTGAATTTAAGTTACAAAACAGCTTGACTCTGGTGATATGGTAGAGAATAGTTTATCATGTGACAATTGCTCTTTGCTAATCTGGTGACATGTTAAAGCCCCACTAGATAGGATTATGCCCATTGGGGAGCAGCAACAAACCATTGTTTACATGAGGAGCCAATCTCCAGCTGGTGTCTGTGCTACAGTGAGAGCTTCCTGGAAGTGTAACACCAGTCCTTTTGATGTGTGTACCCTATGAATATGAAGGAAATAATGCATGTAGTCTATAGGCTTCCTCATCCCCAGGGTGGCTTAAAGCACTTTACGGACAAAGAAGTAATGTTGGCATGCAGTCACTTCTGTAATGTAGGAAATTAATTTGAGCACAGAAAGTCCCAGAAACAGGAATGTGAGATTGAACAGATATTCAGCCTCAGTGATGTTGGTTAATATTCAGGACACCAGTTTAAAAACTGCCATTTTCTTCCCAAAGTGATAACATCTCATCCAAAAGGCAGTACCTCTGTGCAGCCCTCCCTCAATTCTTCCACTTGGTGAGTCAGACTGAGTTATGAGATCGAACCCATGAGTTCAAGTAAAAGGCCAGAGTGAAAACCACTGAGCCACAGACAAAGGCTTAGGGCAGCTCAGACTTAGAACATGTTGATAATTCAGGAGCCCAGTCATGTAAACCACGTAAATTATCAAATAGATGGTTGAAGGGGAAGATGGTGGCATAGGGATTTGTCTGTGGTCTGGTAACACATGGCTTCAATTGCAACCACAGCAACTGGTGGAATTTCATTTCAGTTAATAAATCTGCAATTGTAAAGCTTGTCTCAGTGATAGTGATGAGGACAACTTTAATTGCTTGTTGATTTTAAAAAAAAACACCCAGTTCACTAATGTTCATTTGAGCAAGTATGCTGCCATCCTTTCCCTTATATATGACTTCAGACCTACAGAAATGTGGTTGACTCTTAACTGCCCTTTGAAATGGCTGAACAAGCCCCTTAGTTCAAGAACAACGAGAGACAGGAAACACATGCCAGTATTGCCAGTGAAGCCTACATCACATGAAAGAATAAAGAGAAAATAAGTAAAACAACACTGAAGTAGTACAAATTCTGGCAGTTCTTGTATACATACTGAAGTAGAGTTTACAAGTTTCTGATTGTTCTGAACTCTCCAAACCTGCTGTCCTGTGCTTCCTTAACCCTATTGGTTATGTTACTATTGACAGTGCCGTCAGTATTTGGAGACCATGGCTAATCACGCCCAAAGATATTGCAAGGGAACAACAAAGACAGATGACAAAAGTAAGTTTGGTTCCACGATATGTTTCTTTTTCTCTCTGTCTCTCCATTAACCAGTGCGTTGCTGTCACAACTCTGGATTTAACACTGGCCTCTTCTAATACTTTCTTTTTCTACTTCTTCCACCCTCAAACACCTCACCTTCCAGTGATAAATCCTTCATTGTGAATAATGAACATTGGTGGATATTTGACCAAAATGAGGCTCATGGCTGAGTCAAAATCTATCATCAGCTGATGGGCCTGACTGGATGGTGATAAGGAACGGGCATTCTCATCTAGTTCACACTGTAATTCAGAGACCAGCACTAACCAGGAGACCGGGCTGTGCTGTTACTCAGTAGGGAGTGGCTGTGAGAAAGGTACTCTCACTTTCCTCCTTCAATACCACTGCTAGCTCACCCCAGACTCCAAACACATGGGTTCACACAGGAACTCTGCTGTGTACATCTCCTTAAAGCACAGCTCATAAACCCAGGGAGAATGGCTGTGTGGTGCTCAGTATGGGCATGTGATGCCCTGTATGTGTGCAATACTCCATGTCTTGCCCCAGATGGATATCTCTACAGTGTCAGAACCTCTAAGATCATGAGGCAAAGATGAAGAATGTGGTTCTGAAAAAGAATCAAATTCAGCTTAACCAGTCACTGTTTCTATCCTGACAGAAGCTGAGTATTTCCAGCTCTTCTTGTTTTTAGTATAAAGAATGTGGTATTTATTCCAGCCACAAAGTTCTAACCTTTCTGTTGCAGCTGACTATCTCAGAGAGCGAGCAAACTCGGCATACACCCAGTGCTGACAAAGTCCCGACATTCCAACACCCTGTCAAGTAAGTACACCACGGGAATTTAATTGTGCTGCTGATTTTTCAGGAGGAAAGAATTGTGAGAAACAAATATCTGATGAGTATGTGAGGTAACAAGGTGCAGAGCTGAATGACCACAGCAGGCCGGGCAGCATCAGAGGAGTAGGAAAGCTGACATTTCGGGTCTGGACCCTTCTTCCGAAATGGGGGAGGGGAAGGGGTCTCTGAAATAAATAAAAAGAGGGGGAGGCAATGAGGGAATGTGGATAGAGGAGCAGATAGGTGGAGAGAAGACAGACAGGTCAAGGAGGCAGGGATGAAGCCAGTACAGGTGAGTGTAGGTAGGGAATTGGGACGGGGGTTGGTAGTGAGGTGGGAGGGGTAGGTAGGTGGGAAGGAAGACGGGCAGGTCAAGGAGGTGGGAATGAGGCTAGTATGTAGGAAGTGGGGGTGGGGGCTTGGTCAGTGAGGCAGGGACGAGATGGGATGAGGTCAGGGGTGGGGAGATTTTGAAGCTTGTGAAGCCCACATTGATACCATTGGGCTGCAGGGCTCCCAAGCGGAAAATGAGGTCCTGTTTCTCCAGCCTTCGGGTTGCATCGTTGTGACACTGGAGGAGGCCCGGGATGGACATGTCGGCCAAGGAGTGGGAGGGGGAGGTTGAAGTGGTTCGCGATTGGGAGGTATACTCATTTGTCACGAACTGAGTGTAGGTGTTCCACAAAGTGGTCTCCAAGCCTCCGCTTGGTTTCCCCGATGTAGAGGAGGCCACATCGGGAATAGTGGATACAGTATACCACATTAGCAGATGTGCAGGTGAACATCTGTTTAATGTGGAAGGTTTTCTTGGGGCCTGAGATGGGGGTGAGGGGGACAGTGGGGAAGGTGTAGGGCAGATGTAGCACTTCCTGCAGTTGCAGGGAAAAGTGCCGGGGTGGTGGGGCTAGTGGGGAGTGTGGAGCAGACGAGGGAGTCATGGAGACAGCGATCCCTCCGGAAGGCAGATAAGGGTGGGGAGGGAAAATTGTCCTTGATAGTGGGGTCAGATTGCAGGTGACGGAAGTGGCAGAGGATGATGCATTGAATCTGAAGGTTGATGGAGTGACACATGAGGACGAGGAGAATTCTGTCTTTATTGTTATTGCGGGGACGGGGTGTGAGGGCTGAGGTGCGGGAAACACGAGAGATGCAGTCGAGGGCATGTATTTGGTGTCCAGTTTAAACATGATGGGCATCAGTGACCAAGTGACCTTGTTATTTCAAACCCCTACTTTCTCTCCTTCCTCACTAGAATAAGACTCTCACTGGGACACGAGACCTACACATGCTGATCCTTTGTCTCCTGTCACCCTTCCCGTCTGACTTAAGACACCAAAGCTTTGAGTATCCACTTGGTGTGGCCAATCCTGGTAGAATTGCAATGTTAGATCCAGCCATGACCTCCATGATTGACCACATCAAGGCTCCACTAATGGTGAGGAGCAAATCCACCGATCTTATGGCTTTGGTGGGAGAGGGATAGGGCATGTTTAAAACGCCCCATCCCAAGTGAACTGACTAGCAGTGTCATTTGAAACTTGTGACAAAGGGTCAAGGTTTCATCAAGAAGCACATTTTGTAAATATCACCCCAACAGTCCTCAAGTCAGTAACTAATGGACAATTTCTGAGTTTGAGTGTGGGGAGAGGAGTGTTTTTTTTTCTGCATTCGATGCTCATACTTACTTTGTTGTTCATGGAATGTTGCAATGGACAAGCAGGTTGCTACATTTCTGCCAAAGCAACAGTGGCTACATCCAAAAAAGTAAATAAACACTTTGGGACCTTTCAAAGTTGTGTAAAGTGCTATTTAAATGCAAGTATTTTAAAAGTTTGTTGTACTCAAAGTGGGAAGTTTGACAATAAGGGCCTGAAGTGGAAAATGAACATTTCTCTGCCACTATTATTCACGGTGGTTTAATATTAAGTCTTGTAGAGAATGGTTCCAGAACCATAATTGATTGCCTTAATTACAGCTCTGAGGCTTTCTGTAACATGTACCTTTCCAAAAGCTGTAAACTGTCCTGTTTGTGCAGGGCTTTTCTCAGACAGTACTGACTGGGACACTTTGATTTAAGACTAAAGCATTCATCTTTTTCAGGACAAAACGGATGCCTAAAAGGTGACAGTCATCTACATCTCCATCCCTTCCATTTTCAGTAGCAACTTGCATTGCTCAAGCACTTTTAACATGACAAAGATTCAATGAGAGCAAGGGGTAAAATGGACAACGAACTAGATGTTTGGAGAGGTGATCAAACATTTGAGCCAGGAGCTGGTTTTAAGGGGAATCATGATGTAGGAGGAACAGACAAAGATTTGGGGAGGAAATTCCTGAGTATGTGATCATAGCCACTAAACATGGTTGAAGGAAAGGAGGAGAGATGGGGAAGGAGGTGAGAAATAGGGAAGGGTAGATGAGAAGGAGCGAAGAAAGGAAGGTGGGAGGTCAGGAAGGACTCTGGAACAGAGAGAGAATATTATATGTTCTGTCACCTGTAAGTTTAGAATAATCATTCTGTAGCCTCAAAATTTCAAAGCATCATCAAGTGAATTTCAGCTCTCAAAGCAGCTAATAGGCTGATCAATTGTGATTCGGCACAGTGAATTGCAGTTCGACAGTGAATGTGCCACCTTCAATGTACATTCTCATAGCAATTTGTCCCTATTTCTTTATGAATAGTATAAAAATATAACAGAGGGAGAAAGGGTGAGGGAAGAAGGGACAGGGAAGAAAGGAAAGTAGAGATTTAGGGAAGGACAGAGGAGGAACATGGAGGCAGGTGGGAGAAGGACAGGGAAGGAGATAACAGGAGGGAAGGGAAAGTGAGGGAGAAATGTTCTAGGGACCAGTGTCGGAAGCACAGAGTTTCAGTGCAGCTATGAAGCAGCAAGGAGAGTATGTATGAAGATGAGCGTTTAAACTTGAAGGTATCTGAGGGCATGGATAGCTAATGAGGAACTTCCTCTGGTTTATCAGCTACTATCATTAGAAATGAATATGTGGCCAGATCAGACGGTGTGGAACATTGAAACACTATTCTTCCTCCTTTTTCACAGACTTCTCTGGCCAAAATCAAAACAGTTTGATTATTTATATGAAGATGCAGCTCACTTGTTGGCGAATTTCCCAGTGCAGGCAACAATCTCGTTTTATCAGGAGAGTGATAGTGAATCAGAAAATGAGGACAACAATTAACCCAAGGCAGGATCCATTGTGCATTTACACCAATGTTTGACACAATTGTGGATATGTAGTTGATACAGTGCAAGTAGGATCTTATTAGCTGAGGGTTTATGATCTCTATTCTGTATATTTACATATTAATTTATAATTAAGCTTTAATTGTATTAGTTTTGTATTTATTAAGATTGAATGAATTTTGTAAATTAAAATTTTTTTATCACATCTGTCTCTTTAGGATTTGTATAATGGTTTAAATGTGAACTAGAAATAAGGGCAATATTTGGCCTGAACAGGAGCAGCAGAAAATTAGCCACTGTTCCCAATCTTTAGACATTGCCCATGATTCCTGTTGCAGAATGAATGAAGTAGAGGTCAGTAGAAATACAAATGGAGATTGGTCTGAAATGGATTACTGGTTCACTAGAACCCATCTTACACAATCACAGAGTTCAAATGACAAGCTTTGTACATTGAAAATACAAACTGCGCTCAGCTGTGATGCTGCTTCCAGCCAAGTAGCAAGTGTCTAGGGGTGATGGGTGAAGGTAATCCATTGGGTTGGGAGAGGTGTTGGACAGTTGCCAAATACCAGAGAATTACCTTCCAACCAAAAGCAGAATCAGGTCAAAAGAAAACCGAGATCAGCTCCGTACATCTAGGGAAAGTGAACTGTTGCTGTCCAGCAGCACCTTGTGAAAGGACAGTATATAACATCCAAACAGCGTTCAGTAAAGCATATTGTGCACTGATACTATGCAGTCAAAATTATTATGTCACTTTCTGATATTCACGGTGGTTTAATATTAAGTCTTGTAGAGAATGGTTCCAGAACCATAATTGATTGCCTTAATTACAGCTCTGAGGCTTTCTGTAACATGTACCTTTCCAAAAGCTGTAAACTGTCCTGTTTGTGCAGGGCTGTTCTCAGACAGTACTGACTGGGACACTTTGATTTAAGACTAAAGCATTCAGATTAATCTACAACCCAAAAATTCGAATAACAGGAATTCAACCAAAGCTTGAATGTAAGGAGATGGGAAACTCAATCTGATAACCAATGATCAAACTTCCCAAAACAAACAAAACTGCTAGTCAATTTCTTAGAAACAAAATGACAAAAGAACTACAAAGTATGCTTTAACATTCTAGAGATCAGCTGGTGTGTAACTAAAGCCCCCAAAGATACGTCTTGATGTTTTTAAATCTGTCAATAAATATATTCAGCTAAACTGATTCCAGAGTCACCCAATGTGTTACTGAATCATTTTCTAATAATGCCATCAGTTTTGCTCCCAAATAGCTCATTCAATAGGCACTAACAGTTTCAGGTCAGTAAAGTAATTGGGGTAGACAGAGACTGGAGGGCCAAGGAAACAGTGGAATGGCTTTTGGTAACATCCCCAGTAATGACTAAAAGTACCTGGTGCTGAAAAAGGGAGATTATTCACATGCCTTGTGTTCACTGGAAATAGAGAAGGGGAACATTAGCCAGAAAAAGAGTGACCAAGAAAATGAAAGAATGAAATAATTTAAAGGAAGAGTGAGAGAAAGAGAAAGTGAGGGATAAGAGAGAGAGAAAAGAAGTGGTGAGAAAGAGAGACTGAAAAAACTAGAACCTAGTCAGAGCCAAGGCCCTTGGAATTGTACCTTTAGGAGCAGAAGAAAAAATATTGGAGAGTTAAAATAATCATCTCAACATTAATTCAAATAAAAGTTGCTATCCCACATACCAATCTTTAGCAGGTCACAACTCACCAACACAGCTACTATTTAGTTACTAGTGTTATGGACCAGACCAGACTCTCTCAAAGTATTTTAAGAAGTTAGCCTTCTCCCTAACATTTACTTATTTCAAAGGCAAATATAAAGTGCTGTGTTCCAGATGCAATTCGACTGATCAAACCACTCAACTTCATGCAAAACACAGTTTGTTCTAACACAGTTGTTAAAATACAATAAAAGAAAGAAGAACTTAGAATGACTTAACTCTATTGGAAAACTTAACAGAATAATAGATACAGTAACTATTAGTAATTAACTGTCCTGAAATAGTTACATTTCCTGTGCCAAAAAGGCAAATTCATAAAACAGATTTTGTTTCACATGCAATCCAACAGCTCAGGAAACGAACCTCCAGCTTTTGGCTGTAATCAAGCAAGAGAAAAATAGCTTCCACTTCTTCAAGCCCACAGCAGCAACTACCGAAAGCTAACTAAAAATCCTTGATCTGCGAGAGTTTGATCACACCCATTCAGGCTGCCTCTATTGTTCCAACATTAAGAAAACCCCAAGGCTTCACAAGTTGTTTACCTTCTCATAGACTGCTCATTACCTGTCCCCCAATCTCTCTTAAAGAAACCAGAACAAAACACACCCCTTAAAGCCACAGCATCATCACTCTAGACCTCTCTGTTTTTAGTGTAATCCTGGATACAACTTTGGAAGAATACAGCTGTGTTGCACTGAGGTTTGAAAAGAATAATGTAACACTTAGGGAGGAAATAAGCAACCAGGATTCCAAACAAGCTGAGCAGAGCAGCCAGAGCCTGGGCCAAGGGAAGATACTGTTGGAAGCCTGAGACGATGACAAGAATGCAGCAAGACCAGGAGGCAATGTACAGTACCATGCTGAAGGAGATACACTTTGCTTCATTGTAATTCTTTGGTAAGTCTTTTCCCAAGAAAGCAAAGACAAAGCAGAGACAACCAAGTAGCCCATTGTACAGAAAGCCTGATAGGAAAATTGAGATATTGTTGTCAGTAGTGCAGAGTGGGAATATTTCCTTTTGAGAAAGGTTATAATTAGATACTGTCACTTCTGGTTCTTGGACCATCCACACAAAACAGTCAATGGCTGAAATAGATGTACTTGCAAACACAAACACATACTGTCCGCTATATTTAACCCAGTAATCATAGGCTTTAGGCAACTTGGTGGCCATTTTAAATATACAGAATATTTGAAAGGATCTGACAAAAATACATGACAGACAGACTGTGAAGCTCACAGTAAAGATGGGCCACCTCACTCTGCAGGTCACCTCGTTTGGCTTTCCGATGAAAAACAACACACTGCAGCAACCAGAAGCCAAGGTGAACAGCATTAAGAAACACAGCCTCCCTCCTGCTGCCTTGACAACTGGAGTGTTGATGTAAACGACAAAGACCAGAGTAATGCCAGCCATTGTTAAAAGTCCGACGCTGGCCATCACTGACAGTGCAATGGAAATGTTGCTGCCCCACTGCAGGTAAATCACAGCCCGATCGTAACAGGTAAAACTCTTCTGTGGTGACCATTGCTGCAAGGAACAATTCACACATTCTGTAAAACAACAACAACTGGTTAGAGCATCCAGTAGTGGCCCCCTTCTCCCTGAAATGGGTCACATTTATCAAAAGGTTGCTTTACGAAAGAAGAATTAATGCCATCATTGTGCCAGCAGCTAATTACCTTCCAGTTCCGTCTCTTCACTTTCTTCATATAACGGTTATTATTTCAAATGATATAATTTCATTTCAAACATTCCTTGCAGGAAATCACGTGCCTGAGTATTCTGTAAACTGTAAGCTGTTCACTGACAGCCCCAGGAGCAATGTCATCAGATACCACCTCTGTCAGCATGGTATATGTTGTACTCATGTCCACTGGAACCATGTGGGATACCTTGAGTAGATTCACTGCCACCAATCCTTCTTTTTCATATTTGTCTACATTGCTAAAGCCGAGCAGTATAAGAGGGCGACTCACCACCGCCTTCTCAAGGGCAACTAGAACCAGGTAATAAATGTTGGTCCAGCCAGCAACACTCACATCCGATGGATTAACAAGTGGGAGAGAATGCGCAAAAACAACCTTCAGCAGAAGGCAGGCCTTATCTTGATAAACAAAATAGGTTAATTATACTGTATTTAACAGCTAATTACATCATGTCTGAGAAACACGAGAGTTCTTTCTGAGACGCCAAGCTGTACCTAAGAGTACGTACCCTACTACTTTTGAAGCATTCTGCTGTACAACTGAACAATGTGGTTAGTTCCTGCCAGGAACAGTTCTTTATTTGCTCATGGGTAGAGCTTAATATCATGTTGGTTAACCCTTTCAAGTCTTATCTTCCTTATGTTACACCTGGGAGTATTAGTCTGGGCAAATGCCTGAATTCCTAAACACCTTTGACTTCATTCAAATGGGAGAAATTGTGATTTGTTAAACCTGTTTCTTCGGGTGCTACGAGAGCCCTCAGACTTTCTAATCTTCCACTGCATACACACCAACACCTTTGGGGTAAATCGTACCAGATGGCATACACTGTGTTTCCAAAATCTTTTCCTATGGTGACCCCATTTTAAGGCTTGAAAATTGTAGCAACACCTTAATGTCTGTGAGGGGGCAATTATGAAAGTGGAGGCCTATTACAGCAGGGGCACAGTTCTGTTGAAGCTTCATAGTGGCAATTGCTATTCTAGAGCTCATAATCCCAAGGTGTTATATTGTGACCGGAAGCCCACTCTGGGAAGCCTTGGATTTCATTGATAGCACAAACACGGGTATCAACCATAGATAACAAGCATGGGGCTGGATGAACACAGCAGGTCAAGCAGCATCATAGGAGCAGGAAAACTTGACGTTTCGGGCCTAGACCCTTCATCAGAAAACATTTTCTGTTTTACTAAAGTTCTTTGAGGAGGTAACAAACAGGATAGACAAAAGGGCACCAGTAGAATATAACAGACTCGAATGTTTTCTCAATGACAGATGTTAAGCTCACCAGCCTATAGGTGCCCCTTTTTGTGTTTCTCTCACTTTTTGAGCAAGGGTATTAGATTGGCAGGTTTTTAATCTTCTGGGACTTTTCCAAAATCTAATGATTCTTCAAAAAGACTGCAAGTATGGAATTGATTGGCAGTGTGTTTTCACTATTTCTGTCATCTTTCTGTTTTTCCACTGCCTGGCCACATTGTCCATCCTGGGCATGTGTTGGCGTGCAGCCCTAAAGTATGAGGACTTTTTGGATGTAGCCCTAATTCTTTTTTGGTACAGGCTTACCATTTTGACTCCTGTTGGAATGCAGCCCTACAGCAAAGTCAGGCTCAGGTAGCATCCTAGAGTACTGACTCCTGTTGGGATACAGTGTACAGTACCAAATTCATATAATGATTCTTTGACATGGACATAATGTTGAGACTGGGTAAAGAAAGTAAACCCTTACCAGCCTCTGTAAGGTTATATTCCCATTGGGGGTTAGTGGGCAGCAATCAGGAGTTAGGACACATACTCCCCAAAACAGCCTCACACCCTCCACTCAAGAAATAGTGCTGCCGAATAGCTGAAATTAGCCAACTCAGCAAAGTTTGAGATTAAATCCTTGGTTTTTCCTGATATGTTGCCATAATACACTCGGTTTTTCTTTAAATAGTTCCTTTGAATCTTTAACAGCCAACCAAATGACAGGATTAAGTGGATGGAGCCATAGTTTAACACCTCATTAGAAAGAAGTACCTCGAGCAGTTACTGAGCTATGGCTGTTCATCCTTTCTATGTTACTGTTTTCTGACTAGGGTAAGAGTATGTCAGTTTAGCCATTCTGACTCAGTCCAACTTTGTAGAATCATCACAATTTCATGGAAATGTGTGCGGAAGCAGGCCATTTGGCCCATCAAGTCCACACTGACCCACCCCATCCCTGTAACACTACATTTCTCATGGCTGCCCTATTCAGCCTGCGCATCTCTGGACACTAAGGTCAATTTAGCATGGCCAATCCACCTAACCTGCACATCTTTGGACTGTTGGAGGAAACTGGAGCACCCAGAGGAAACCCGTACAGACCCAGGGAGAATGTGCAAAGTCCACCAGACAGTTGCCCGAGAGTGGTATCAAGCCTGGGTCCCTGGCGCTGTGAGGCAGCAGTGCTAACCAGTGAGCCACTGTGCTACTGATTTACCATGAGTGACTGCTGTAATTTCTTCCTTTTAACTTTCCACCTCTAATACATTTTACCATTGCACTGTTACTTCACGAAGGAATGTCCTTTTCTAAAACTTCCTTCAGGTCTCAGTAGAATTGTGAAGTTGGACGCACCATCATTCCTTTCAAAGGTTCCTGCAGGACAATCTGTACAGACAAAGCAGCAGCTGTGAAAGGTGTCCCATTTTTTCCATTGGCCTGGATCACATTCCCTGGAGCAATTTGACATTGGGAGCTGTGTAAAAGAAATCAACATGTAGTCATTCTCTAACCTGGGTGAAGATCAATAGATGATATATATATAGTTTATCTGTCTTATTTCAGCATCACCTTACAAGAGGTAGGATTTAGCTCAATACCTAGCTCTTCATTCACTGCCAATTTGTTTTTAACACCAGCAGAAGAAGAAGGACATAGTACGCATTGTGTCAGCTACATATTTGGTGTCTGGCCTACTCTGGTTGGACATTTTCCTGGTGATTTCATCACATGATCCACTTGCTGTCAAAAGCCCAGGCCCAGGACTCACAGTATTGGCCATCCCATATGTTCATCCTCGCAACGGGAAGTAAACTCCTACACCTTAAAGAGCACAGTGGTTCAAGAAGGTGGGTCATGGACATTTAGAGATGGGCAATAAGTGCTGACCTTAGCAGTGGTGCCCACATCCAATGAACAAAGTAAAAAAAAATCACTCTTCATTGCACATTTGAAAGATTTGTAATTGTCAGTCATTTTACCCATCCCCAGTATTTCTGTAATGAATGAGCAAAAATGGCCGAAGACAATGAAGACAAATTACACATTATTTTTTCTGTTACCACAATTTTCCTTCAGGAGTTGGTTGCAGAAAAGTCTTGGAAAATTGATCTTTCAAATCCTGGCAACTCACTAATCACCTCAACTATCCCCTTTAGTTGTCTCTTTCTCCGCAACTCCCAGTCCCTCTTCTGACTTGGGTTTATGATGGCCTCTCCAGCCTCTTCAGCATTTACTGTTGATAGCTTGGTGCCTGCTACAACAGTTTGCTTAACATTATCTGGCCTCGGGGAGCAGCTCTCCCAATTCCTGATTGATGTTTATGATTCGCTGTGCATGTTGCTGGAATATTTTTGTTACATAAATGAGCATTGACAGATAGATAGCTGAGTAGTCTGAGACTCACACCTACCCATGTCTGCATGTATAGAGACTGAACTGATCATTGCAAATAAAAGAAGAAGAAGGATATTATTAAGCTGGAGAGGTTTCAGGAGATGTTGCTGAGTATGGAAGATTTGAGTTATAAAGAAAGGATGGATAGACCAGGACTTTTGTCACTGGAGCGTTGGAAGTTGAAGGGCATCCTTACAGAAGTTTATAAAATAATGAGGGGTATAGATCCAGTTAAAGTTGTTTTCTTTTCCCTAGGATGGGGAATTTCAAGAATAAGGGGTTCATTTTTAAGGTGAGAGGAGAGAGATTTTAAAAAGATATGATGGAGTAATTTTTTTGCACAGAGGGTGGTTTGCTTGTGGAATGAATTTCCAGGGGAAGTGGTGAATGCGGGTACAATTACATGTAAAAGTTATTTGGATAAGTGCATGAATAGGAAAGCTTTGGAGGGATATGGGCCAAGCGCAGGCAGGTGGGGCTAGTTTAGTTTGGGATTATGTTTGGTATGAACAGGTTAGTCTGAAGGGTCTGTTTATGTGCTGTATGACTCTAAGTAAACTGAAACTAATTATTGTGAACTGCAGAATCCATGCTTGAAGTTTGGGGTTAGAGATGAAAGACTATGCTCACTGTAGTTTAAGAACTCCAAGATTAAAGGAATACTTTACCGAATCTGTTGGAGAATTCCATTTGATTAGAGATTCATTGATGATCAGTCGACCTGGGTTTGGTTTATAAGATCCAATCACTTTCATGGGGCTGCTTTCATTTTGTGTATCCCACAAGATGATTTCATAGCCCATTGGAGGGTTTCCGTTTTCATCAAAATATATCAGGTTATTGTGAAGAGTGAAATTTACTGTTTTCAAACCCTCCAGCAACTGAAAGAAAAGAGGAATTGTTAGTGAGACAAACCTGACTAGAATGAGAGAGAATTCATCCTTTCCACCAGCCAGGCACCAATCAATCAATAGAGGGTTATCTCCAGGACTCTGCTGAATCCATGTGTTGGTGTCGATATGTATGGATGGCTTTTTATGTAAATCCACACATGTGCTAAAGTGTCTATGTACATGTTGTGTGTCAATGTGACTACTTACATGCAAAAGATTAAAATGAATAGGTAGGAAACAAGCAATTATTCCATCAAGCCCTGCCCCAAACTCATTATATCACCAAGGCTATATACTTGTTCATTCCACTTTCCACCCTGCCACCCATTCGTCTACAGTCATTTAATCTCTTGGAAGAGGCAAAGAAAAAGGAAAAAAAATGTGATTATAAGGAAAAAAAATATATGCACTCACAGCATAAATGATAGGTGTCCCCTGTACATGTTTGTGCACAAGTATCTGTCTACATATGTGAAAATGTATTTATATCCATATGTGAATATCCATATATCTCAGAGTGCACTCAAAGACACACATGTATGTGTCTCCGTGTGTCATGTCTAGACTCAAAATGTGCTGATGAATCTCCAGCCATTCACATTAGTGTGTCTAGAGCCCAAATCCCTAATACAATTGGTCATTTAAGTTTGAAAATAGTAACTTTCCTGACAAAATCCTAGTGTTAGTACCTAGCGTGTGTTCACTAATCCAAACTGAGCTCAGTAAGCGATTAATTATTAATGATTCTAGTTGGAGTGAGTACGAATTTTGTAATGGGCTCCATTAGGAGACATCCTATTGACAATCATTTTTTGGACTCACAGCCTGGCATGTGAGAGTCTAGTGACAATGCCCCTGAGCTAATAACACAGAGAGCACAATTTCAGATCCCACATCCCAGGTACTCTGAAGGAGAGTATTTATTGGGCTCAAAGTATTAATTCTCTTTCACTCTCTATAAGTACTGCCGGACCTGCTGAGTGTCTTCAGCATTTTTGTTTCAGACTTCCTGCATCTGCAAAATTTTGCTTTTCTTTCATAGTTTAAATCCCACCATCAATTTGTGAAGTTCTATTCATCTTTAAAATCTGGAAGTAAACCTTTGGTATTAGTGAAAGTGACCCTGGTACTATCAGACTGACCTAAAAAAAAAATAAACTGGTCAACTAATTTACTTTTAAGAAGGAAATCTTCCTTTCTTACCTGATCTGAGTTTATACATGATTCTAGTCCCACAAACATATGATTGATTCTTAACCACGCTTTCAAATAGTGTGCAAAGGTTCTCACTTGATTCACACTTTTCCTTCCTAACAGCACAATGGGAATACCTTCACCATACGCATTGTAATGATTCAAGACATGGCTCATCATCAACTTCTCAAGGACAATCAGAGATGGACAATAAAATGCCAGTGATGTGCAGATCCCGAGGATGACATTTTTTCAAAAGCCACGGAGGTTGACCGTTCCTCAAAATGAAAATCCTAACCAGAATGTGAGCTTTCTGGGAGTAAACAGAGAGAGAGAAAGAGCTGGGATTTTTTTCAACTGTGATCTCATTAAACTAACATATAAAGTACTAACCTGAGACTGTAAGAATGTCCTGGACTTGTCACAGGATCCTGAGTGGCAGCTCAGGAGCTGGTGCAGCACATGAGCCACAGCATACACGGCAGCATAGATGTTAAAGGAGATGCTCCATACCAAAGATCCCAGCACAGCCTGAACACTGGCAGAAGTGAAATTTTGACACTCAGTGCATAGCTGGGCACAGTTCTCTTTCCTGCTCACTTTACTGCTTTCTGTTTCCTTCACTGAGATTAAATGACTCTGATCGATTGCCAGACTGTGAGTAGCCATAGATTGCATTAAAAATTCTCCAAAACCTGGCATTTGTCCCTGCTTGACCCCAATGCTCAGGAAAGTGCCAGTTGTTTTAGCATTCAGTATATCTGATGCAGTTATGTTTCCAAAAGATGACTCGCTTAAAATCCAGACTTTCCCTGTGATATTTACCTCAACTGCTGCTTGAAAGAATGCTCTAGCATAAAATTGACCTGCAAACAAGACGATCACGTTGGCTTTACTGAGGGTCATGTGGTTGATCATGTTGATGATTGCTTGATTTAATCCTGGAGCATGGATTAAGCCCTGGAAAGCTACACAGATCTGTCTCTCAGAAGCTAACTCGACCACCCTTCGCTTTCCATTTTTTCCATATTGATTATCGCTTGCGATTACTGCGATCCAGTTCCAGCCAAACTTTTGGATCAATAAAACCATTGCCTCCGCTTGTTTCATATCACTTGGAATAGTCCGGAAAAATGTTGGATAGTGCATTTTGTCACTCAGCTCATCGCTTGAGGCGCCATAGCTGATCTGCAATGGAAAACCATAGCGTTTAAACTTTTGAAATCTGGGAATAAGGCTAGAATCAGTAATACACTCAGTCTTTATAGCCAATATGTTCAGTGGTCAGTGACCGTAACACACTTGTTAGATCTCAGCTGGAGTACTGCATACAGTTGTGGGTTCCATATTATAGAAATGATGTGAATACATTAGAGAGCATGCAGGAGCAATTTATAAGAATGGTTTCTGGAATGGTGCAAAAGCTTTTCGAAATGATAACCTGGGATAAAATCAACAGTGTGGGCTTGTTCAGCCAGAACAAATGAGGATAAATTGAAGAAGTTGAAACTGTTCTCCTTGGAGAGAAGAAGGCTGAGAGGAGATTTGATAGACATTTTCAAAATCATAAGTGAGCTGAATAGAATAGATAGGCAGAAGTTATTCCTGCTCATTAAAGAAACGAGAACAAGAGGCATAGTTTTTAAGAGACGTACAAAAGAAGCAAGGGTGATGTGAGAACAGACTTTTTCACACAGTGAGTAGTTAGGATATGGAATGCATTGCTTGGAAATGTGGTGAGGGCATGTTCAGTTGAGGCAGTCAAGACAACATTGAATGATTATTTGGAAAGATTTGGTGTGCAGGGGTATAGGGAGAAAGCAGGAGACTAGTAATAGATAATAAAGCTCACTTGAAGAGCTGGTGCAGGCAGATGGGACAAATAGCCTCCTTCTGCACTTTAACGATTCTGTGATCACTAGCTTATTGTAGAGCTTATCATAATTCAGCAGCAAGTTGGTTTCATGGGCCCATGGTAGACTTATGCGTGTAGACTTTTAAATTAAAAACTTGCATAATTTGGAATGAGATATTGCCTAACCCAGAAAACCAGTGCAGTATGGAAACAGAGCGCTGCATTGCAGCAAGCGTGCTCCAGGATTGCCTGGCATTCAGTTGGTCAGAAGTTGGCATCCAAACATTTCATACCACTATGGGAAAAGCAGAGAGTTCTCCCAGTGTCCTGGTCAATATTTCTCCTCAACCAACATCACAAAACCACCAGGTTAACTGCTCAATCCTCTCATAGCTGCTCTGGTCACCTGTTAGCTAGGTTTAAAACCACTGAAATTGACTCACATAAATAACTACACTACAAAACAATCATCAAACACAAGGTTCTTGGTGATGTGCCTCAGATGTAAAGCTACAAGTTTGGTGATTTTTCAGTCGCATTAAAGATCCTTCAAAGACATGTGAGCAGAAGCACTGATGTAATGTAAGTGTCTATGTTAGTAAAGGAGTTAAAACATTGCTAAGGGTGCATGGAGTATCAGCAAGTGACTGATTGATGACTAAAATACCCGTCAATGTTTTTTGAGGAGGCTGCAAAATATCTTGTTGACCAGCCACTGGAGAATCAAGGCGAGTAGAAACCTGGATGGGCTTGATATTGATAAAAATGAGATATTTGAAGGCTTGGTTGTAGTTACAACCTCCAGGTCAGAAAGCAGGGGTGGAGGATTGTGGTGGCAGTTTGTGGCACACTGGTAGTGTCCTCACCTCTGAGCCAGAAGGACTAGGTTCAAGTTCTACCTGCTCCAGGAGTGTGTCATAAGATCCCTTGAAGAGATGAATTTAAAATATCTATAAGTTCAAAGGAGCAGATGGAATGAGGAAACTAAGGTAGCAATTGTGAGCATAAGGGCCATAATGTTCCATTTCTCTTTCGATACAGTAGGTGGTGTTAGAGGACTGGAGAACAGCAAACATTGCATTCTTGTCATAAAAGAGATGTTGGGATAACTCCAGAGTCTGAAGACCAGCATCCGGGGCTGGAAGTCCAGGCTCTGTGATTTATGTCCTTACCCCCTGCTACAGGCTACTCATTTGAACCTCGATGGTGCAAAAGCTTTTAGAAATGATAACCTGGGATAAAATCAACAGCGTGGGCTTACTCAGCCCGAACAGATTTTTGTTTTGCTTCTTAAACTCTTTTTTTAACTTAAATTGCTTTTCTGATCAACCTGTTCGGTGATGTTATTACACGCCTCAGAGCTGGTGAGATTTCTGATGAAGGGTCTAGGCCCGAAATGTCAAGTTTTCCTGCTCCTATGATGCTGCTTGACCTGCTGTGTTCATCCAGCCCCATGCTTGTTAACTAGGTGAGATTCAAATCCCAGTTTACTTGTCCAAGGGTAGTGATACTACCAGTGCCTTATAAGATCTTCCTGAATCACTAACAAAAACAGAAGTTGCTGGAAATGCTTAGCAGCATCTGTGAAGAGAAATCAGAGTTAACATTTCAAGTCCAATGACCCTTCTAACTCATTTTTTTCTTGGAGCAGGTGGGATTTGAACCCAAACCTCTCAGTCCAGGAGTAGGGAGACTACTGCTGAGCCACAAAAAGAGCCTTGCTCTAGTTTCTTTCTTCTTTTTTAGGGTCAAATAGTGCCTTTTATTTTCTTTTACCACAAATCATCCGTGGTTCTTTTATATATATATCCCACACACACATAAGTATATTCTTTTGAATATAGTGAAAAAAACCTTTTGTGTGTAGACTTAATTATATAGATATATCTTCCTACCCCCAGGAAAACACCAATGTGGTCAATTGTATTAACAAGCAAACCCTGTTAAGGACAATGCTGACATCAAATAAAAACTTAAGGGGGTTTAGGGAGTGGGTCAAAATAGAGTTGGACGGGGAAACAACAGATTTGTTAAATACACATCATGTTCAATTTACTTGAGTAAGAGTTTGATGAGCTAACTGAGACAGTTAATGACAGTAATGTGGCTGGTATCAGGTACATTGACTTCCTAAAGACATTTATTAAAGTTCCATGTGATAGGCTTGTCAGCAATGTCAAAACAAATAGAACAAAAGGAACAGTGGCAGTATGCATACAAAGTTATCTGAATCATAGGAACCAGAGAGTAACACTGAACCAGAGATAAAAGGTACTGCAGATGCTGGAGAATCCGAGATAACAAGCATGGGGCTGGATGAACACAGCAGGTCAAGCAGCATCATAGGAGCAGGAAAACTTGACGTTTCTTTTCAGGCTGGAGGAAGATATACAATGGGACTCCTGATGGCTGTGGGTTGAATTCACTGATTTTCTTGACAAATATTAATGAGAAAGGCTGTTGTGTACCGGGCACAACTGAAACAATTGCAGATGACTCAAAAATTGGAGGCATTGTGGTCTGTGAGGAAAAGGCTGACAGACTTCAAGGAGGTGTAGACGTGTGCAGACACATGGCTCATGAAAATGCAATGAAGTTCAAAGTGATATGTTGTGATATGCAGCATGAGGAGAGAAAACATAAGATAAAGGGTGCAATTCCAAAAAAAGGGTGTAGGAACAGAGTGATCAAGAGGGATGTACATGCACAAATTGTTGAAAGGCACAGTAGGTTGAAAAAGCAGTAAAAAACGTTAACACACAAACACATAGAGTACAACAGGAAGGAAGTTATGGTGAGGCTTTCTAAACCAGTAGTTGAGCCTCAACTGGTACATTTTGTACAATTCTGAGTATTGCACTTTAGGAGGAATGAGAAGGTAATAGAGGGTACATAAAACGTTTATGAGAATAGTTTCAGTGATGAGGGTCCTTTTTATGTGGATGGTTTAGAGAAATTGAGAATGCTGTCTCTAGCAAAGAGATGATTAAACTGAGATTTGACTTTTAGTTCAAAATCATGAAGGATTGAAGCAGATCAGATTAACCATCCGTGGTTAACAAGAAAAGTTTAGATAATATCAAACTTAAAAAGCATGTATTTGCGCTCAGAAAAGTGGCAGATCAGAAAATTGATCAGAGAATATAAAAGGCCAAACAATGATTTTTAAAAAATCATCCAAAAAGTAAGGAAATATTAGAGTATGAGAGAAAGCTAGTCAATAATATAAAATTAGACAGCGAGAGTTTCTATGAATATTTTTAAATCATAAGAGTTTTTTAAAAATGAGCACTGGTTTTATAGAAATTGAGACTGAAGAAATAATAATAGAAAGGAAGTAAAAGGCAGATGAATTGAGCAGGTATTTTGCATCTATCTTCAAGTAACGTCCCAGAAATAGCAACAAATCAGGAAATTAAAGGGAGACAAGAACTCAAGAAAATCTCAACTACCAGAGAAGCGGGATTGAGTAAATTGTTGGAGATGTGGGCTGACAAATGCCCAGATCCTGATAGATGTCATCTTAGAGCCTTTAAAGAAGTGGCTAGTGTGATATTTGGTGTATTGGCTTTAATTTTCCCAAAACACTCTGATTCAGGGATGGTCCCATTAGAGTGGAAAAAAGTAAATGTGATGCCCTTACTCAAAAATGAAAGGAGGGATGGAAAAAGCAAAAAAACAGGCCACTTAGTTTAACATCTGTCAAAGGGAAATGACTAGAAGCCATTATTAGAGAAATTTTAGCGGGTCACTTAGATAAGTTTAAAGTAAGCAGGAAGAATCCACCAGGATTTATGGAAGAGGATTCATGTTTGACCAATCTATTGGAGTTCTTTGAGGATGTAATATATGCTGTTCATGAAAGGGAACAGGCAAATGTACAAACTTAGATTTCCTGAAGATATTTGACAAGGTGACACACCAAAGGTTATTCTGGAAAATAAAAACTTCTGGTGTAGGCGGTAGAGTACTGGCATGGATTAAAGATTGACTAACCAGTTGAAAGCAGAGAGTAGACAATAAATGGGTCATTTTTAGGTTGGCAAGATGTAATGAACAGTGTGCCACTGGGACTGGTGCTGGGACCTCAACTGGTTACATATACGAATATGACTCTAAAGTTTTGGAGTAGATTTGTGGCTCGGGTTGTGGGTGCTGAAGTTGGTTGGCTCGTTGAGCTGATTTCTTATTTCGCAGACGTTTTGTTACCATGCTGGGTAACATTCTCAGTGCAGCCTCCGACGAAGCGTTCGGTGTGTTTTCCCGCCTGGTTTTGAAATTCTAGTGTCTGTTGAGATGGATTGCCTCACTTCCGGTTTTCTTTCATGGTGGAATGTATATGGGGTCGAGTTCAATATGTTTATTAATAGCACATTTTGTGGAGTGCCAGGCTTCTAGGAATTCTCGTGCTTGTCTCTGCCTAGCTTGTCCCAGGATTTTGGTGTTGTCCCAGTCATGTATTCATAGTTTTAGTTGACAGTCAAACATATGAGCAAATCAACGGGACACCCATGGGATCACCTATCTCCGGACTCATAGCAGAAGCAGTGATGCAACGAGTAGAAAGGACGGCCCTCCTGCAAATCTAACCAAAACTATGGATATGCTTTGTGGACGACACCTTTGTCAACATTAAATGGACCAAATTTGAGGAGACACACAAACTTATAAACAACACCCTCACCGGAATAAAATTCACCAGAGAGGAGGAGAAGAACAACCAGCTCCCATTCCTGGACGTCATGGTAGAGCACAAGACAAATGGGGAACTGCAAACGAAAGTACACCGAAAAGCCACACACACAGACCAGGTACTGAACTTCAACAGTAACCATCCCAACACACACAAATGAAGCTGCATGTGAACACTATTTATAAGGGCAACAACACACTGCAGCAACATTGAACTATGCCAAGAGGAAGAAGAATACCTCTTCCAGGCTTTTAAGGATAATGGATATCCAAAAAACTGGGTCAGAAGATGCCTACACGAACAGCATCTGAAAGATACTAAATGCCCGACACACTCATCACACTACCCTACATCAGGAATACTTTGGAACTCACCACAAGACTTCGTCGACCGCTAGGCATCAGAGTGGCACACAATCCCACGTCAACCCTACAACAACTGCTTGCCCGAACTAAAGACCCACTCTATGCCATGGACAGGACCAATGTCATCTACAAGATCCCCTGCAGTGACTACAAGAAACACTACATCAGACAAACAGGAAGGAAACTAACAACAAGGGTACATGAACACCAACTGGCTACAAGAAGACACGACCAGTACTCATTCATCTCAATCCACATGGACAAGGAGAACCACGACTCTGACTGCAACAACGCCAAAATCCTGGGACAAGTTAGACAGAGACAGTCACAAGAATTCCTAGAAGCCTGGCACTCCACGAAGCATGCTATTAATAAACATATTGAACTCGACCCCATATACATTCCACTACGTAGGAAAACTGGAAGTGAGGCAATCCATCTCAACGGACCCCAGAGTTTAAAAACCAGTCTGGAAAACACACCGTCGCTTCATCGGAGGCTGCACTGAGGATGTTACCCAGCATGGTAACGAAACGTCTGCAAAACAAGAAATGAACTCAGCGAGCCGACTAACCTCAAGGAATATGGCTTCTTGGACAAGACGAGTCTTCTGCTCTTTCATTCAAGTCATAATTTTTCATGGAATTGGAGAATGGTCACATCACAGAAGGAGGCCGCTCAGCTTGCTGTGTCTGCTCCAGCTCTTTGCAAGACCATTCACTTAATTCCATTCCCCACGACCTAGACAGTAAGAGTTGCAGGGCTATTTATTGCACAAGGACATATCAATAACTCGCAAACACCATTCTATGGGATCAGTGAATAGTGGTCTGGAATGGGGCCCCTGGCTGATTTATTCTTCCATGTAACAATATCTCCCTATGCCACAATAGCTGAGGTCAGCAAATACCAGGGGTGGAGCACAGGAGGCGGATGAACGGGTGGCCAGGCAGAGGGTGAGGGCATTGTGGTTTGTAACAGCTCTGCATGATTCTAAATCACACATTCCTGACGTACAAATGATGGCTTTATTAATATCCTCAGGCCAATCATGTTTTAACCATCATAGGACGACAACCTTCCATCGCTGCCACTGCATTTCAGTAATGTCCATGGTCAAAGACTTTTATTTCAGTTTCAAGAGAAACTGAAGGCAACATGCAACTGAAACACCAGCAAATTCAGGAATCCAGTGTGATTAAAGGGAATTGCTGCAGACAGCCGTACCCTGATGCAGAGTCTTGAATAATGAAAGAATTCATTTGTTGAAGACCTACCTGTGGAGTATGAAACAATTGAAGAATGCTTGCAATAGCAATGGCATCGTCGGACGACCATGGACCAAGCACAGCTAAGAACTCTGGCCGACAACCTTTGAAATCATGGCACAGCTCAGTTTTCTGTGTTGATTTTCCCAATATAAATTCGAGCGCTGCCTTGATATTGATGGAAGTGGCACAGCTGTCAAAGACCTGATACCCCAGGGTGACATTTGGCAGGAGTTCAGTCGAGTTGTTGATCTCTTCCACAGCAAACCTCATCGCTTGTAAGTGACGGTAGCCATTCACTGAAATGCTGATAGAGAGAAGAGGAACAGGAGAATTTTACAGAGCTTATGATATCATTGGGTTGTCTCAAAATGTTTCACAGTGAATACCTTGCTTTTGAAGCATGGTTGTTCTTGTTATCTAAGTGAAGATGGTTACCAAATTGTACACAGCAAAGAGATTGAGTTTACTTGTTATTACAAAACCACAGAAGTATTACACTGTAGCAGGAGGCCATTCAGCCCATTGTGATTGCACCAGCACTTCAAATGAGCCTAATTGCCCAGTGCCAATCTCTTGTTTTTTTTTTCCCTCTTGCTAATTATTTTCATCCAAGTAATCATCCAATGCTCTTTTGACAAACTTGAATTTTGGGTTGTCTAGGATCACTGGCATCAGCACCATCTTTAAAAAAAACCATTGTGCACCTGGTCAAGCACTGCCAGTTCAGAGTTGCCCTGCATGATTCCTGATATTTCCCAGGCATGGCAAAGGGAAATTGGCACCGTGTTTTCAAACAGGGGCCTAGAGGTCCTTCTGGATGGACTAGTGCAGAGGAAGAATGTCCTCTTCCCCCAGGATCACTAGTGAAGGCCATGGCACCAAGCTGTGCCAGCCTTGTCCGAGGCTCCCCTCCAGGTCAGTTCAGTCTCATCTGTCCAGAAGAACACCCTAAAGCAAAGGAGAATGGTCACTCACCTCTGCTCTGCTAGGATAAGTTCCGCCATCTTCTCTCGGCTATCATGTACTCACTTCATCTCTGCTACTGCACACATCTCCCACCAAGCCTCATCCTTTACCACTCTCACTGCTACATGCAACCTCTTCCCTCACACTCTCTCACTCCAAGTTCCCCAAACCACTAACCTGCTTGGCCTCTTCGTACCCGGTCACTCACTCAGGTCACCTCAACACTTTTCTCCCACCTGTAATAGCACTTACAACTGTGTCACCCATTTTCATCTCATCAATCTCTCCTCTTTTCCCATTCCAGGAGAACGCCCACACTAGGACAGCGAGAGCCAGGACAGAAGGTAAGGTGCCTGACATTTGGCTCCTCATTCCCTATGAGAAGAGTTCCTGATCCTGACCACCCCAAGTATGCCAGGCCCTTGGCTGATAACAGAGGCTGCTCTGGAATTACTGTGCAAGGACCCCCTGACTGTAAGGTGTCTCCCTGGACTTGATGAAGATCTTTTCCCCTTAGACTTTGAATCATGGCTATATGTTTGAAGTACATGTGTTTGCTTTGTGAACCTACTGGAACATGGAGCAGGTGTGAATTTGCTTGAACCACACACAGTGTGTTTGCTATGTGAAGCTATGTTACTGGGCCATGACACGAGAGTTTGAGGTTGCAATGTGCTATCCAGCAAGGCATCCACTCATTTGAGTATTAACCAGCATGGCTTTGTACCTTCACTGAATAGCAAGGCAACACGGCAGTACTGTGAGTCTTTCATCTGTGGCTGAGGGTGTAGAGGGCAAAAGGACAGGGCAAGCTAAGGCAAGGTGGGGATGCTGTGAACATTAATGTAGACACATAGTGAGTCAGCACTAAGGGAGCAAGTGAATAGCTCTGAGATGCAGCATGGTCTAATCAATGAATCAGATGCTTGTGCCTGCAAACAATGTGCCTTTGCATCAGCCTGTCAGTTGCTGGTGTGCTGCAAAGTGCAGCATTAAAGTGCAGAAGCATACTCTAGGTGAATTGGAGATGTACCATGAGGATGTGGAGTAACATGTGATGGGGGGTGTCTGCATCTATTGCCCAACAACATGTCTGTGACATTATCGCTCGCTGTCCAAGATGGAGATCCAGAAGAGCAAGTGGGGAGGTTCCTGCACTTTCTTGTTGGGAATTCTTGACGTCTAGTTTATACCAAATCTGGAGTTGAGAGTCTAATGATGATTGTAAATCCATTGTCAATTGTTGGGAAAACCCATCTGGTTCGCTAATGGCTTTTAGGGAGAGAAACTGCCATCCTTACCTGGTCTGGCCTACATGTGACTCCAGGCCCACAGCAATGTGGTTGACTCTGAGCTGCCCTCTGGGCATTTAGGGATGGGCAAAAAATGCTGCCTGGTCAGCAATGCCCTCATCCCATGAATGAATAAAGTAAAAAAATCCAGCTTGTCCTGGAATAGGACCTAAATATTAATGAGGCAAGATTTGGCAGCAATGAGAGTGATAATGAATGAAAATTACATCAATAGGTTTCTTGTCATTCACTAGCAAGAATCTCCTGCCAGTGTCTGGTGGAAAATGCGACTTGTTGCTCCTGATGTTGACAAAGGTCTCATGGGATTTCTCACACAATTCTCAGATCTCTCTCTCCATATCCCTCATCGTTCAGGACCTGACAAGTTACTGGCCATGACTTCTGTCCCCTTCTAATCTATTCTTCTATACATAAAATTGTGATAATTGTTATTATTCCCGGATCTATTCCTGACACTGTAATGATCTATATACACAAACACCTGAGTCTCTTGCACCTCCATCATTTAGAAAACCCTACTCCAGCCTTCTAAGAAATATTAAATGCATGCATTAAAATTCATTTGTGACAGTACAACCCCTTTTATTTACTCCATCAGCATCCTCTTGTGGTACAGTGGTAGTGTCCATGCCCTTGGCCTGAGTGGTTTGGGTTCAAATCCTAAGAGGTATAGTAAAATCTCCATACTTCTTCATGCTTTTATGCTTCTGTTCTGACATCAGCTAACTTAGATATGTGGTTCTCTATCCCTTCTCCAAAGTATGTCATTTATAAATTCATTTGAGGTCTAACACAGATCTTTGTGACCCCAATCATCACACCTCGCTAGTTGAAACATCTGTCCATTATTCATATTCTACGTCTCCTGCTGCTCAGCCCTTCTCTTAATCAAGTCCTCAATTTCAATTCCATAAGCTAACTGTCTCATACAAGTGTTATGGTCATTGTTAAAATGGGCCATCAATTCTCAACTTCCATCATCAGATTCTTGTACCTGACATCTTCAGGACGAAGAGATAGTAGGAACTGCAGGTGCTGGAGAATCTGAGACAACAAGGTGTAGAGCTGGATGAATGCAGCAGGCCAAGCAGCATCAGAGGAGCAGGAAGACTGACGTTTCGGGCCTAGACGCTTCTTCAGAAAACTTCCATTTTCTTTCATTTTCTGAAGAAGGGTCTAGGCCCAAAATGTCAGCTTTCCTGCTCCTCTGATGCTGCTTGGCCTGCTGTGTTCATCCAGCTCTACACCTTGTTATCTTCAGGACTAAAGTGACTTTTAATTCTGACTTAAATAGCTGTTGCAATCAGGTTGAGCCAAGATTATGAAAACATCAGCAAACCAGGAATCAGTCTGAGCTGAAATTATCAAAGGCACTGAAACTTAGATTTGTATGTCCCAGTTAATTCACCTTTCCGGAAGTTACACATTGGGATGGAAGACACCTGCAGATCATCCAGCTTGAAAAGAAATGTAACTAGACTCTAGAGTACACACTGATCTATATTTCAACACATAGTTTTGATAAACAAAAATGAGACTAGGGAAAACTAATTTGCAAGCAGGAACCGGAAAACTCTCTTTTGTCTCTCTCACTCTCCATTTCAAAGTCAGTGTCCTGTCTAAAAGCAACTTGGGAAAACAACCATTCATCAAGAACTCAGGATATCTGCAAATTGTGTCAATGCTGGAGAATAGGGGCAACAGTGAAACAGTCAAGACTCAAGTTATTCCCACAATTCAAGGATTTTAAGAACTTTAAATTGTAATTACCTTTAGCTTCCTGTCTGGCCTAGAAACCCTCCCCTTTCTTTTTAAGGTTTGTGTTTGTGTTTGTACTTGATATCATTTTCAGGGTACTAGTAGGTAATAGAAATTCTCTTTCTTAAGATCAGGAAAACATTGCAATTTAGTTTATTCATCTTAATTTAATCATTTATGTTTAAATGAAGAATGATAGCTCCATGCTGAAAAAAAGAGATAAAAGTATTTGTTGTGTCTAACCAAAAGATTGTTAAAAAGCAGGAAGCCTCACCTGGTTGTAACATGAGGGATCAAATATTTCCTGGAAGTCAATATAAATTAAATCCGCAGATATTCTCCTGTGTAGCACTTCAACTACCTCTTTAAAAAACTTAATTAGGTTCATCAAGGTTCATCGTGCCCTTTACAAATCCCAATTTGCTGTCTATGGTCAATTGGAAAATCTCAACTGGTTGAGGGGACTATGGGGGTTAATACCTACCCTGGAGGTGGTAATTGTTTGGGATTTAGGGGCTTGAGCTTGCACTGGAGTCGAGTGAGTTGGGATTGTTATAAATAGACGGATCAGTGGCTATACTGAGAAAAGGGAGAGTGGGGATCATTGCCTACATTGATTAATATGATACAGGAACTAGCATTGACATTAGGTATGGGATGGAAATTATGGCACAAGGAGTTGTTTCCATATCAAACAACATGTTGTCCCCTTCTCCTGTCAAATCTTGCCCATAAAGAAATATTGCAATTTCATACCCAGTTCAAAGCCCCATCAGTTACTGTGGTGTGTGGGAGAAAAATGGGTAACATCAGTTTGTTCCTCACAAAGGCAATTCTGTGCACAAAACATTTCAGCCTAGCGTACTCATTTTCCTTCCTTGGGCACTTGAATTGAATCCAGCCTACACCTTTAGTGACTTTCATTTCTTGTCCTCCTATTATCTCCCCTCTTCTCCTGGAGTAGTTCACATTTACTGCAATACAGGAACTATGGTCACCCAATCCTTGTTCAATCTAACTTTAACCATGTGTGAATATTAGCAAGGTGTTAGAGCATCATAAGCAAATTTCGCCGAGTCCTCCCCTCATAACCTTGGGAGTATAGGCACAGGAAGAGACCAATCAGCCCCCAATCTTGTTCCAATATTTCAATTAGACCATGTCCGCCTTCAATCCCTGCATTGAAAAGAAATCTATCAACCTCAATTCTTAAGTTTTCAATTGAAACCTAATTTTAACAGCTTTCTGAAGTAGAGAGTTTTAAATGTTTACTTCAATTTGTATCAGAAAGTGTTACTGACATCACCCAACTCAGCTTCGCCCTGATTTTTGGCACATGCTGTTGATCTGTATTTTATGCTCAAGGAAATAGTTTATCAATCATTACAGAACATTTAACCAGCTTAAACAACTAAATTAGATCATCGGTTAATGAGTTATACCCAGAGAAATTCAAGCTAAATCTATTTAACAATTCTTCACAGTTTAATGATCTCCAACCTGGTGTTTTTCTAAAGAATCTGTTGCACTCCCTCCAAAGGCAACATTGCTGTCCTGAGTTGAAATATCCACAACTGAATGCAGAATTCAAAACGGGGTCCAACGTGATCTTTAAATAACTACAACAAAACTCCCATCCTTTTATTTCAGACCCTATCGAGCAAAGATTCTGATCTCCCTGCTACAGGAAAGATATCATTAAATTTGACGAGGTTGAGAAAAGATTTACAAGGATGTTGCCAGGGTTGGAGGGTGTGAGCTATAGGGAGAGGCTGAATAGACTGGGGCTATTTTCTCTGGAGCACCGGAGACTCTGGGATGACCTTATAGAAGTTTATATAATCAGGAGGTGCATGAGTAGGGTGAATAGTCAATGTCTTTTCCCCGAAGTTGGGAAGTCCAAAACTAGAGAGCATAGCTTTAAGATGAGATGGGAAAGATTTAAAAGGGACCTAAGGTGCAACTTTTCACACAGAGGGTGGTGCATGTATGGAATGAGCTGCCAGTGGAAGTGTTGGGGACTAGTACAATTCCAACATTTAAAAGGCATCTGGATGAATATATGAATAGGAAAGAAAGATTTAGAGAGATAGGGACCAAATGCTGCCAAATGGGACTAGATTAATTTAGATATCTGGCTGGCATGGACAAATTGGACCGAAAAGTCTGTTTCCATGCTGTACATCTCTGTGGCTCTATGAATCTAAAGTCCAACATTTCATTGGCCTTTTATTGTTTACCTTGTTCACTGATTACGTCTGTCTTTGGAGCCCTAAATAAGACACACATAACTCCTATCTTCTCACTATTTAGAAAATTCTTGGGTTTGTGAGGATGTATTTGCGATGTTCAACCATAACAAAGTTTATAAATTAAATTGTAATCTGAATCATACATAATTTATTAAAGCAAACAGGTTTTCTCAAAAATTTTGGTAACATTGTAGATATTTTGTTCGATTACTAATCCAGAGAATATGCTCTCCGTAGCAAATTTTTAAAAATAATAATTCACAGGATGTGGGCATGACTGGATAGGCCAGCACTCATTGCCTATCCCTAAATGTCCAGAGGGCAGCTAAGAGTCAACCACATTGCTATCGATCTGGAGTCACATTACAACAAAGCTGGAATCAGAAAAAGAGACTGAAATTGCTCTAAAAACCAAACTGATTCATTCATATTTATGATAAAATATTCTACTGATACTTACTACACAGGCTCAGAGTCTAGTAGCCATTTATTTACTGGACTAAATCTGGTGGGTGTGCATTCAAATTTCATCATGGCAGTTTGAGAATTTCAATTTCGTTCTGAAAGTTTGGCATCATTAAGAGTGGTCACGAAACATTTAGATTATTCCAATCAAATCATCTGGTTTACTAATGTCCTCTAAGAAAGGAAATCTGCCATCCTTCCCTAGTCTGGCCTATATGTGACTCCAGTCCCATACCAACAAAATTGACTCTGAAATGAGCAAGCAAACCATTCAATAAAATTGAAATAACTGCTGTAAATCAGAAACAAAAATAGAGATTGCTGGAAAAGCTTAGCAGGTTTGGCAGCATCTGTGAAGAGAAATCAGAGTTAACATATCAGGTCAAGTGATCTTTCATCAGAACTGCAAACCATTCAGTTGTCCTAAACTGTCAGACCAATTACTGTCACCACCACAGAGCAGTTAACAATGGGCTATAAATGGCAGCTTTTCAATTGACATCCATATCCTGAGAATGAATTCAAAAGAATAGAAGATTGGAACTTCTTACTTCATGCATCTTGGAGTTTCAGGCCTATCTGAATCATAGCGTGCATCACTATGAATTTGAAACAAGGCACCTATAATGTAATCTCCAGGTAACTCGAAATTTGGCCAAAATGTGTCCATGTCTCCTTCTTTGGTTTCAGAATGTTCCGATGCATATGCAGGCACAACAATTAACACAAACAGCAGCATTGTTAATCAGTAGAAACCATCCACTCACATCCTGCTATTAACAGATACTCAATCAGAGGCAGCAAGAGAATCTACGCTTGTTTAATAATGGAACACTTGCAAATTTTCTGTGAAGTGCAAACAGTTGGATAAATATGCAAACAAGACAGTCATTTTCTGCAACCTGAAGCCAACTATAAGTCACCACGGCCAACGTCATATTACCCGTGCGCTTGTGTTAGGGTCATTGTTATGCTCATCTTTTCTTTCTATCCCCAGGAAAATAAGTGATTGACTTGAGCCTATTCACATTACCCCGGTGGTCTTCTCCATTCTTCAATCCTACAATATTTTAAATACTAAATTCAATCTGTTTATCATGGAAGGTTTGGAACATGAGTCATTAATAGCAGAAATTCCTAACAGCATGGCTCAGTAGCTATCCAGTTAGAGTGGCATTGATATATTCTAAGAGCAGTAGCTTTGTAATTAAAGTTTCAGCCACAGCTAATCACAAGGAAGGAACATGGAAACAGGAGGAGGCCATGAAGCAGATTGCGCCTGTAAGCCTTGAAGTTCAGAAGATTGAAAGGTGACCTAATTGAAACTGAAAGCTTCTGACAGGGATGATGTTCAGAGTTTTCCCTTTGTTGTGAATCCAGAATCACAGGAGTCATTTTCAGTGGTCTCCAATTTAAGACTGTAATAAGAAAAACTTTCTTTCTCTCAGAGAGTCATGCTATGACCTGCCTCTAGGCAAACTCCCCAGTTTGTTTCAATTCCAGTCTGGATACCCCCAGCTGATGATACTCTGAGGTGAGAGAGGATGAACAGGCACACTTTCTTAATTCAACCTCTTTCCTTGCCGTCCACAACAACATTATTTTGAAAGGGAAATTGTATTTAGGTTTTACGAGGAGTCGGATTAACCAGACTCGCTTCAGAAAGCGAATGGTGAGTTTAATTAGCTCCTAAACATAAGAAAAGATAATCAAATAGGACACACAGATTAGAAACGTAAATTGAGTAAAGAGATAACAATGAAAATGATGGACAAATCGGCGTCTAGGTCACATAAAGAATAAATAGTGGAACGTTGTGATCATTGGATGATATTACCAGGAGGTGGCTTTCTGCTGAGAGGGGTAGTTAACCTCTCAACATCTCTGTAGACAGAGGAGATGACAGTCTGCTTTGCTTTGAGTTAAGTGTCTTCCTTTGAAGAGTTCCTGTTTGAAGTTCTCTTGCCATAATTTCAGGTGTGACATTCCATATTTCCTTTCAGTCTTTGTCAGACCGTCACTGAATTAAATCACAAGCAGAAACAGAAATTGTTGGAGAAATTCAGCAGGTGTGGCAGCTTCTGTGGGGTGAAAGCAGAGTTTGCGTTTCGAGTCTGGTGAACAGCATGATGAACAGCAATATCTTTTCACCTGGCAGCTGCCATTCCATCGCTTTGTTTCTGCACGTGTGGTCACCGAGCCGCCAAGTGACGGTGTTTAAAATAAACGCAGCTGGTCGCAAAGCTTCCGTTGTCTAGGCCGCAAACACGAGCAGTTTCTGCCTAAACCTCTCCAGCTGTCTCTCTCTCTCTCTCTCTATCTCTCTCTCTACCTTTAGGGCACTTTTTAGAACTTAAGTCTGTTTGATCATGATCTTGGTCACTTGTTTTAAAATCTTCTTGTGTAGATCAGCTTGAACTTATTTTTGATTGTACTCCTGTGAAAACTTTACGACATTTATCTGTGCTAAAGCTGCAAAAGAAACACAAGTTGTTGTTTAATCACCATTCCATTGGATGAAGTCTCTAATTTGGGAAGTGCACGGTTGAGGTAGGGCGAAAACATGGCTGCAGTGATGGAGCAAAAGGTGGGAGAACGTTGTTGAAGAGGTAGAGACTATGTGACAGTGATTTAGAAAGATCACAGGCAGTGACAGGGCCAGGGGTTAGTCAGGAGGTAAGTTTGGATTCTATATTGCACGATTTATGCTGATGAGTTTGTTGACAATCATTGTTAGCAACTTATTTAGAATTTATATTTTTCTCAATAAGTCCATGTTTATCTGACAAATAAGCAGGCCATTTGTATCCTTTATGCAAAGAAGGGAATTTTTTTTTGATGAAAATGAACACAGCTGTGTGACAGTACCCAGTGAATGGAACAGTCAATGCCAGCACAGGCTCTAGTTATTTACTTTGTAATTGCTTCTGCAGCCCTTTAGAAACTGATATTTGCATGGGTCACTGCAAACTCCGATTGCAGCCACTTGATTCCCTAAAAAATTTTCTGGTGAAGACTGCCTACTGTTGTAACATAGATAAATAGAATAGATAATTTGTGGACAGAAAATTTCCACAAACAGCTGTTGCAAACTTTTGTTTAGTACGTAGAATCACAGAGGATAGGAGCAGAAGGAGGCCATTCGGCCTTTTGAGCTTGCTCTGCCATTCATCACAATCATGGCTGATCATTCAACTCAATAGCCTAATCCCACTTTCTCCCAATATCCTTTGATCCCATTTGCCCAAGTGCTATATCTTGCCACCTCTTGAAATACATTCAATGTTTTGGCATCAACTAGTTCCTGTTGTAATGAATCCCACAGGCTCACCTCTCTTTGGGTGAAGAAATGTCTCCTCATCTCCCGAATCCTCATACAGTGACCCCTAGTTCTGGACACACCCACAATCAGGAACATCCTCCATACATCGACCCTGTATAATTCTGTTAGAATTTTATAAGTGTCTATGAGATGCCCCGTCATTCATCTGATCTCCAGTGAAAACAATCTTAACCTGGTCAATCTCTCCTCATTCATCAGTCCCGCTATCCCTGGAACCAACCTGGTAAACCTTCGCTGTACTCCCTTCAAAGCAAAAGTGCCCTTCTTCAGAAAAGGAGACCAAAACTGCACACAATATTCTAGGTGTGGCCCCACCAAGGCCCTGTATAACTGTAACAATACGTCCGTGCTCCTGTACTCAAAACTTTTCATAATGAAGGCCAACATACCTTTTGCCTTCTTTACTGCCTGCTGCACCTACAAGATTACCTTCAGTGACTGTTGCACAAGGACACCCAGATCCCACTGCACACTCCCCTCTCCCAATTTACAGCCATTCAGGTAGTGAGCTGCCTTCTTGTTTTTGCTTCCAAAGTGAATAACCTCACATTTATCCAAATTATACTGCATCTGCCATTGATTTGCCCACTCACCCAACCTGTCCAGATCATGCTAAAGGATCTCTGCATCCTTGTCACATAGTTCACCCTCCCGCCCAACCTGGTATCATCTGCAAACTTTGAGATGTTACATTTTGTTCCCTCATCCAAATCATTAATATATATTGTGAATAGCTGGAGTCCCAGCATCAATTCCTGTGGCACCCCACTAGTTACTGCCTGCCAATTTGAAAAGGACCCATTAATTCCTACTCTTTGTTCCCTCTCTGCCAACCAGTTTTCTATCTATCTCAATACACTTCCCCCAATCCCACACACTTTAATCTTGTACATTAACCTCTTATCTGGGACATTGTCAAACACTTTCTGAAAATCCAAATGTACCGCATCAACTGGCTCGCCCTTGGCAACTACTAGTTACATCCTCATAGAATTGCAACAGATTTGTCAAGCATGATTTCACCTTCATAAGTCCATGATGACTCTGTCTAATCCTGCCACTGCTTTCTAAATGCTCCGCTATAAAGTCCTTTATAACAGATTTAAGAACTTTCCCCACTGCCAATGTTAGGATTGCTGGTCAATAATACTTTACTTTCTATCTATCTCTCTTTTTGAATATTGGAGTGAAATTTGCCACCCTCCAATCTGCAGGGACTGTTCCAGAGTCTAAAGAATCCTAGAAGATGACCACCAATGCATCCATTATTTCTACAGGCACTTCCTTAAGTACCCCGGGTTATCAAGCCCTGGGGATTTATCCACCTTCAATTCCATCAATGTTCCCAGCACCACTTTCACCGCATCTGCTCCTAAGATGGGGCGTTCCATTCCCAAACATCCCAGATGTCCTCTTATTTCAAGGACTGCAACTTGCCCCCTTTGGTGGTCAAAAATGCTCTCAACTACATCTCTTGCATTTCCTGCACCTCTGCCCTCACATCCCATCCACCCAACAAAAACAAAGACAGATTCCCCCTTGTCCTCACATATCACCCCATCAACCTCCGTATCCAATGTATCACTCTCTGCCCCTTCTGCCACCTAAAATCCAACCCCACAACCAAAGATATATTTCCCTCCCCATCCCTATCTGTCTTTCGTAGGGGCCACTGTCTCCGCGACTCCCCCATCGGTTCCACAATCCCCACTAGCCCCACCATCCCCAGCACCTTTCCCAGCAACCACAGGAAGTGCTACACCTGCCCCTACACCTCCCCCCTCACCTCCATTCAAGGCACTAAACAAACCTTCCACATCAGAGAGAGGTTCACCTGCACGTCCTTCAATGTGGTCTATTGCATCTGCTGCTCCCAATGTGGCCTCCTCTACATCGGTGAGACCAAGTGTAGACTCAGAGACCGTTTCGTAGAGCATCTGCGCTCTGTATGCGACTAACGACAACACCTTCCAGACGCGAACCATTTCAACTCCCCCTCCCACTCCCTGGGTGACATGTTCATCCTGGGCCTCCTCCAGTGCCACAATGATGCCACCCGCAAACTGGAGGAGCAGTACCTCATTTCCGCCTTGGGAGCCTACAGCCCAATGGCCTAAATGTGGATTTTACCAGTTTCAAAATCTCCCCAACCCCCATCCCTTATCCCATAATCAACTCTCCCTCTCATCCTTGCCTTCTTGACTTGACACAACCTGTCCATCTTCTTTCTCACCTATCCGCTTCTGCCACCTCACTGAGCAATTCCCACCACTCCCTACTTTCCCCAACCCCACCCCTCCTCTCTCTATTTATTTCTGAGCTCCCTTCCCCCTCCCCCATTTCTAAAGATGGGTCCTGACTCAAAACGTCAGCTTTCCTGCTCCTCTGATGCTGCCTGGCCTGCTGTGTTCAACCAGCTCTACACCTTGTTGCCCCAGAATGTTGGGCAGTTCATTGAAAATGGCCATTTCACCAAAATCCAAGAATGTATGTATTAAACCGGCTACCTAGGGCCTGACATTATAGGATCAGAGTCCTGATGCCACCAAAACTTTCACGTAGATTCCCAGAGCCATTCAACAGAGGAATGTGTGCCACTGAGCTGGTTAAAACACTGTAGGTGTTGATTCAGCTATATTAAACTCTTTGCTAAAAGATTGTGACTAACAGGTAGCAGCTTGATCATCGTCGTCATTACAACACCTTTTTAAAGGGACCTTATATTCAGTTCAGTGAGAAGGAAAATATAACAATAATATGAGATTTTAACCTGAATATAGTTTTGGAGGAAAATAACACTGCAAGTAAGAAAGCGATGTACACACAGCAAGATCCAGCAAATAGTGATGATACAATAGCCTTTCACCTTTAATGATGTTTGTTGAGGGATACATACTTATCAGGACCTCAGATACAACTAGCTCGCACTCTCTTCAAAGCCATTAGTGTCCTTCCATCTATGGAAGATAATGAACATGCAGCAAATCCACTGGGGATAAGATAGTTTCATAGCTTCTTCGGAATTGTGTGTGGGATCTTTTGTGGGCATCTGAAAGAGTCTTGGCTTAATGACACACCTGAAAGGTATACTTCCCTCAGTACTGCACTGAAAATGTCAGCCTGGACTGCCTCCTCAAGTCTCAGGAATGGGAGCTGCTGCTGTATTCTATGAACATGGTGGGCTGAAGGGAATCTTTCTGTGCTGTATAAACAATATTACTCTATGATTTTATGATACACAACGCTCCCCTTAAACATCTCCTCCTTTCCATCTCTCTCCTCAAATAAGTCACTTGTTAGATCCTACCTGTCTGACAATGTCGTTGATCACATGGCCCTAAATCTCCTTTTGTGTCCTGGTGTGAAATTTTGAATGATAACATGCCTGTGAAGCACCTTAGGCCATTCAATTACAATAAAGCTTCTACAGAAATGCAAGTTGTTGCTAGGCAAAATTCCACCTCATTTACTGCACAAGGGAATCAATCCAGATGTTTGAGGAGTCTGGGGTCTAGGTTCAAGGAGTTACAGTGGGCAACGAAGAATCAAAAGTAAGTGTAAACTGCAGAGAAGGCCAGAGTCTGAGAGACAGAGAGTTGGAAATGATTGGAGGAATTGCTTTTAATGTACTTATAAAATCTGTCTTTTGCACTGTGCATATGGTTTTTATGTTGGTGTTTGCTGAGACTAATTTGAATAAAATTTGATATTGCTTGTCCATAAGCACAAAACTCAGTCAATATACAGGCGGCAGCTTTGTCTGCGTCTGTTATGTAAAAGGAGGAAGCAGTTTTTGTTTATCAAAGGTGGACACAGCTCCATGGCTACACTTTGCAAATGGAACATTCTCGATATGCCTGACTCTAGCAATTCATTTTGTTGTTTATTATGTAATTGCTTCTTCAGGTCTTTAGAAATTGCTATTTTCATGGGTCTCTGCAGAGATCAGATTAAATCAATTTGATCCAACAACAACAAGGCGGGTTTTTATTGCATCCTTCCTGTAGTAAAACTTTTCGAAACGCCTCGCAGGAGCATGAACATGGAATATTTGACCTTGAGTTATGTGTGATTTTCTTTTATTCATTAACAGAATTTGGTCAGCACTATGGCCCCAGAATAACTGCAGAATCGTTACTAGCTCTCACTGTCTGGAAATGAAAGGGAGTGGTGGTTATGAGACTTTTTATTCCAAACAGCAAGTGCTGGAGGAAAATAGAGTTAAGGAGAATCCAAAGAGATTCTGTGAGTACTTTAAAGGAGAAAGAGTAACTAGAGAGAGAATAGGGCCCCTAAAAATCAATGTGACCGTTTATGTGGGGAACCATAGGAGATAGGTGAGATACTAAAAGAATATTTCACATCAGCATTTACTGTAGAGCAGGACATGGAATAGGGTACTTGGGGAAAGAAATAGCGATGTCTTGAAAATAGGTCATTTGACGGAAGAGGAGGCGCTGGAGGCCATAAAACATATAAAGGTAGATAAATCCCAGGACCTGATCAGGTGATTCCCAGAACTTTGTGGGAAGATGAGGAAGAGATTGCTGGGCCCCTCGTGTCACTGACAGCTGTGGGTGAGAAGCCAGAAGACTGGAGGTTGGCTAATGTGGTGCCATTACTTAGGAGAGGCTGTAAAGAAAAACCAAGTAACAAAAGATGGGTGAACCTTACATCAGTGATGTGAAAGTTGTTGGAGGGAATTCTGAGGGTCAGGAATTACAAGCATTTGGAAAGGCAAGGACTGATTAGGGATAGTCAACTTGGCTTTGTGCATGGGAAATAGTGTCTCACTAACTTGATGGAGGTTTTTTTGAAGAGGTGACAAAGAAGGTTGATGAAGGCGGAACAATAGATGTTGTCTATATAGCCTTCAGTAAAGCTTTTGATAATGTTCTGCATGGTAGACTGTTTATTATGGTTAGATCACATGGGATTCAGAGGATCTAGCTAATTGGATACAAAAATTGGCTCGAAGGTAGGAGACAGAGAATAGGGGTAGAGGGAGATAGTAGGAACTTTTCAGCCTGGAGGCCTGTGACCAGTGGTGTGCCACAAGGATCGGTGCTGGGTCCACTACTTTTCGTCATTTATATAAATGATCTGGATGTGAATATAAGAAGTATGCTTAGTAATTTGCAGATGATATCAAAATTGGTAGTGAAGAAGCTTATCTTAGAGTACAACGGGATGTTGATCAGATGGGCCAATCAGTCAAGGAGTGGCAGATGGAGTTTTAGATAAATGTGAAGTGTTGCATTTTGGAAAGGCAAGCCAGGGCAGGAATTACACAGAAATTGTGGGCAAATCTCAGCAGGTCTGACAGGATCTGTGAAAGAAAAAATCAGAATTAACATTTCAGGTCCACTGACTCTTCCTCAGAACTGACGATAGCCAGGAAAATTGTATCAGAGATAATGGGAACTGCAGATGCTGGAGAATCCAAGATAACAAGGTGTAGAGCTGGATGAACACAGCAGGCCAAGCAGCATCATAGGAGCAGGAAAGCTTGATGTTGCGGGCCTAGACCCTTCATCAGAAATGGGGGAGGGGAAGAGGGTTCTGAAATAAATAAGGAGAGAGGGGGAGGCGGATGGAAGATGGATAGAGGAGAAGATAGGTGGAGAGGAGATAGACAAGTCAAAGAGGCGGGGATGGAGCCAGTAAAGGTGAATGTAGGTGGGGAGGTTGGTAGGAGATAGGTCAGTCCAGGGAGGACGGACAGGTCAAGAGGGCTGGATGAGGTTAGTAGGTAGGAGATGGGAGTGTGGCTTGAGGTGGGAGGAGGGGATAGGTGAGAGGAAGAACAGCTTAGGGAGGCGGGGACGAGCTGGGCTGGTTTTGGGATGCAGTAGGTGGAGGGGAGAGTTTGAAGCTTGTGAAATCCACATCGATACCATTGGGCTGCAGGGTTCCCAAGCGGAATATGAGTTGCTGTTCCTGCAGCCTTCGGGTGACATCGTTGTGGCACTGCAGGAGGCCCAGGATGGACATGTCGTCTGAGGAATGGGACGGGGAGTTGAAATGGTTCACGACTGGGAGGTGCAGTTGTTTATTGCTAACTGAGCGCAGGTGTTCTGCAAAGCGGTCCCCAAGCCTCCGCTTGGTTTCCTTGATGTAGAGGAGGCCACAACGGGTACAGCGGATGCAGTATAGCACATTAGCAGATGTGCAGGTGAACATCTGCTTGATGTGGAAAGTCTTCTTGGGGCCTGGGATGGGGGTGAAGGGGGAGGTGTAGGGGCAGGTGTAGCACTTCCTGCAGTTGCAGGGTGTGGTGGGGCTGGAGGGGAGTGTGGAGCAGACAAGGGAGTCACGGAGAGAGTGGTACCTCCAGAAAGCAGATAAAGGTGGGGAGGGAAAAGTGTCTTTGGTGGTGGGGTCGGATTGCAGATGGTAGAAGTGTCGCAGGATGATGCGTTGGTTCCGGAGTTTGATGGAGTGGTACGTGAGGACGAGGGGGATGCTTTTTTGGTTGTTATTGCGGGGACGGGGTCTGAGGGATGAGTTGCAGGAAATGCGGGAGACATGGGCAAGGGCGTTCTCAACCACTGCAGGGGGGAAGTTGCAGTCCTTGAAGAACGAGGACATCTGAGATGTATGGGAGTGGAATGCCTCATCCCAGGAGCAGATGTGGCGGAGGCGAAGGAACTGGGAATAGGGGATGGCATTTTTGCAGGAAGGTGAGGCAGCAGGTGTAAGTGAGGTTATATTGTAGTTATTGTGTAATGACTGATTTGTTTAAGTGCTACAGTGAGTTGATTTGTACCAAAGACCCGAACATTTTCTACCTCCATAAAATAATCCAAACTCTGCTCCCTTTTCCTAATTTGCACCATCATCCCCTTGCTCATTGGTTTACATTCTGATCCTGTCCAACAATGCTTCCGTTTTAAAATCCTCAGTGCTACTTTCAAATGCTTACATTACCATCTCCCCTGCCAATCAGTGCAACCTTTCTAGCACCCATAGCCTTTTCCAAATCTCTACATTTTTATAATTTTGATCTCTTGCTCATCCATAGTTTTCATCATTCAACTGTGGGCAACCATGCTTTCATCTGCCTTTTTTAAAATTCATTGCCGGGATTTGGGTGTCACTGGCCAGGCCAGTATTCATTGCCCATTCCTAATTGCCCAGAGGGCAGTTAGGTGTCAACCCCATTGATATGGGTCTGCAGTCTTATGTAAGCCAGACCAGGTAAGCACAGCAGTTTCCTTCCCTAAAGGACGTCAGTGAACCAGACAGCACTTTTTCCCCTCACCATCAATAACAGACATCATTAAAGCTTTAATTCCAGATATTTAATGAATTCAAATTTCTCCACATGCTGTGGCAGGATTTGAACCCAGGTTCCCAGAACTTTACTAGGGTCTCTGGATTAATAGTCATGTGATAATCCCATTAGGCATCACCTCTCCAACCCTAAACTCTACCTATTGCTCCATAAAATTCTCTACCTCTTTACTTCTGCTCCTTTAATCTCCTCCTTATTACTTTGGTGGGGGGCTGAATCTTAAATATCTTTTTGGGTAAGTTGCATCAACTGTCTTTGGAGGGATTCCTCACACTAGGCTTAATGAGATATCTCACCACCAAACTACCCATCTTGTCCCCATGGTGTCTCTCAGATCCAATTCCAGGCCCACCTTACCTTGCACCGTTCCCAGAACAACTCGTCACTCAGCAAATATCTCGGAATTCACCAGCATCCCTTGCGCCTATGTCATCTTTAAAAGCCCCGTGAAGACCCGGATAAACTCTGTCAGTCCCGAGCTGTACCTGCACAGTTCATGGCACTTATTCTGGTCATGGCAGACAGAGGAAAATCAGTGCCTTGCTGTGTGGGCAGGGTCCTGTTGAACAGGGTCCTGCATTGGTGGGACTTCCTCTATCCCAGGCCAGCAGGGGAAGCCATGGCACCAGACCATGACAGCCTGGTGTGAAGTTGCCACTGGGCCAATGCAATATCGGCTACATGGAAGCATTTCCAGTGTAAGTACCACCATCTTTTCTCCAATGCCTCACACTCACTCTATCTCTACAACTGCACCCATCTTCCAATGGAGTTCATGCTCTACCACTCTCATGATTGCCTGCATCATCTTCCCTCACTCACTGTCATCTAATCACAAACTCCAATAACCGCTAACACCCTGACTTCTGTGCTGCCTGTTTACTCCCTGGGGAAATCTCCCACCTACGCCAACACTAACAAAAGTGCCACCACATTTGTCTCTCTTAATACCCGCCCCTCTCTCATTCCAGAAGGCCAATAGCCCCAAAAAGGCAGAACGACTGCTTGAATTGGTTCTTCTAGAGTAGGTACTAAACAATAATTTTCACCAGCAGAAACCTACCTTGTTCTGTGTAGGACTGAAGGAAGACAACATCTGGGGAACATTGTGCATAGATCATTGCGACTCTGAAAATTTGATAACTTGAATTTGAATTTGAAAATTTGAGTTTGAAAGTTTGAACTTGAAGACTTGAATTTGAATTTGAAGACTCATTGAGTTGCTTCTTCTGTAGTACATGCATCACATTGAGTTTTCTGCAGAAAGAAGCTATACAGGTGTAGTACAGAATATAAAGAAGTGTTTTCCTAATGAAATGCCTCTATTGTATACAGGTGAGGAGCCATTTTAAGTAAATGAGACAGCATGCAAGGCACAGCAATTTAAAAATCCCTTCTTCCTGAGTTGTGCTGCAATTCCTTTTCAACATGAGCCAGAAATGACAGCAAGTGTTGACAATGATCCTGCAGCTAAAAAGAGATTAAGAAAAAACATTTACCTTGTCATAAAACTGGGTGTTATGAGGCACCTTGAAGCAGGAGAATGAGCAGTCTATATTGCCATGGCCCATTTCAAAGTGAAAACAATCTTTGGTAACACTGACAAAATTAAATCAAGTATGCCGGGTTTTCCACCTTTCAATTCTGACAGGATGAGTGTCTCTTTTTATAATTCACTCATGGCACATGGGTGTTGCTGGACGGGCCAGCATTTATTGCCTGTCCCTAGTTGCCCTTGCGAAGGTGGTGGTAAGCTGCCTTCTTGAACCCCTGCAGTCCATATGTTGTAGGTTGATTCACAATGTCCTTAGGGAAGGAATTCTAGGATTTTGATCCAGTGACATTGAAGGAACGAAATCAAAATGGTGAGTGGTTTGGAGGAGAACTTGCAGGTGGTGGCGCTCCTGTATATCTGCTGCCCTTTCCTTCCAGATGGAAGTGATTGTAGGTTCGGAAGGTCCTGTCTAAGGATCTTTGGTGAATTTCTGCAATGCATCTTATGGACAGTGCACACTGCTGCTACTGAGTGTTGGTGCTGGAGGGAGTGGATGCTTGTGGACGTAGTGCCAATCAAGTGGGCTGCTTTGTCTTGGATGGTGTTGAACTTCTTGAGTGTTGTCGGAGCTGCATCCTTCCCAGCAAGTGGTGAGTATTCTATCACACTCCTGACATGTGCCTTGTAGATGTTTTGGGGAGTCAGGAGGTGAGTTACTTGCTGCAGTATTTCTAGCCTCTGACCTGCTTTGGTAGCCAATGTGTTTATGCAGCTAGTCCAGTTCAGTTTTTGGTCAATGGTAACCCCCAAGATGTTGATATTGGGGGATTCAATGAAATGGCCATTGCCTGGCATTTGAATGATGCACATGTTACTTGCCATTTGTCAGTCCAACCTGGATATTGTCCAGATCATGTCGCAGTTGAACATGGACTGCTTCAACATCTGAAGAGTCACGAACAGTGCTGATCATTGTGTAGTCATCATCCCCAGCAAACATCCCCACTTCTGACCTTAAGACGGAGGGAAGGTCATTGATGAAGCAGCTAAAGATGGTTGGTCCTAGGACAGTGCCCAGAGGAACTCCTGCAGAGATGTCCTGGAGCTGAGATGACTGAACTCCAACAACCCCAACCATCTTCCTAGGTGCTAGGTATGACTTCAACCAGCAAAGAGTTTGCCTTTTATACCCGTTAATTCTAGTTTTGCTAGGGATCATTGATGGCATGTTCGGTTGAATGTAGCCTTGATGTCAAGGCCTGTCACTCGCTCCTCTCCTCTGGAATTAAGCTCTTTTGTCCATGTTTGAACTAAGGCTGTAATGCGGTCAGGAGCTGAGTGGCCCTGGCGGAACCCAAACTGGGCGTCACTGAGCAGGTTATTGCTGAGCAGGTGCGACTTGATAGCACTGTTGATGACACCTTCTATCACTTCACTGATGATCAGAGTGGACTGGTGGGGCGGTAATCAGCCGGCTTGGATTTTTCCTGCTTTTTGTGTACAGGACAGGACCTAAAGTGAGAGCTAAGAAGAGCCAGGAGGGGACGTGAGAAGTCTTTGGCAGATAGGATCAAGGAAAACCCTAAAGCTTTCTATAGGTATGTCAGGAATAAAAGAATGACTAGAGTAAGATTAGGTCCAGTCAAGGACAGTAGTGGGAAGTTGTGCGTGGAGTCCGAAGAGATAGGAGAGACGCTAAATGAGCATTTTTCATCAGTATTCACACATGAAAAAGACAATGTTGTCGAGGAGAATACTGAGATACAGGCTATTAGACAAGACGGGATTGAGGTTCATAAGGAGGAGGTGTTAGCAATTCTGGAAAGTGTGAAAATAGATAAGTCCCCTGGGCTGGATGGGATCTATCCTAGGATTCTCTGGGAAGCTAGGGAGCAGATTGCAGAGTCTTTGGCTTTGATCTTTATGTCGTCATTGTCTACAGAAATAGTGCCAGAAGACTGGAGGATAGCAAATGTTGGCCCCTTGTTCAAGAAGGGGAGTAGGGGCAACCCTGGTAATTATAGACCAGTGAGCCTTACTTCGGTTGTGGGTAAAGCGTTGGAAAGGATTATAAGAGATAGGATTTATTATCATTTAGAAAGGAATAATTTGATTAGGGATAGTCAACACGGTTTTGCGAAGGGTAGGTCATGCCTCACAAACCTTATTGAGTTCTTTGAGAAGGTGACTAAACAGGTGGATGAGGGTAAAGCGATTGATGTGGTGTATATGGATTTCAGTAAAGCGTTTGATAAGGTCCCCCATGGTAGGCTATTGCAGAAAATTTGGAGGCATGGGATTGAGGGTGATTTAGCAGTTTGGATCAGAAATTGGCTAGCTGGAAGAAGACAGAGGGTGATGGTTGATGGGAAATGTTCATCCTGGAGTTCAGTTACTAGTGGTGTACCGCAAGGATCTCTTTTCGGGCCACTGCTGTTTGTCATTTTTATAAATGACCTGGATGAGGGCATAGAAGGATGAGTTAGTAAATTTGTGGATGACGCGAAAGTCGGTGGAGTTGTGGATAGTGAGGAAGAATGTTGCAGGTTACAGAGGGACATAGATAAGCTGCAGAGCTGGGCTGAGAGGTGGCAAATGGAGTTTAATGTGGAAAAGTGTGAGGTGATTCACTTTGGAAGGAGTAACAGGAATACAGAGTACTGGGCTAATGGTAAGATTCTTGGTAGTGTGGACGAGCAGAGAGATCTCGGTGTCCATGTGCATAGATCCCTGAAAGTTGCCACCCAGGTTGATAGGGTTGTTAAGAAGGCATACGGTGTGTTAGGTTTTATTGGTAGAGGGATTGAGTTTCGGAGCCGTGAGGTCATGTTGCAGCTGTACAAAACTCTGGTGTGGCCGTACTTGGAGTATTGCATACAGTTCCGGTCACCGCATTATAGGAAGGATGTGGAAGCATTGGAAAGGGTGCAGAGGAGATTTACCAGGATGTTGCCTGGTATGGAGGGAAGGTCTTATGAGGAAAGGCTGAGGGACTTGAGGCTGTTTTCATTAGAGAGAAGAAGGTTAAGAGGTGACTTAATAGAGACATACAAGATGATCAGAGGATTGGATAGGGTGGACTGTGAGAGCCTTTTTCCTCAGATGGTGACGGCTAGCACGAGGGGACATAGCTTTAAATTGAGGGGTGATAATATAGGACAGATGTCAGAGGTAGATTCTTTACTCAGAGAGTAGTAAGGGCATGGAATGCCTTGCCTGCAGCAGTTGTAGACTCGCCAAATTTAAGGGCGTTTAAATGGTCGTTGGATAAACATATGGATGATAATGGAATAGTGTAGGTTAGATGGGCTTCAGATTGGTTTCACAGGTTGGCGCAAGATCGAGGGCCGAAGAGCCTGTACTGTGCTGTAATGTTCTATGTTCTATGTTCTAGGACATACCTGGGCGATTTTACACCTTATTGGATAGATGCCAGTGATGCAACTGTACTGAAACAGCTTGGCTAGAGGAGCAACAAGTTCTGGAGCACAAGCCTTCAGTACTATTGCCAGAATATTGTCAGGGTGTAAAACATTAGTAGTATCCAGTGCCTCCAACCACTTATTGATATCAGATGGAGTGAATCGAATTGACTGAGAACTGGTATCTCTGATTCTTGCTACCAACGGAGGGGGCAAGATGAATCTTCCACTTGGCACGTCTGGCTGAAGATTGCTGCGAATAGTTCAGCCTCATCTTTCGCACTGATGCACCGGGCTCTTCAATCCTTGAGTATGGGGATAGTTTGGGAGCCCCCTTCTCCAAAGTGTTGTTTAATTGTCCACCACCATTCACAACTGGGTATGACAGGACTGCAGAACTTAGAGGATCCCTTGGTTTTGGGATCATTTAGCGCGGCCTATCATTTGCTGCTTATGCTGTTTGGCCCTGTTTGGTAGCTTCACCGGTTGACACCACATTTTTAGGCTTGCCTAGTGTTGCTGCTGGCATTCTCTCCTGCACTCTCCATTGATTGAGTGGGGGATGTGTCTAGGAGCAGCACCATGGAGAAAACAAAAAGATTCAAATGAAAGCAAAATCCTATGGATGGTAGAAATCTGATACAAACACAGAGAATGTAGGAGAAACTGCTCTTCAGAACTGGAGATTTCATACCTTACTCAAAATGTTAACTCGATATTTTCCCTCTCCAGACCCTCTGAGTTTCTCCAGCACTCTCTGTGTTTGTTGTTCGTGGAAATATTCTTGGCTTTCACGATTGAATACCAAACTGGCAGCACATTCCTCTTAAATTTGACAGTGGTCCAAGAAAAAGCCAAAACCTGCTTGGAACCTTACAGAATGAGCAAGGTGAGAACTCTAAACTATTGTACAAGCCCCAATCCCCTACCATCCCACTCATACGGCTTCTGTCAGCTGTGTGACACATAGTGAAAGGGGGAAATGATGTATTTAAGTCACAAATGACTTGAGTCAAAGAAACAAAAATAAGCTGTGGGGGAGGAGAGTTTGCTGGTGGAATATGTTGAATCTGTAATGTGGAGTTCAAACAAACAACCTGGCCTGAGGTTAGTTTGAAGTAATTGAAGTTTAAGTGAATTCCTATGTTGATTCAAAGTCTGTACCCGGATTAATGTGATGTAACTACAGTGTTGTTAAAGGAATTGAATAGACGAAAATTGAAGCTAGTAGTGATATAGGTGCAGCTGACAAATTCCCCGTCCATTTGAAGAGATGACTAGTTATAAAAATAAGTTTTCAATGTTAGTGGAACTGGGCTTTTTTGAAAACATATGCCCCAGAGAAATATTACCTTCAAAATATTGCTCCTGTTGGGTAATAGCCCAGGACGTCCCATCAGACTTGATGAAGCCATTGATAATATGGAGGTGCTATTTCTGCTGACACAACTTCATTGATGCAGCCCATGGGTCAGGGAACAATTGTAACATTCTTGATCTACTACCTTCACCAGAAATTCCCCCAATTTATCAAAATAACAGATAGTGAGAATGCGCCGTCGGTCAGGGCATATTGTCATGGCCACAATATCCACAAGGATATTGCCAATGTGTCTGATACCTGAAATAAAATCACAGATGGGTCTGAATGCTGGAGACTGTGGCCTGAGTGCGTCAAGGGCCAAGAAGAATCTCTTGATATTGTCCTTGAGATTCAGCGTGAAATATTAACTCTGGTGAGGCAGCGTGGCTTTGATAAAGTAGATGATGCTGCTGTGGTAAAATTGCTTGAAACCCCATCAAGGTGAATTGCACAACAAAGGTTTGATATAGCTCAAGAATCAATGAGATGAAAAGGAAATTGGTGCTGAGACATTACCATCCCCTCAGGTTTTAACAAAGAAACAACTGGCCAGAGTTTTCTAACTCACGGGTGGTGATGAAAACCCTCGTAGAGAATGACATGAGCACAGAGAGAGCACAGTGTCAGTACAAAAAGAAGGATCAATGATGCTATTAACTGTTGCAAGGAGATGCATTGAGAAAAGCAAAAGAGAACTGTTTGAGTGTCCTTGGTTATATTTTTCAAGACTTTTAGAGATCTTGTTCCTTCATCTTGCTATCTCCACCAGTTCCTCACTGTTGCATTCTGCCTTTAATTCAAAACCTTCATTTCAAAATATCCTCAAAGTCTAGTGCCAAGTTGGTGGTGCAGCAGCAGACTCTTTTCTCATGTCAAAATGCCCAACATCAAGGCTCTAAATCATTCAAAGCCACCTCTGCTGAGATGCTATAGGGATGTCCTGGGGAGTTTCTGTAGTGTCAAACATCTCCAGCAACTCATGGTGACCAACCAGAATGGATGAAGGTTAATTTGTGAAGACACTAACACTGAACAGTTCTGAGGAAGGGTCACCGGACCCGAAACGTTAACTTTGTCTTTTCCTTCACAGATGCTGCCAGACCTGCTGAGCTTCTATAGTTTGGATATTGGACTTATCAGCCATCTCAGAACCCATCAGCTGGAGTGAAGCAAGCGATCCTTGGAGTCAAAGGGACTGCTAAGAGAGACTGGTGAGGTTGTTAAATTTGAATTTGTTCAATATTTCTGTTATATTCAATCATTTTATTTTTGTTTTGCAATTTTATTTCAAATGAGATTGCACGGTTTTGCTTATGTATAGTACATCATTTCAACTTTTATATTAGTTTATTCAAGCAAAAATTGTCCTCCAGAACTTAACTCTGGTTTTAACCTCGACTCCTATGGGAAACCATGCTTTGCTTGAAGTCTTTTCACTTACTGTCTTGACGTTCAGGAATGCAACCCAAGGACACCCTCAATGACTGTAAAATGCTTAGGGAAATCCTGTGGTCATGAAAAATACAGTATAAATGTAAAACTTTTTCTTATAAAACAGAAAGAGTTTAGGATTATTTCCATGTAAGAGTGCACCAAAGTCCATGATGTGAATTCAGTACGTCGGAGTGTTCCCGGGAGATTTGAAATAAAATCTCGATATCCCAGAAATGAGCAACAGGTCCTGAAGCATCTGAAAAGAGAAATGATGTTTTGATAAGAGTTGGATAAGGTGCCACAGGGGAAAAAGCAGAAGATATGGATTTGGGAGCATAAAATTAACTGGATAACAGATTATCTATAACAACGGGAAATAGACAGTAGGGGTCAAGAGTGACAAATCAAATGGGAGGAAGTTAGAAAGCAGTGGTCCACAAGGATCAATGTTTGGAGCACTCCTATTCATAATTACATTATTTATCCAAACTGGAAGCAGTGATTCAATATCAAGGTCTACTGATGACATCAAACTGGAGGGCGTGTTTGGGTGAGTGGGGTTTTTTGGCAGTGCTACAATTAGCATTGAGGAATTAAGCAATTTTGTAGAAGAAAGCATGAGGAAATGTAGGCTGGGCAGTGAACTGGCTGATGAATTTTAACAAAAATAAATGTGAAATGATGCACTTTGGTCTCGCAGAAACACCATTGACACCACAGAAAATAGGAAACTAAATGGAGAGAGGTTGCAATGAAAATGTATCCGCAGATATAGGTGCACACTCATCAATGGCATTATCACAGGTCAGTAAGGCAACGAACAAAAAAGAAAATGGGTAAAGAACAAAATAGCAGTGAAAAGCCATTAGTCAATGTTTTAAAAATTGCACAATTCTGGTTTCCAAGCAATTAAAAGGATGTCGAGGCATTAGAAAAAATTAGAATAATTTATAAGGATGATGCCTGAACAAAGCATCGAGAAAGATTGAACAGGTTAGGGGTTCTTTTCTTGAGAAAAGAGATGACAAGATAAAAATATTTAAATATATTGTCAAGGTCATCCAAAAGTGGAGAACTCAAAAGTAGAGACTATTTGTACAAGGTAGTTACTGTTAAATCCAATAGAGTAAAAGGAGAATTTTCTTTTCTCGGAAAGCAGTTAGCATGTGGACTTCACTACCATAAAAGATATTTGAGAATACAAAATCATTTGATATAGGAGCAGAAGTAGGCCATTCAACTATTCATCAAGTCTGCTCCTCCAACCAATTAGATCAAAGCTGATCTGATAGTCATCACATCCACTTTCCTGTCTTTTCAACTCAATCCTCGATTGCTTTGTAAAATTGTAAGGTTAACCTTTTTAAGGTTATAAAATCTGTCTCTCCCAACCTTACATATAAGAAACGACCCAGCCTTGTAGGCCCCTGCAGTAATGAATTCTACAGATTCACAACCCTCTGAGAAGAATCTCATCTTAACTACAGAGGTTTCTAAATGAAACCTGATGGGTACACAAGCGTTTTCTTTTATGTGTAAAACAATTGTTCTCTAAATAAAGTTATTTAAACTTTTAAGCTCATTGCTGCCTCAAGTCAAGTCTTCGCAGAGTATGAAAATTGTCGAAACTTACAATCTTTTTCATTTTTGTCCCTTCTGTCTCTCTTGTTTTCTCTCCAATCTAATCCTAACTTGCCTTTCTTTATTTCTAATTATGATTTGACTCCAACTTACCTTTTTCCCTTCTCCGTCAGTCCTCTGTATGTGTCCCATGAGCTTCCTTGCACATTTACTGAGCTTCTGCATTAGTGTCTGTACAGCTGTGTGTGCATATGAATAAGTATATCATTTTGTGCCTGTATCCTGCGTCTGGATCAGGATTGAGAATACATCTTTGCATCCCTGAAGGAAGTGTCATAGCCAAGTTAACCTTGGCACAAACCTGAATGCCCTGGTCGACCCATTGTCTCCGCCTGCTCCTGCCCCACCGAACTCATCTCCACCTTCCTAGACTCCATTTTCACCCTCTTGGTCCAGGAACTCCCCACCTACGTCCGTGACACCACCCACGCCCTCCACCGCCTCCAGTACTTCCAATTCCCCAGTCCCCAACACCTCATTTTTACTATGGACGTCCAGTCCCTATACACCTGTATTCCCCATTTTGATGGCCTAAAGGCCCTCCGCTTCTTCCTGTCCCACAGAACGGACCAATCCCCCTCCACCGACACCCTCATCCGCCTAGCCGAACTCGTCCTCACCCTCAACAACTTCTCTTTCAATTCCTCCCACTTCCTACAGACAAAGGGGGTGGCCATGGGTACCCGCATGGGCCCAAGCTATGCCTGCCTCTTTGTAGGTTATGTGGAACAATCCCTCTTCCATACCTACACTGGCCCTAAACCCCACCTCTTCCTCCATCACATTAATGACTGCATCGGCGCCGCCTTGTGCTCCCACGAGGAGCTCAAACAGTTCATCCACTTCACCAACACTTTCCACCCCAACCTGAAGTTCACCTGGACCATCTCCAACACTTCTCTCTCCTTCCTGGACCTCTCTGACTCCTTCTCGGGTAACCACCTAGAAACTGATGTCCATTTCAAGCCCACTGACTCCCACAGCTACCTGGAATACACCTCCTCCCACCCACCTTGCTGCAAAAATGCCATCCCCTATTCCCAATTCCTTCGCCTCCACCGCATCTGCTCCCAGGATGAGACATTCCACTCCCATATATCTCAGATGTTCTCATTCTTCAAGGACCGCAACTTCCCCCCCACAGTGGTCGAGAACGCCCTCGACCGTGTCTCCCGCATTTCCCGGAACACATCCCTCACGCCCCGTCCCCGCAACAATAACCAAAAAAGAATCCCCCTCGTCCTCACGTACCACCCCACCAACCTCCAGATCCAACGCATCATCCTCCGAAACTTCTGCCATCTGCAATCAGACCCCACCACCAAAGACATTTTTCCCTCCCCACTCTTATCTGCCTTCCGGAGGGATCACTCCCTCCGTGACTCCCTTGTCCGCTCCACACTCCCCTCCAGCCCCACCACACCCGGCACTTTTCCCTGCAACCGCAGGAAGTGCTACACCTGCCCCCACACCTCCTCCCTCACCCAAATCCCAGGCCCCAAGAAGACTTTCCACATCAGGCAGATGTTCACCTGCACATCTGCCAATGTGGTATACTGCATCCGCTGTATCCGTTGTGGCTTCCTCTACATCGGGGAAACCAAGCGGAGGCTTGGGGACCGCTTTGCAGAACACCTGCGCTCAGTTCGCAATAAACAACTGCACCTCCCAGTCGCGAACAATTTCAACTCCCCCTCCCATTCCTCAGACGACATGTCCATCCTTGGCCTCCTGCAATGCCACAGTGATGCCACCCGAAGGCTGCAGGAACAGCAAATCATATTCAGCCTGGGAACCCTGCAGCCCAATGGTATCAATGTGGATTTCACAAGCTTCAAAATCTCCCCTCCCCCAACCTACACTCACCTTTACTGGCTCCATCCCCGCCTCTTTGACTTGTCTGCCTCCTCTCCACCTATCCTCTCCTCTATCCATCCTATATCCGCCTCCCCCTCTCTCCCTATTTATTTCAGAACCCTCTTCCCCTCCCCCATTTCTGATGAAGGGTCTAGGCCCGAAACGTCAAGCTTTCCTGCTCCTATGATGCTGCTTGGCCTGCTGTGTTCATCCAGCCCCACACCTTGTTATCCCCAATTAATGTCCCCACTTTCATTTTTAATCTACCTTTCTCTGGGAAAGAGCCAAGTTATTTTACATCACATTAATTCTCGGATATAACAATCATGTATTGTTTGCAGGAAAACAGGCTTTAATCTATTAAGATACAAGGCAACACATAATTGGTGTCAATAAAACATTGAATTGTATCATTGAATAAGGCAGTAAGGAAGTAGATTGGAATATTAATTTTGTTCTGAGTTTGTTCCTCTTCAGGTTGAATTGGAATTTGAAACGAACGTGCACTTTCAGTGTTATCACTCAAACACTGGTAAGGACTCCAGGAGTCCCAGCATTTTAATCATTCATATGTACAGTGATACATACAGCCTCATTCCCTCACTTCCCTTGGCTCATAGGCTTGTATGTCTTGGCATGACAATTGCTGTATAGGATGGGCTGAATGGCTAAAAGTTAATGATGGTATTCGACAGCTGTATGAGAACATATATTGTACGGGTTGGGAAAATAGGTTGGGCAAGTTTCGAATAATACTTAACAAGCTGCATGACCTTGGATGAGTTCCGTGAACATTCACATACCTGCCATAGTGAGCACAATTAAAAAAAACTTGTTTTCTGTATGACTATGCAGTTTAATCTATTGTATCTGCTGCTTCCTGTACTGGCTGTTTGTGATACTGTGTAAGAGAGACAGAGTTTCATTCCAAGCTGTTGCGGCTTCATTTTGGCTCAGAATTGTGAACAGTGCCAGGTACAAATCCAAGCCTCCAGACCAGCCATCAGTTTACGGGTCTCCGACAGGCAGAATAACATGAGACTTAAAGAGATAAAAGGTACTGCAGATGCTGGAGAATCCGAGATAACAAGCATGGGGCTGGATGAACACAGCAGGTCAAGCAGCATCATAGGAGCAGGAAAACTTGACGTTTCGGGCCTAAACCCTTCATCAGAAATGGGGGAGGGGAAGAGGGTTCTGAAATAAATAGGGAGAGAGGGGGAGGCGGATAGAGGATGGATAGAGGAGAGGATAGGTGGAGAGGAGGCAGACAAGTCGAAGAGGCGGGGATGGAGCCAG
>JAHRHZ010000026.1:10917186-10960555 GCA_024137785.1 Ginglymostoma cirratum | reverse complement strand
TAGGTGGAGAGGAGGCAGACAAGTCGAAGAGGCGGGGATGGAGCCAGCAAAGGTGAGTGTAGGTAGGGGGGTAGGGAGGAGATAGGTCAGCCCAGGGAGGACGGACAGGTCAAGGGGGCGGGATGATGTTAGTAGATAGGAGATGGGGGTGTGGCTTGGGGTGAGAGGAAAAACAGGTTAGGGAGGTGGAGATGAGCTGGGCTGGTTTTGGGATGCGGTTGGGGGAGGGGAGATTTTGAAGCTTGTGAAATCCACATTGATGCCATTGGGTTGCAGGGTTCCCAGGCTGAATATGATTTGCTGTTCCTGCAGCCTTCGGGTGGCATCACTGTGGCATTGTAGGAGGCCAAGGCTGGACATGTCATCTGAGGAATGGGACCTGCAGCCCAATGGCGTCAATGTGGATTTCACAAGCTTCAAAATCTCCCCTCCCCCAACCGCATCCCAAAACCAGCCCAGCTCATCTCCACCTCCCTAACCTGTTTTTCCTCTCACCCCAAACCACACCCCCATCTCCTATCTACTAACATCATCCCGCCCCCTTGACCTGTCCGTCCTCCCTGGGCTGACCTATCTCCTCCCTACCCCCCTACCTACACTCACCTTTACTGGCTCCATCCCCGCCTCTTCGACTTGTCTGCCTCCTCTTCACCTGTCCTCTCCTCTATCCATCCTCTATCCGCCTCCCCCTCTCTCCCTATTTATTTCAGAACCCTCTTCCCCTCCCCCATTTCTGATGAAGGGTTTAGGCCCGAAACGTCAAGTTTTCCTGCTCCTATGATGCTGCTTGACCTGCTGTGTTCATCCAGCCCCATGCTTGTTATAACATGAGACTTGTTGCTTTTTCTAGAAAGGCATGAGACTTGCTGCCTTTTTCCCTCTTTTCTGTTTATTCCATTATAATCATTTATAATTACTTTTAAAAAATCATATTTAAGCAAATTGCTGTTGTTGAGCCTGCTCTTAATTGTATTTACCCGAATCCGAAAAGAACCACATGGATACACATTGTGATCCAAGATTCTTAAATGTTATTAGGGTTTCTGCCTCTACCAGACTTACAGACAGGGACTTCCAGATTCCCACCTCCCTCTGGGTTAAAAAGAAATCCTCACATCTCCTCTAAACCTTCTGCCTCTTACCTCAAATTTATGCATCTTGAACATTATCACTCCATCAAGGGGAAAAGCTTATTCCTGTTTACCCTATCTGTGCCACCCATGATTTTATTCACAAGAAAACTTGCTAAGCCTCATGGAGAGACACAAAACTGACACTTAGCCAACATTATTTAAATTTCAGCTCAAAGTTGATCTTTGATGATACGTTAATTGTTACCTAATAAGGAATATTCTGGAAATTGCCGAAGTAGTTTGTTGGGTACTGTAAGCGCAATCTGCCTAAATGATTTTGCAATCAGATTTCAATTTATTCTACTGGTCCAATTTTGTTATGGGTAATTTTGAGCATGCTCAATTGCTCATAGTTTTGCTTTTGCCTATCTATGTTTTTTTTAAAATTTATTTATGGAACATGGGCATCCCTTGCTAGGCCAGCATTTTTTGTCCATCCCTAGTTACCCTTCAGAAGATGATGGTGAGCTGATTTGTTAAACCTCTGTAGTCCGTGTGCTGCAGGTGGACCCAAAATGCTTTCAGCGAGGGAATTCCAGGATTTTGATCCAGTAACATTAAAGGAGCAATGATATATTTTCAAGTCAGGATGGTGTGTGGCTTGGAGGGCAACTTACAGGTGGTAATGTTCCCATGTATCTGCGACTATTGTTCTTCTAGTTGATATTGGTTGTGGGTTTGGAAAATGCTGCATAAGAAGCCTGGGAGAATTTCTGCAGTGCATCAGGTATACACCACTGTCATTGTGCATGGGTGGCAGAGAGAGTGAACAATTGCGTCAGTCAACCAGGCTATTTTTCCTGGCTGGTGTACAACTTCCTGGGCATTGTTGCAACTGCACTCAACCAGGCAAGTGGGGAGTTTCCCAACACACTCCTGGCATCTGGCTTGTAGAGAGTAGACAGATTTTAGGAAGCCAGCAAATGAGTTTTTTGCTGTTGGAATCCTAGCATCTGACCTGCTGTTGAAGCCATAGTGATTATATGACTGATCCAATCCAGTTTCTGGTCAATGGTAATCTCCAGAATGTTGATAGTGGGGGACTCAGCGATGATATTGCTATTGAATGTCTAGAGACGATAGATCCTTACTTGTTCGAAATGGTCATTTCCTTGCACTGGTAGCAGGAATTTTACTTTTAACTTGTCAGCCCAAGCAAGATATTGCCCAGGTCTCGCTGCGTTTGGATGTGGAATGTTTCAGAATCTGAAGAGTTGCAAATTGTGCTGAACATTATAGAATCATAGAAAATTATTGTGTTGAGTACAAAATGAATCAGAGATTATTAATACGTAATAAAAGCTGCAAGATAAAATATTAATATAAAATGTGTAAATATATGGGTGGTGTGAGGGATTGGCAAATGTGCAAGATTGTGGTCTATAAGATTGTCTGTATGACTAATCCCTTGATAAACATTTCAGACCTGAGATACTCTGACTGATTAGTAACTTTCTGACTTGAGGGATTACAAGGAATATTGTGAGTGTGTGGAATGTGCTGAATCTGTCATGTAACGTTCAACTGATCCTATTAACCTTTAAGAATTGGCATGAAGTTGGCATGCAGTAATTGTAATTTACGTGATATTTAATTCCCAGAGCGTGGCTATTGGCATTGCAAGTCTGTCCCGTGATTAACATGGTGTAACTATGCTGTTGTTCATCAATCTGAATGGATCATAACCTGCAAAGTGGTGCTCCAGATAAGACTAGCTATTAAATGGACATGATTAAAGTTATAACAAGTAGTATAAAGTTATGGCACCAAATGGCCTGGCTACTTGTAAAGTGAGGAGTTGGCAGAGATGGGATTATTGCCTCATTAATTATGTGAGGTTTGAAGAACAGAGTGCCAGCTATGGAAGTTGAACAAAAAGTTCGATTAGACTGCCAAGAGACAATTGCCTGATTGTTGAATTCCAAGAAGGCAGGGTTTTCCTCTTCAGAGATAATCTTGACAGGAGCAAGCACTGAGCGCGGTGTAAGGAACCATGCTCCATACAATAGACGGCTTGTTTTGGACAAAGAAATCTGATCAACTGCTTGGAAACCAAAAGAAGGGATCTTATCTCTCTCTCCACCCTGACTCTCCAACAACCCCAGGCAACCAGGTCAAAGCATAAGTATAAATCTTATAGAATTTCCAAAAATTCGCTCATCAGATGAGGACATTATTGGTTCTAGCAGCATTTATTACCCGTCTGTGCTTGTACAAGGTGATGGTGAGTTATCTTTTTGAAGCGCTGCTGTCCATTTGCTGTGGGTAGACCCACAATGGCATTAGTGAGGGATTTCCAGGATTTTTACACAATGACAATGAGGGAAGAATGAAATATTTCCAAGTCAGGATGGTGAGTAGCTTGGAGGGGAACTTGCAGCTGGTGATGTTCCCATGTATTTGGTGCCCTTGTTCTTCAGACTGGAAATGGTTGTGTGTTTGAAAGGTGCTGTTTGAGGAGTTTTGGTGAATTTCTGCAGTACATATTGTAGATGGTACACACTGCTGCTGATGAGCATGTTGTAAGAAGACTGGGTGTTTGTGGATTTGGTGCCAATCAAGCAGGCTGTTTTGTCCGAGATGGTATCAAGTTTCATGAGTATTGTGAGAGCTGCATTTATCCAGGCAAGTGGGGAGTATTCCTTCACATTCCTGATTTGTGCCTTGGAGATGGTAGATAGGCATCAGGGAGAAAGAAGGTGATCTACAAGCTGCACTATTCCTAGCCTCTGACTTGCTCCTGTACTCACCGTATTTGTAGTGAGTCCAGTTCAGTTTCTGGTCAATGGTAATTCCCAGGATGTTGGTAGTGGGGAATTCAGTGATGATAACAGCTTTAAATTTCAAGGGGTGTTGGTTAGATTGTCTCCCATTGCATACGGTCATTTCCTGGTATTTGTGTAGTACAAATGTTACTTGCCAGTTTTCAGTCCAAGCCTGGATATTGTCCAGAATTTTCTGCATTTGAATGTAGCCTGCTTCAGTATTTGAGGAATCACAAATGGTGCTGAACATTGTGTAATCGCTGGTGAACATCCTCACTTCTGGTGATGGGGGAGGTCATTGGTGAAGCAGTAAAAAATGTTGGGCCTAAGGCACTCCCCTGAGGAACTCCTGCAGAGATGTTCTGGAGCTGAGATGACTAACCTCCAACCACAAACATCTTCCTATGTGCCAGCTATGACTCCACCCAGTGGTGAATGCAAGGCCCCTCCCCCCCATACCCATTGATTCCAGCTTTGCTAGAGCTCCTTGATGCCACACTTGGTGAACTGTGGCCTTAATGTCAAGGGCTATCACTCTCACCTCACCTCTGGAATTCAGTTCATTTGTTCATGTTTGAACTAAGGTTGTTATGAGGTCAAGAGCTGAATGGCCCTTGCAGAACCCAATTTGGGCATCACTGAGCAGGTTATTGCTGAGCAAGTGCTGCTTCATAGTACCATTGACAACATCTTCCATCACTTTATTGATGATTGAGAGTAGATTGTTAAGGCAGTACCTGGCCAAATTGGATTTGTGCCACATTTTGTGTACAGGACATATCTGAGTAATCTTCCACATGGTCGGGTAAATACTAATGTTGCCGCTGTACTGGACTAAATTGTCTAAGGATACAGCAAGTTCTGGAGCACAAGTCTTCAGTGCTATTGCTAAAGCAATGTCAAGGCCCATAGCATACTTATCGCCTTCAACTGTTTCCTGGTATCACACCAAATGAATCCGATCAGCAAGTGTAAGTTTCTTTTTAAATGTCAAATAAACATGTTTATGCAAATAATAATTCAGGTTGTTGATACTCATAGTGAATGTCCAACCGAGAAGGGTACGTTAATTTACAACATGTATTGTTTTTAATATGTTACATAGCCATCAGTACTAAATTATAAGATTCACACAGATTTAATTACATTTCCTGAAGTTAAATCTGGTACGGTTGATTCCATTAAACCTACTGTAGCAATGGACTTATAGCCAGTAGATTGTCCATGAATGTGGCCACTAATTGATTAACTTTATGTACCTCATTAATTGATTAATAAAATAGATATTGAAGCATCAATAAAATCATTGAAGATTTTGTTTCTGCTCCTGAGCTCCAGGACTCCTTCCTCTGCAGAAATAATGAAACACTTTTTAAATACTTTGTTCTGTTTCCCCTTTCTCATTCCCATTCCAATTAACCATGCTCTGCTTTTTAAATGTGTCCTGTCACCACCAAAGACTTCTGTGTGTATACTTTCACGTTACATTATTTCTGCATCCTCTTTAGGATTCAACAATTTGATTCACTTCTCCTTATCTTTGTTACAAAATGTACTTCAGTATTAAATATCATCTGCTGCCTGCTTGCCCATTTTGGTCTGTCCCTATTCCCTCCATTGTTCATTACTTTCCATGTTATGTCATCTACAAACTTTCAAATTATGCTCCTGCATGCACTAGTCCAGACCATTACTGCATTTAAAAAGCGTGTGTTCCAAATACTAACTGTGTATCACCTTCCAGCCATATAAACAATCATTTTCTTATTTTTCTTTCATCTAATTTTTGCCCATCCTTAACTGCCCTGAAGAAGATGATGAATTGCCTACTGTAATCATTGTAGTCAATGTGGTGTAAGCATACCCATAGTGTTGTTAGAAGTTTCATTTTTGATCCATTTATAAAATAGTCCCAAAAAAAGATGGTGTGTAGCTTGGGGAAGAACTTGCAGAGAGTGGTGCTCCTATGTACTAGTTGCCCTTGTTCTTTTCGAGGGTATGGGTCATAAGTGTGGAGAAGAGTGGTGCAGTGCACCTTGTATGTGGTTCACATTGTTGCCACTGTGCGCCCATGGTGCAGGGTGTGAGTATTTAAAGCAATGGATGGATTGCAAATCAAATGGAGTGCTTTGTCCTGGCTGATGTCAAACTTCTTGAGTGTTGTTGGAGCTGCACTCATCCAGATTATTCCATCGTACTATTGAGTTGCACCTTGTAGATGCTGGACAGGTTTTGGGGAGTCAGAAGATGAGTTACTTGCTGCGGAATTCCAGCCTATAACCTTTAAACCCTCAGTATTTATAGTACTGATCCAGGTTGAGATTACGATCAGTGATAATATGAAGGATGTTGATTGTAAGGGACTTCAGGGATAGAAATGCCATTGAAAGTCAAAAACAGAAGGTTACATTGTATCTTGCTGGATATGGCATTGTCTGGCATATGCATGTCATGAATATCAGCCCAAGTTTGAATATTGGCCGTACCATGCTGCATATGGGCATGAAGTGCTTTAATATCTCTTTCCTATTTTCCACTTTCTCATTTCTGTCCCTGAGTCAATTTAATTCAGGTAGTTTAAGGAGGAGGTGATCGCCTAGTGGTATTATCGCTGGACTGTTATTTCAGAGACCCAGGTAATGATCTGGTGACGTGGGCTTGAAACCCACTGCAGCAGATGATGGAATTTGAATTTAATAAATGTCTGGAATTAAGAGGCTAATGATAACCACAAATCTGTTGCCGATGGTCAGGGGAAAAGCCCTTCTGTTTATTCATGCCTTTTAGAGAAGGGAACTGCCATCCTTACCTGGTCTGGCCTACATGTAAACCAGACCCACAGCAATGTGCTTGACTCTTAACTACCCTCTGGGCAATTAGGAATGAGCAATAAATGCTGGCCTAGCCAGTGAAACCCTCATCCCACAAATGAATTTTTAAAAAGTTGTCCACCCTTTAATTCCATTAGTTTCCAACAGGTTTGCCAATCCTCCAGAATTGTTTTGTAGACTCTAGGAGTTAAAAATTAATCCCTAGGAATTTGCTGTGGGAAAAAAAGCCCAAGAGAGAAATTATGGAGCCATTTTCTAAATTGATTTTTTTATTTGTTAAATGGTTTATTGTGAATTATAAAAGTATTTGAGTTGAGTTATAGGCCATTCAACTAGTCGTCAAGAATAATTTGTTAGTAAGGATTTTATTCATTCTCCAATTGACCTGAGAAATCAAACATGAAGATTTACCACAAATAAAAAAGCAAAATCCTGCAAATGCTGGGATTCTGAAAAAAGAAGCAGAGAAGGCTAGACCAGCTGGTCTGGCAGAACCTGTGAACAGAGGAACCAAATTAACATTTCTGACCAATGATCTTTCACCTGAATTGGGACAAGTTGGAAATAACTTTAAGTAATTAAAAGGAGGAGGGAGGTGAAAAGGGGGAAAGAGCAGGAAAGTGGACACGAGGAGTATTGGACTAGCCATAGTCGTAGTGTCATGGAGTCATACAGCACAGAAACACACCCTTCAATCCAACCAGTCCTTGCTGAACATAATCCCAAACTAAACTATTCACACTTGCCTGCTCCTGGCCCATATCCCTTCAAACCCATCCTATTCGTATACCCATCCAAATGTCTTTCAAAAGTTATAATTGGACCCACATTCACCAGTTCATCAGGAAGTTCATTCCACTCAAGAACCACCCTCTGTGTAAAAATTGTCTCATGTCTTTTTAAAAACTCTCTCCTTTCACCTTGAAAATATGTCCCCAGTCTTGAAATTCCCCATCTTAGCCATGATACTACTGAATAGCAAAGCTGGCTCAAGGGGCTGAATGGCCTACTCTTGTACCTATTTATTATGGCCTTAAAAGAAAAAAAGGGAAAGTTAGTGAATGGGTTGAAGACTAATGAGGTTAAATGGCAAAAGAAGAAGCTGGTAATACAAGATCAAGAGAGTGGGACATGGGTAAAAATATAAGATGTGTCTAGAGAAGGGGTGATTGGCAAAAGGACTCAAGATCCTAGGGCTTCATGTCAATCAATCTATTTGATGACCCACCAGAGTACAATGACGTGCAGTGATGTCTCCTACTCGCTGCTCAGGGAAAACTTCAGCCTGGATTTCCACAATCTCCTTCCCTTTATCACCCACTTGACAACTGGACAGTGTTAGTCTGAACTGTGCTGCAGCCTCCAATCACCATATTCCTGCTTCAGTTTGCCTTCCAGGTAGCTGATCCAGGTGGGATCAGATTGGAGAAAATGTATGGAAATGAGGGTCCAGATAATTTGGACAAATCTTCCAATTTTGAGTGAATTGGGCTGATTTCTTCAAGGTTCTTTTCAGAAATGAATTACTGGCTAACACCTACCACACGTCCACCACATGATTCATTAAAATGGGGGTCTCAGATTGTGGCTATTTTACCCAGTGTAATTGAACTTGAGATGTAACTGGCATTAATTATCATTTGAGTTACCTCACCATCTTTACCAATCCTTTCCATATACAATTTGATGGCTAGTTCCTCACCAAAATGTCGCATTTCTAATCTGAATCTCTGCATCATGATGTTCCATCAATGCATCTATACGATGACTGGGCATCACATATGGGATATCATATGGGACACACATATCATATATGTGTATGTGCTGAATGTTAGACACTCATCCCAAATCAGTGTTAATGATTAACTGATCACATTGTCAATTTCAAAAACTTCATCACCTACATGTATTCCAATGAAATACAATTCAGTTCAAAGGTTGTTTGTACAACTTTAATTTTTTGCTGCAATAAACATGGCAATCTTTGAACAGGAGAGCATTAGCTACTTGATGTTAAATAGGTTCTGATCTCCACTACCCTCACTATTACAACCTCATTGTTTGTGAATCATAATGGAAAATAAGGAAGGAATGCAACATCTTTTTATCTGACAGAGCATCGTACCTCCCTAACCACTTTACAACCAATGTGAGACTATTTGAGGTATAATCATAGTTGTAATTCAGGGAAATTCATCTGCCAGATTATAAATAGTATGGTCCCATAAATAGCAAATGGCAATGACCAGAATATCTGCTTTTGATGATGCTATTTAAGGGATATGTATTGATGTGGACTCCAGGACCCTTCTTTAGTAAGGGTCATTAAATCTTTCATATCTATATGAGAGGACTCATTTGAACTCTGACTTGAGACGTGAGAGTGTTATGTACTGAGCCACAGCTGATCGCCTCATTGCCATCCTTCCTAGTGGAGCATTTTTAACCTCTATTGAATTATTTATTTACTTTTAATATTCTTATACAAGCTCTAATCCTTTTCCTTTTCAATTATTTGCCAGCATTTCCTAACTTTTCCTTTTAACTAACATCCTGTCCCACTACACTACCTCCTTCCCTACCACCTTTGTTTTCTCACTGTCACTCCATCCAGTTGTTTCTTCAATGTTTGCAGAATTTTTACAGAATTCCTTTCCTCCAAGTTCAGCAGGATTTTAGCTACTGGACAGGGGTAGGTAGTTCAGGTGCAGACTGAATTGGGGATTCAGTCAAAGTCCCAGTGGGTTGGAATTGTGACTGGATCCAATAAATATGGATTTATCCCAGGATTTTGCTCCAACAACTAGTGCCAAATTTTCCAGGTTGTGTGGGATTGGTCAGGGTCACCAAGCTAAGTCTACTGTGGGGAATCATTGTTCAATGAAATTGACATGCTTGAAAGCCCCTAAGCAGTGAAACTGCATAGCTGCTGGGCTGCCTATGTGGAAGGTTTATGTTACCAGCAATTTGTCAGCTGGCAAATACCACTGCTTCATAGCTGATTACCAAATTTTTGGAAATCATTCCATCAATCTCTTTGACTTCCCTCACCTTCACATGATCTTCTATACTATTAGATTTTACTGCAGCGCAGGAGCAACTTATATAATTCTACGTTGCAGCCTTAATGAGGAACAAGAGTAGCAGAACTGCAACATCAAGGGCACCAGATGCTGCATGAGCAGCCTTCCATCTCCTACCCAGCCACATACTGTTAAATAGGGCAGAGGAGATGACAACTGAGATCTATCTGGGAAAAGATGATTTCCAGCAACATTGGTAAGACTAGGAAGGACGTTCTGCTGAAAGGATTTGAACAGTTAGGAGCTAAATTAAAAAGCAGAGCCTCCAAGGTAATAATTTGGAATCTTGAGCCATGGGCAAACAGCATAGAGAAAATTAATTCAAGGAATTAAATGCATAGCTCAAAAGGAAAAAAAGCCTTTTTATCATATTGTTATGTCAACTAACAATCAACAGTTTTGGTGGGTTACCATTGACCAGAGAATCCTTTATTCCTTATTCATTCACGGGATGAGGGCACCACTTTTAGGCAGCATTTATTGCCCATCCCTAATTGCCCAGAGGGCAGTTGAGAGTCAACCACATTGCTGTGGGTCTGGAGTCACATGTAGGCCAGACCAGATGTGGACGGCAGTTTCCTTCCCTAAAGGACATTGAACCAGATGGCTTTTCCCCCAACAATCGGCAATGGATTCATGGTTATCACTAGATTCTTAATTCCAAATTTTTTTTTATTTAATTCAAATTCCACCATCTGCCTTGGCAGGATTCAAACCCAGAGTATTATCTGGGACTCTGAATTAACAGTCGAGCAATAATACAATGAGGACGTTGCCTCCCCTTGAGCAAGGCTAAACAAGGCCAGCCTTACAAGACGGTGGCAAAGAGAACAGAATTTTGTGGTGAGTAACTCACTTCCTAACTCACAAAGTCTGTCCACCATCTAAAAAGCACACGCCTGAAGTGCATGGAATACTCTCCACTTGCCTGGATAATTTGATCACCAAGAGGACTCAAGAAGTTCAACCCTATTCAGGGCAAATTAGACTGATTAATTGGCAACCCATTTAACAGCTTCAACCTTACCACTGATGTGCAGTGGAAATAGTACCTACCAGCTACAGGATGCACTGCAGTAACTCACCTTGTCCCATTCAACACCCACAGCCACCTAGAAGGGCAAAGTCAGCAGATACATGGCTAGATCCTCCTGAATTACAGCCAAAGTCACCTGTTCCTTTGCATTAAAATCCTTGAACCTTCTTCCTAACAGCACTTGGAAGTAACTACACCCAGATGTGTTGTTGTGTGATAGTGAGAGTGTGGTAGGGTGAGTGACTGTGTGATGGGAGCACCACACCGCATTCCTTGGCGAAGGAACAGTACAAATCTGTGAAATGGAAAGCAATCATTTTATTCCAGCATCGCATTGATTACTTCAATCGTTTACATAATGATTGTTAAAAGAATCTAGAGATGATACAATTGATGGAAGGCCAGAATTAGTCAATTACAGATGGAGATTCAACAACAATAATCTCTCACATGTCTGTTCCAGGGAAACTCAGTAACTCAGTGGAAATAGAGAGAGGAAATTGAAGCGTTTATTGGGCCTGACGTGTCCACCTGGCAACGCATTGGCGTCCATTGTTCTATTGAATTTGCTGTTGACACAAGAACAAGCTCATACCTATTCAATTATTGCTCATGAACATCGGTTTTGTTATAAAGTGGCAGTGGAGAAGCCACTGCCAACATGATTGTTTGTAATTCACTCTGAAATAAATTGTTATTTCTATTAGAAAAACATCTTAAATATTGTGTTACAAAGTATTCGATGGATTTTCATTTTATCAGAGGAAGATCTCAAACTGACGTGGCGCGGATCAAAAAGACAATGAACCCCGAAAGCTAACTAGATTAAAGTCACAGTAAAATCCCCAGGCTGATTTATGGAAGCACTGAGGACCCCCACCCCAGGCCACTGAACCTTTCAGTGGTCTTTGCATGATGTGGCCTCTGTTGGACACTCAGAGTCGTCTGTTGTCTTCTACGGGAGTTGTTGGTGACAGAAAGCCAGCAGGAGTCCCAGAACCAGGCTCGTTCCCGAGGTGAACAGCACATTGGAGCTGGAAGATGCAGTGGTTTTTGCTGATGGCTTGACAGTCCCTTGCAGTGATGTCGGTGATTTAGTTTGTGCAGAGACCTTGGAATCTGTCGACTGTGCCTGGGATACAGAAGATGGAGATCTGGAATCTGTCGCTTGTCCCTGGGATACGGAAGGTGGAGATCTGGAATCTGTCACTTGTTCCTGGGATACGGAAGGTGGAGTTTTGGAATCTGTTTGTCCCTGGGGTGTACTTACGGCATCAATACCTGGTATTGGCGAGATGTCCTGCAGTGTAAAGGATGGGGAATGGTGAAGAGTGGTGAACCACAGCACATCCTAATGACATTGGCAACTAATGGGAATCGATAGACAACATCCATCCCCATGTTAGTTCACTCTCCGTCAGGGTGAAATTGAGCAGGTGTAAAACAAACTGTTTGGCATTCTTTTGGGCGTAGTGGTAGTGTCCCTACCTCTTAGCCAGGGGACCCAGGTTCAAGTCCAACCTCTTTTTTCCTTTATTCATTCACAGGATGAGAGCATCGCTGACTAGGCAGCATTTATTGCCCATCTCTAATTGCCCAGAGGGCAGTTGAGGGTCTGGAGTCATATGTAGAACAGACCAGGTCAGGATGGCAGTTTCCTTCCCTGAAGGACATTAATGAACCAGGTGGGTTTTTCCCCAAAAATCAGCAATAGATTCACAGTCATCTTTAGATCCTTAATTCCAGATATTTTATTGAATTCAAATTCTACCATGGGCCTTAGCAGGATTTGAACCTGTGTCCCCAGAATGTTATCTGGGTGTCTAGATTAATAGTCCAGTGATAATACCACAAGGCCATCACCTCCCCCTAAACCTGTTCCAGGAGTATGTGAGAGCACCCCTGAACAGGTTGATTGGAAAATATAAAAGGAGTCGCTGCTTTGGCCCCAGACGTACATTAAATTTACTCAAAAAGTGATGGGAGGTTTTGAAAAAGACCCACATTTTCATAAGGCCTGTTTCCAGAGCAAAAACTCATGCACTTTGCAGCACTGTGACTCTGGAACAGAAATCTTCATTTTAAGTGAAAGCAGTGGACTGGAGGAGTGACCTTGACAAGTGATTGTATCCCAAGCATAGGGGGCTTCCATCTGTGAAAATGCACACCAACATTTCCAGGGGTTCAAAGCCTTCTAGAGTAGGTTTTCACCTGCTGCTCCTCAGTCAATTGTTGCTATCATATTAAAGCAAAACACAGGTGATCTGTTTAATTTACAGTTGATCTAGAATGCAAGGGTATCAAGCAGAAACCTAGACGTGAGTTTCTCGATCAGAGCTATTCTTGAAGTGTAAGTGGGTGCAGTATTTTATCTACAGCATTGAGCAGTAGATGTCAAGTGCCATCATAGTTCTGTAAGGGAGAGGGGTCAAGATTCATAACAATTCAGACCAGAAGGGCTCAGGGTTTAATCCCATTTCTGATGAGATTGTTTAATGCACTTACTTTAAAAAGGGCCACTCCCTCACCTTGACAGGAGGGCGAAGAGGAGCCCAGTGTGATTCACTCCATGGTCAAATAGCAATAAATACTCAGTGTCTAGGCTCTCCCTCGCTCTCTTTCACGGCGGCTACCTGACAGATACCGGAAGGTAGTCAGTGATCATGCAGCTGGGTGGGGAGAGGGAGAAGACCAAATGTCCAGGCAGGGGTCAATACAGAGAAAAGGAGAGGAAAAACAAACTGAGAAAATTAGAGGTTGAGAGTTTGATACATACCATTTGAGTTAGCACCAGGATGGCAGTGACACAGAAGAGGCTGTGAATAGGCTTCATGCTGGACCCAAGCTGTCTCCAGGTGCAGTGCTGCTCCTCAGACTGTGCTTTAATCAATGTGTGGATAATTTATAGGGTGGATAAAGCTTCTCAAGTTAATGATCAACATGACTGAATAGGTAAAACTGAAAGAAGTCTGCATGATGTAAATCAGGAACAAAAACAGAAGTTGCTTGGAAAAGCAGATACTCTGGCAGTATCTGTGAAGAAAAGATTGGAGTTAATGTTTCGGGTCTGGTGACCCTTCCTCAGAACTGATGGTAGCTGGGAAAACATTGGTTTAAATGCAGAAAATAGGGAGGCATATAAACTGACGTTTTCCCAGCTACCATCTATTCTGAGGACTGAATAGGTCCTGATTTAAATTCATTATTTCATTTCATTGACATGTGATTGAAGTCCTGCCTTGCCAGGCATTGATTCCAGGTCAACTCTTCAATACTGATCATTGATAGCCTCTGCTGTCACACTCAGGAATCAACAGTGTAGGAGACTTAGATTAGGAGCCATGTTCCTTCTTCAGCCAAATTTTGTGAATCCATGGGCTGGGCTTTCTCCATCCAGTTGTTGTGTATCTTTAGATAGCTGCCTACTTACTAATGACAAATGAGTGATAGAACTTGAGCAGATGTTTTTTGGTGGACATGGACACAGACAGAGTTCATAGCACAGAGGATGACCATGCGACAACATAGTTGTTTTCCTTGGCTTGGAGAAGGCTAAGGGCAAATTCAATAGAAGTGATTTAAAATCATCAGAAGACTTGTTGGAGAAAATAAGGAGGGGCACTCACCAGGGGACGCATGTTTTATGTGATCTGTTCTTTTTTTGACAGAGCTCCATAAGGAAAAGAATTACACATTGAGTCGTTATGAAATGGAATGCACTGGGTAAAACTTTCAGAATGAATTTGGATAAATGCTTCAAAGTTAGTTTGTAATTGGTGTAGGGGCTAGGGATTAGGACTCATTATACAGCAAAGAGTCAACACAGATACAGTGAGCCCAAGGGGCTCAGTCTAGGCTGTATATACTACAGGTCTATGGTGCAGAGAGTGGTCATGATCACAGGAGACACCTTAGAGGCAGAGGACTTAGAGGGTCAGGAGCCGCCAGATCATATTCTGGCCATCATGCTCCACCAGCAGAAGGTTGTTGGAGTGGAATTTATACTGTGGAATAAGGTTAAATAACTCACTGTCACGTTGGTTATGATACAGGACTTTCCTAGGTTGATGAGGAAACTTTTGAAGCTGGATTTTTGCTTTGGAGTGTTGGGAGACAGAAGTCAGGACCACTTCTGGTACCTGGATCTGCATTGGTGATGGAAGGAAAGTCACCAATGGACCCACCTGACTGCTATTGAGATGGGTTTAATGGGCAATTAACAGCCATCAGAAAGAAGCAGGCCCCAAATTGAATTCATCTCAAACAGGGTGACTCGACTACTTCACTGCTGTGACTGGGCAGTGAGAAAATACAGAACTCTATCGGCTGGATTTTTTTTGGTTACCCTGGGATATCATGAAAATAAAATGGCTAGAATCTAGGGCAAAGTAGCCCCTATTTATTTACATGGAGGTGATGCTAGAGGCTGTGAGTGAGAAGGGAGAGGTTCTCTTTCTGGGGAATGGTAGGTGGAAGTCACTCACTTAGACCAAACAGACATGGCTGCCTAGTTCAGTACCCCTGCCACTGTAGGCATCCAAAGCCTGGTAGGAAGAATTGGGATTCAGTGCAAGCAAAGATTCAAAGATCAGAAGTACTTTGGCAAGCTGAGTGCTGGTCCCTAGCCAGCAGGAGAGGTCTTTGATCCAGCAACTCCAGAAGCTGAGAACCCTCGGGTTACATGTTACTCCTAAACGTGGGTTTGCATCAACCACATACTGACCCCTGTCAAATCAATGGAACCCCCAACCCATTTAACACAGAGATATGGAGGAACTTCTCAGGTTCACTCCGATGGTGATGAATTTATGATGGATTCTCTAGCCTAAAGGATACAGAAGCTCAATCATTGACCATGTTCAAGACAGAAGGATGCTAATAACATCAAGGGATATAGGGATAATACTGAGGATAGGTGTTGAGGATGATTGGGCATGAAACAACTGAATGGTGGGACAGGCTTGACAGACTGAATGGCCTACTCTTGCCCCTAAAGGCTCAGAGCCACAATTGATGAGCTGCCAACAGTAAAACACGTGCCTTCCAATGAATTGGAACAGCTTTGATCTCAGAGGATAGCAGTGTTTGAACATGTTCATCTTTTTTATCTTTGCAAGATCATGGACACAACGCTCCACAGGAAGGGTACAAATGGATGGATGGGGCGTCCTATCTTCAGGTCATTGTATTAAAGGACAATAGGATGGTGAAGATAGCCATTTGACTGGAGAATCGCAGTCGCTTGTGGCACTGGTTCTTGATCCATCTTCACCAGTAGATCCTATGCTGAGGGGACAGTCACCAGGACTTTCCACACTCTTCTCCACCTGACCATCTGACTTCCAGGAGTCCATCTCTTCACCTGGTCTGCCCCAGAGCGTGTCTACAGTCTCTGTATCCCTGGAAAAGCAGTGCAACCCTTTATTTTGCCTTCTTGGGCTTTAATCAGGAACTGGGGAAAATTGTCAAGTTGCCCTCCTCACACCCTTGTGAAGATGGCCAGTGACAGGAAATGCCATGCTGGCTGGCACTGGTGTTTTCAAGCTGCATCTGCATATATTTCCACCTGAAAATCTAGCCCTTGTTCCCACTTTGTGCCAGTTATTCTGTGACACTACAGGGAGTCTTAGGGTCTCTGTATTAAATCCTGCTAAATGTAGAGATAATTATGGAGACATTGAGAGAATAATCTGGGGTAAAATTAATTGTCACCAGTGATGGTTATTTCTGGAGCCACACTAATGAGGGTCGAAATAACTGCATAGAGGCTGGTATCACATCACCAAGTCACCCTTTATTTACATGTGGTTTGTGCATGGTCTCTGACTAGCCAGCTCAGAGCCAGTGCCTAGACTGAAGAGATTCTGTGAAGCCCGTCTTTATATCTGTCAGCCAGAGCTCCCTGATTGGCCCAGGTTAACAGCCCCAATCAAGGATCTCATAGTCAATGAAATCTACCTGGCTCTGGTTCCAATTACGACAAGGGTATAGCACCCTTGAACTCAACTATATAGTGGATGCCACTGCCAGACAGGCAGGCTGAATGACCAGAGTGAGGAAGGTTAAGGTTGATGCTGAAGATGGGTGGTGTGGTTGCTCTGTGAGTATCTATCAGGGGCCCATTTCTTTGCTTGTAGGGTGCCCAGAATGAGCACCTTCCACCCTGGAGCACAGTAGAAGGTTTCACAGACGGCCTCCCAAAGTGGTAAATGGCCTACCAGTACATCTTTGAAAGGGGCCCAGTTGGTCAATTAAGTGCCCCCAGAGGGCAGCATGTTTGCCAGCTTTATCATCATTAGCAAAATGACAAACACCTCCAAAACCTTCCCGTTCCATTTTGCCACTAAGCCTGTCAACAACAAGATGCTGATAAAATTCAACCCATTAACTTTGCTTTTCTCTCCATAGATGCCATCTGATCTACTGGAGTATGTTCTATTTTTATTTCAGCTTTTCAGTATCAACAGCATTTTGCTTTTAGGAAAATAAAATAATTCTCACTTAGTGTTTGCTCCACCTTGAAACTGGTAGGAATTTCCAGTCCACAGTGCACTGGCTTCTGTTTTAAATCCTTTAACTAACTCTGTTCTTGACTGATTTTAGGATTTATAAAACAATAGCACTAACTTGGAGTGAACTTTCGGATTAAAGTCATGCTCTAGTTTAAAAGAAGAGTGGAGTTGGTGGGAAGCAACCTGTTTTGGTCACAATCTGTATTACTTTATGATTACAGCACTCAATTTCCAGTATATCCTTCTGCTTATCATTATTGCTTTATGTTTATGTTCTGACACAAAGGTGAATTACCAGGGTTCCTCCCAGAATGATGGATTTCAGAGACACCTTCAGCTGGGGTTGTTCTGGGAGCAAGGGAGCTTTGACAGAGGTGTGTAATATTATGAACAAAAACAAAGTTGCTGGAAAAGCTCAGCAGGCCTGGCAGCAGTTCTGAGGAAGGGTCATCGGACCCAAAACGTTAACTCTGTTTTCTCCTTCACAGATGCTGCCAGACCTGCTGAGCTTTTCCAGCAACTTTGTTTTTGTTCCTGATTTACAGCATCCACAGTTCTTTTGATTTTTATTGTGTGTAATATTATGACTGGTTTAGATGTGGTAAACATTGAAAATCTGTTCCACCACCTGATCTCACAGGGTGAGGGGACACTGGTAAAATGTTGGACAAGTAATGCAGGGGGGCTGTGAGAAAGAACTTTTGACACAGCGAGTGGGAATAACCCAAAACTTGCATCCTACAAGGGTGATAGAAATAAAGATGATCAATGATTTCAAGTGTGGAAGCACAGAGTGTTCAACTGGGCATCAAAGATCCAAATGCATAACATGTTTGGTTGTTTCTCTATGGCGTTGTAATCCAAGGTTTCAGCGTCAGTATGAATTCACTTCTTATTAATACAGGGCCTAATGTGAATGTAAAACAAAGGAAAAGGAAAGTAAGAGCATCTAGGTGGTGAAGTCTGATTTTGCTACTTTTTAGATGAGGTTGGGCAATGGCTGCAAATTTAAATGGTGAGAGTTCAGAGCTTGCAGCAATGCTGTCATTGTAGATCAGAATCTATGTCAACATACCTCTCTCAACCAATGTCAGGAAAAATGTTGATAAAGGAGGGAAGAGAAAAGTCATATTCATGGAGAACCTTGGATGGTCTCAGGGATACCTCAAAGCATTTTACCATCAATGAAGCACTTTCTGAAGCGTAATTGCTATTGCAACATGCAGAGTGTGGCAATTTGCAAACAGCAAGCTCCCACAAAGGTAATGTGGTAATGACCACATAATCTTTTCCGTTGGCCTTGAGGGCTAGTTGAAGAATCAATATTGGCCAGGCTGACAGGCTCAGATTTCCCCTGGCCAATGTGCTGTTACACATACACAGGTGAAGACTTCAGGATTTCTCATGAAATTATCAAAACATTTAGGCTATCATCAGATGCAACATCAGTTTCTGATTGTATATTTCTGGTGAAGTCTCTCTCGTGAGGCATAATGGAAGGACAGTGCTGGATGGTAAGTCTCAGCTTATGTGTTTGAAAACCTGATTTGCATTTTCAATAGGCATTCCTCCATCCAAGGTTCACTATGATCTTCTTGAGAGGGTTCTCATCCCTAGCTGGGCATTATATCTGTTACTATTTGCACAATATCATTAGTGTAATATAGCTGATGTATTTGTGAACAAGAATTTGCATTTATATAGCACCGTTAGCATCGTAGAATGTTCCAAAGCTTTTCATAGAAGCATTATCAAGACTTGATAGTGCACCATAAAAAGTGATATTCAGACAGGTGACAAAAAACTTGGGCAAAGAGATAGATTTTAATGAGTTGAGAGAGGGAATGAAATTCCTGGGAAGAATTCCAGATCTTCATGTCTAGGCACGACCATCAGTTGGAAAGTGCTTAAAACTGGGGATGCCTGAATTGTCAGAAATGTAGGATACATGCAGAGATCCTAAAGAGTTGCAGAACTAAAGAAGATGAAAAAGACTGGGAGGAATACGGCCATAGAGGGACTTGAACATAAGTGTGAGAATTTGTAAATAGAGGCGTTATGGATGTTGAATAGGATCTGGTGCCAGTTCAGATTCAGGTAGCAGCAGTTTGCAAAATACCAAAGGTTGAGAGCTTAGACAGCAATATATTGGAATAGTGTGGTCTGAAGGTAACAAAGGCTTGGATGAGATTTTCAACAGAAGATCTTTTGAGTCAGGGAGGAGCCGTTAGTATTGCATTGGTCCCAGTAGATGGTGATGGAATGGACATGAGTTTGGAAGCTCAGCTGAAGCTCAAGTGGGAAGCTTAATCACAAAATGTCTGATTCATCCACTAAAGTATCGATCAGAAGAAACCCTCCTGAATTCAGACAGAATGGGTTGTTGTGACAGCATGTACTTTTACATGCATATTGCAGTCAGGAGCAATGGATTGCGATGGTAAAGATTCCAACCTCATTTCCATTACATGGTTGATGCAGGAACCTCTCCTGTTTTTGCCACTTGCCATTGGTACATGTTGGAAAGATTTGTAAATTGAAGTTCATTCTGTTCGGCTGCATTACATGCGCATGTTTTTTTTGGACATCATGTCCTATGGTGAGTCTTAAATACAAAGCTTTTAGATCAGAGGCAGGGACAGTACTTATTTCACCACAACTCCTCCATTAAACCTTTACAAAACATGATGACGAAATTTGCCCAATTCCATCCCATCTCCCCCACCCCAATGATTTTATATACATATATATATATTTATATATCCCCATCTTGATACCTCAATATAAACCTCCTTCACTCACCCTTACCCTGGCTGTTGGAGAAAGAAATCCTGATTCATATTGAGAAAGAATTCCGTGAGGTTGTGAGGAATTCTGCTGCTAAGATTAAAAAGGTGACTTGTCCAGGGGAAACTCATAAGAAGAGATTAACAGAGTAAGGAGTCATTTGAAGGCAGATGTGACACACAAATAATCCATAAAGCCAGCTAGCAGGAATTGGTTAGGAAAGTGTTGCAAGAGCATTGAAAAATCCACAGACTTCAATATGATCACTCAGTGATAACATATTAAACTGTAAATATGATTTGCTTATTATTGAGTGCTCAATCTGTTTCTGGTCCCTCTTCCCAAGCCACGTGGTTAAAATAACCATTTTTTAAAAATTTTCTTAAGACATTTTTTCTGGACAGACTAATTCTGTATGGCAGCAAGGAGAGGTTGCTTGTTTTGGTGTCTGAATCACAAAGTGAACAATGCACCAACACATCTTGAGATTTCTTCCGAAACACTGCATGGATTGAATGCTGAACATTTCCCTTGGTCTGTGGAACATTTACAGGGAATAACGTTGGCCGTCCATCATCAGTCAGTAAGTGAGACCACATCCTGTGACAGGTCTTGGCATTGCTTCACCCTTCTAATCACCGTGAACAATGCACATATCACAATGAGCTGTGCAACATGTATGACAAAGACCTTGCACTTGTCTACACTTCCTGACTTCAAGAACTGACTTCCTGTTATCGTTTTTCTTCTGCCATTTTGGGCATCAATTGTGGCTGAATTCTGGCATCCTTATCTCTGAGTCAGAAGACCCACTCAAGAGGCAGGGCACATAACTTAGACTGACACTCCAAGTGCTGTACTGAGGGAGGGCTGCACTGTTGGGGATGACATCCTTCAGATGAGAATCTAAAGTGCTGGTGAGGTCCCATGGATGCCAGGGAGAATTCTTCTCTTCCAAATTATGCCGGGGATCCTGCTATCCAAAACCCGGATTTCCTATAAGACATTATTTAATAAAAAGCACTTCACTGGTTGTAAAGTACATTAGGAGGGGAAATCAAGATCTGGGTTGATCATGAAATGTCCCTGTTCAGATGTCTCTTAAAAAGAAGGGGAATCTCTCCTGCCCTTGCTGACACATGAGAAGTAGTAAAGGAGCTGATCATTGGCACTCTGCTGGGCCTGAATTCACCACCAGCCTGGGACCTACTGCTGCAAGTCCACATAACATCAGATCCACACAGTGTAGTACTCCCACAGCATGTCCAATAGGTCCTGTGTTTTAGGACCATGACACTGTAGGACACACACACTGCAAGCCTCATGGAACTTTACCCTCTTAGTGCAGAATGTCTTAAAAGGATCTCAGTTAAACATCTTAGCTACTGTTATATTTGGGTGGTAGGTGCCAATGCTGGAGTAGTTTTAGAAGAGTGTTGAGCGTCCGTGACCTTTCTGGGAGCCCTGTTCATGGATTGATTTTGATTTGTAACAAGAACTGGAAGGAGGTTGGATTCCTCAACTCCAATATGCACACTGGCTCCCCACTGCCCACGATCCCCTTTTGGGGGATAGAAGGTTAAAACTGAGATCTTGTTCTCTTCTCTTAGTAATATGATCTTACCTGTACCTGATGAGTGTTCAGAGGATCAAATTATCAAGTTTAAGTACACCTTCATCAATCAGAAAAGTGATCACAGTTTCAGTATAACTCTGGCCTGTGGAAATGATTGATCAATAAATCTGTAAAATCAGATAAACTTTTTTTTTAAAAAAATGCTCTTTCAAGTCACATGGCCCACATGGTTTACATACCTAGCTTGTTGGACCATTTCCAAGGACAGTTAAACGTTAAACACATTGATTTGGAATAAAAACAGAAAATCCTGGTGAAATTCAGCAAGTCTGGCAGTATCTGTGGAGAGAGGAACAGAGTTATCATTTTGAGTCCATTATGACTCTTCTTTAGAAATTCTGAAGAGTCATACCAGACCCGAAATATTCACTCTATTTCTCTCTCCATAGAAGCTGCCAGACCTATTAAGTTTCACCAGCACTTTGTTTATATTTCTACTATTCACAGCATTTTGTTTTTAATGTTCCTGTTGGTTTGGTGTAACTGGCAAGACAGAAGATTTCCTTCCCTAAAGGATATTGGTGAAGCAACTTGGTCTTTAACAATAATCAATGATAGTTTCAGTCACCATTACTGGGAGTAGCTTTCAATTCCAGATTTATAATTTATTTTTAATCACCACTGGCTGCTATGCAGGATTTGGACCCATGTCCCCAGAACATTATTGTGTCTCTGACATTAATCATGACACTACCTCCTCCCCAGCGAGTCAGGCACAGGCGCAGACACAGGAATTGCAACCAAAAGCAAGACATCCAGACTGACGCTACACGAAGACTGTTTGTTTATTGTTTTAAAAATCATCATTTTACACTAAATGCCAACACATGCCATGAATAGCAAAATGATATGCAGCCACACTGGAGGGAACATTTGTTCACTCCCCAACTTGTTGTCAATTCCACAATTTTGACGCTTTTGTTTTACTTATCAATTGTACCTTTCTTGACAGTAACATATTTGTAGATTCGAATTACTTGGCAAGCCAGAGTGAAAAGATTAGTAGAAATCAAGGGTGGAGCAAGATAACAGGGAGATGAACGTGCTTCAATCAACTGCCTGGGACGCAGCATCAGGCTCAGTTGGTGATGAAGCTTGAAGATGAACGTTGGCTTTATGGAACGGTCTACATGCTGAATGAGGGAGCTGATGGAGCTGCCTGCGCTATTCGATTAGGAGAGTATTCTCTGCAGGACGACTGGGAGAAATGACAAAACAAGCAGCTTGACAGTGACTGAGGAAAACCCAGCAGCTTCGTTTGTTGTCACACCTCGAGGCCCTGGTGTTGAGTCCTATAGAAAATATAAAAGGAAAATGAGGCTTCATCCTGATAGGTTTTATAAGCATGCGACTGAGTTCAGTTCAGGTCAGTATTTGAGCCAATTATTCAACTTGAAAGCAGACAGGTAGCATTGCTTACACACACACGAAAATAATTTACTTAACTACAGTATTTTGTTATTAAGTTGCTTTTAGTGCAATTAAGTATTGCGATTGTTCGAATGGAAGTTTGTTTTTCAGGGTCGTTACTCTATATCACTGGCTAGCACATGGGACATGCTTCTGGGCACACGTCAACAGAATTGGCCAGTCAGCCAGAAGTCAGCTGTGACTCTCCTAGTTAGAGAGGTTCTGTTGAGTTCAAACTTAAACATAACTGACTAATAAACAATATCGAGTAACAAGTTAAGAGAAATGGCTACAAATTCAAACCCAGTATGTGTACAGGTACTGCGCACATATTTGGATAACAAGTGGCCACATTGATATAAATTTCTGAGCTTCTGAGATCCAAAGGAATCTAATGGAGGTGGGTGGGGGAGGCAGCTGTGAAGCAGCAGGGTAAAAAGGCAGTGGGGTTGAGTGGATTAACTGCAATGTTGAGCTGCTACTTGGAGAGAGATAATTGGAAGACAGTAAAAAAGAAATTAGAAGAAGCAAATCAGAAATTAAGAGAGGGGTTCGAAAAAATTAAACAGTAGCTGCAACCCGCTGAAATGAATCAGCATGTTTCAGTGATGCATGTGGCTAACTTCCAGATTAGATTGAAAAGGCTGAGAACAACTGGAGTAAGGCTGAGAAAGAAGCGCAGAGGTTAACACAAGGGCTGAGTTGTACCTGACAAAATGTGCACCAATTTAAAGGTAGTCTTTACAGTGTTGAGAAACGGACAGGCAGCTGATAAACAAGATCATACTAAATGTCAGAAAGAAATATTAAGAGTGCAGCCGTCCACGCAGAGAAGACGCATTTGCGCTATGAGTTGCAGTAATATATAACAATGCCAGTGATTCAGTCAGCATAGGCTGGGATATTCTGGCAGGGGAGGTATACCGGTAAGGACACCATGATAATGGGACAAACCTTCTCTAGAAGCCATACTGATGCCTATAGCTGCAGCAATGTTAATGCCCTCCTTTACAACTCAGAGGGCAACAAGGAGAGCAGGAGCAGAAACCACATTCTCTACTCCCTGTTCGGTCACTCAGTTGCTGGATTTGTCTAAACTAATGCCAAAGTATGACGATACAGGAGACCCATTTCAAATGTTCACACTGCTGTCACCCAACAAAGTGAGATGCATGGGTTAAATGATAAAGAGGAAAAAAAGCTTTTGTGCATGTGTCAGAATCTGACACTATCCGTGGTGTAAGCTCTGGAACAACAGAGAGATGTCAAGTGAAGCAGATGGTTGCAGACCCTTTTCTCACACTCTTGCCCAGAGACATGGGACATGTGTGATGCATTTGAATACATACAAAAGCTTGCTTTCTAAGGTGTATGACCTGATTAAGGAGGGAGAAAGAGAGAGAGAGAGAGAGATGGCTGGAGAGGGGGTGATTACAACCAACTTTCCAAAAGACAGCCTGAAGTTGAGACTTTGAGAAGGAGTATCCCTGCACCGGGCGTGATTAACCTGAGGACAGATGGTTAGTATCACATACAGACACGAGAATAGTCTAGTTTGTGTGACAATGGTAGTTTGTTAGTAACAACACAGTGTGGAGCTGGAGGAACTCAGCAGGCCAGGCAGCATCCGAGGAGCAGGAGAGTTGATGTTGCGTGTCAGGACTCTTCTTCAGAAATTGAGGGGGCGGGGCGGCGGTGGGAGTGGAGCTCAGAAATAAGTAGAGAGAGGAGGGGTGGAGCTGGAGAGGGTAGGTGGGATGATGATAGGTGAGTGCAGGTAGGCAGTGGTGGGGATTGGTCAGTGGGATGGAAGGGGCGGATAGGTGGGAGTTCGGCAATTCTTGCTATCTCTATTTTGTTAGTAAGTTGCTTTTAGAGCAATAAAGTAATGTGATTGCTCAAACGCAAATTTGTGTTCTGTGCCTGTCACTTGATATCACTTATACTGAAATCATCAGGATGTTGGCCTTTATTGCAAAGGGTGTGAATACAGGAGCAACGATGTCTTGACACACCTGCACAGAGCCTTGGTGAGACCACACCTGGAGTAGTGTGTGCAGTTTTAGTCTCCTTATTTAAGGCATACTTGCCATAGAGGGAGTGTAGCAAAAGATCCACAAGATCGATTCCTTGGATGGAAGGTTTGACTTACGAGTAGGGACTGGGTTGACTGCATTCACTGGAGTTTAGAAGAATAAGAGGGGACCTCCAATGAAACATGGTAAATCCTTACAGGACTAGATGCAGGGGTGATCTTCCCCTTTGCTCTAAAATAAGAACTTACTGTCTCAGGATACAGAGTAGACCAATTAGGACTGAGATGAGAAATTTCTTCACTCAGAGGGTGGTCACCCTGTGAAATTCACTGCCTCATAAGGCAGTGAAGGCCAGTCACCACCGTCTAAGGGAAGAAATTTCTCATCTCAGTCCCAATTGATCTAGAAACATATTTTCTAAACAGTGAAAGCAACAAGGGGTGTTGGGAGATAATGGAAGTATGACATTGACATGGAAGTTCAGCCATGTCAAACTGAATGGCAGAGTAGGCTCAATGGGCTGAATGTCCTACCATTGCTTCTATTTTCCATGTTCCTTTGCATATATGGCTTACGTACATTCACATCTGCATTAGTATTCATATGCAATTTTATATATATATTAATAAACAGGCATCTATTCTATGCAGACAGAAAGAATATGCACTTGTTCAAGGTGCTTGTTTCAACGTAACACAAAAGGTGACAGCCATTCTCCAGTTCATTTCTCATGGCAACATCTTGACCGTCAGAGTCAATTTTCCTGTTCTAAACTTTAAGCAAAGGCTGGCAGTTAACTGTCAATTCTCATTAACTGATACATTCCCCACGGCAATATCTCTACCAATCAGAGTAACTTGCCTCCCAATTGTCAGTGTCCTCTTATACAGCAGACAATTCCTCTCTCAGACAATCTTTCTGGGCACTGTGGCACCCAAACCAGAGAAAACACACTTCTATCTCTTGGTCTGTGCTGAGATATCTGATCTCAGTCAGGTCAGCGACAAGAGACATAATATCTCTCCCCTATAAAGTGAAAACTCAGTGATGATCTTGTTGTTACTAATCGCTGCTGCGTGCATCAGAAAATAGGTCATGTGTCAAGCACAGATGAGGCCAGATACAGGATGAAATTCCCCTTTTAATGGGCTGCTTGTTCCTGTCTGATTAAGTCCACTTATAAAACTACATAGTATTTACAGCACCAGGAAAGGTTATTTAAATGTTGTAAAAACTTCAGGTCATCTACTACTAAAATATTCTATCTTTAACTCATTCAGCTGTAAATTCAACTATTTTAATACTTTCCTGGTTGGCCTCCTGTCTCCCAGCTTCTTAAAACCTGTGCTGATTAAGAGCTCTTAATGAGGTATACCTGCCCTCTCATGACATTATTTCCTCACCTTTAATCAACGAAAAATAATTATATGTTTGCAGAATAAGTGTGTGTACTTGGCTGTGCGTGCATATTTTTTGGCTGTGCAACATTATTTACTTGGTTCATCAATAAACCTAATAGAAACGCTGGCATATTTCCTTGAGGTTTTTGATTATAACTGAAATTTGTTACAGCCGTAAGGTTTGTGAACAGGAAGCGGGTCTGCTGCCTGAAGTCTTCCTGTTGAAGTTAAATGGGGGTCCATTCAGTTATCGGATCCTCCTGGTGCCTCAGATGCATGGAAGTATAGTCTGGTTCAAGTAAGAGATGCCTTTGGTTGTTTGGATAGAAACTCCGATGTTTGTTTGTTTCCTTGATATGCTACTGCATACAACTACTCATATTTTTTATGAAGAAAGTATATTTTGAAATAATAAAAAAAAACAAGAAGTTGACCTCAGCCAAGTGTTACAGACTGGCACATCCCAAGGTCCAGGACCATGTGCTGAGGGACACACTAAAGCCTGGGGCAGCTGCTGCCAAGGCACAGTGGAAAAAGACCACCATCTCTAAGGTCTTTCTGCCAAAGCACAGTGGGGGTCCGTTCAGTTATCAGACCTCTCAATGCTTCAGATGCATGTAAATAGCAACTTGCTTAATTAAGAAGGCTTTTGGATTTGCTAAAACTATTGAGAAAGTCAAACGTCAATTTTTTTTTCTCTCTGTACATAAAGACTATACAGATCTGAACTGCTTTAGTAACTGTGCATGTACATGAAATTATTTTAATGAATAAAGTATATTTTTCAATTAAAAAATTGGAAAATGTCAAATAATAAATAGACTATGTTGGATCTTCCTCAGCTAAAAATTTTCTGTTATGTTTTTCTTTCATTCCATCCATCCTAAATTCTGACCCCATGGTCACTGAAAGACCACCCAAGTAGTTATTTAAACACGTGCACAAGGGAAAAGGTTGGTGGCACTTAATCATTGTCTCACTTTTACTGTTGTGCTCAGTTTTCCTTCCTAACGCCACTTGCAGTTTGAAAGTGTTGAATATCTCAAAGCTGAAAGAAATGTTGATCGTTGAGACCTGCATTAATTTGTATTATAGCATTCTCCTGGCCAGGCTTTCATATTACACACTCCACAAACTTCAGCTCAGCCAAAATCTCTGACAACATCTTGACTCAACCCCTTGCCCTGGTGCTCACTGACCTACACTGTTTCCTAACTGAGTAGTACTTTAATTTTAGAACTCTTACCCTTGCATTCAGATGCATCCATGACCTTGCCTCTTCCCTATCCTTGTAAACACCCCCAGCCCTGTTATACTGACAACGCAACCTTCCACCAATTTTGGCCATTTGCACAGCCCTTCCACTGTCATCCATGCCTTCAGTTACCTCGACCGCAAAACCTGAAAGACCCTGCCTCTCCAACTCTCTTCTCCTTAAAGCCTTCCCATTTTTAGCAAGCTTTAGGTCATCAAAGCTAATGTATCTCTAAGTGGTTTAGTTTCAAATTTCAACTGATAATCTTGACTGACAACATTCCAGTGAAGCACCTTGGGGTATTGGAGTACATTTGAAAGAGCTGTATAAAACATAAGCATATTATTAAGACTTGTCCCAGTGACAAATCTTGCGTAACCTGCACTACTCTGAAATCTGATTGGTTTTAAGAAATATCTTAAAGAGGTAAAGACAAACAAAGAAGCAGAGAGGTTTAGGAGAGAAAATTCCAGTGATAAGGGCTGAGGCAGCTGAAAGTACTGCCAACAAAGGCGGAGTGATGGACATCAGTGATGCATGAGAGGGTGGAGTTGGAGGAGCACAGACTTCCTGGGAGGTTGAAGGAAGTTACAGAAGCAGGGAGTAGTTTTGAAGGGTGGCCAATGCAGACAATTGAAGCAGCCAGTTTGTGCACAGGGAGATCCCACAAACAGTGGCAAGATAAATAAGTGACCAGATAATTCAGTGTTTGTGAACTGCTTCATGATAGAACACAAAATTAATTCCCAGGAAATCAGGACTTTGATTTGTAGCTTACTGCTGATCTCATGCTTGTGTCCCAACTGGTGGGTCCTTGTGGTGTTAAGTCTTTTGGAGAATAGTAGGGTCGTAATAGTACCACTGTTAGTATATTAGCAATATCAGACTTGCTTCATTGCTCCTCACTTTATACGGCAAAGTGGGGAGACAGTTAAGTGGTACAGGGCCTGCCTTGCCAGATTAGGACGGACAGGATGACTCAACCTGGCCTTTGGCTAGAGCTGGAGTGGATCTGACACCAGTGTTCAATGACTGAGACTCATTCCGCCATCAAATCAATATTCCACCAATTGCATTGGTTTTAAATCCTTCCTGTAATGACTTATCCAAAACTGTACCTTTAAAGACGATGTGAACGGAATTCACTAAAATGGTACCAGGAATGGGACAAACTGTGCAGAGAAACTGGAAAAAAAGATTTATTCTCTTTGGAGCAGGAAAGATTAGGAAAATCAGAAATGAGATGAGAACAGAAGAAATGGCTCCTTGCTCCACCAGTCAGGAGGATCATTGATGAATCCTCTTTCTCATGCTTTTGATCTCTTTAGCATTCAAATATGAATTGAATTAGAAGGGGTTTGACAGAGGTGTTCAAAATCATGATGGTACCACAGGATTTAAGGCAGGTAGCAGATAAAAGAGGAAATTAAAATTTGTTTTACATAGCAAGTTGTTGCAAAGTGGAATGCACTACATTAACTGCTAGTGAAAGCAAATTGAATTCACAAGGGAATTGAATAAGTACTTAAATGAAAAGAAATTACTAGCTCAGCAATAACAGCAGGAAGGTGGACTAAGTGATCTGGGGAAAAAGCAGGAACAGGTTACTGATCTGCCACGATCATAATGAATGGCGGACCAGGCTTGCAGGTTCAAATGGCCTTCTCTTGTTCCTATTTTCTTTGTTTCTAATGGTTTACTTCCGCTTTCTGTACATGACCCTACATTAAACCTTGGCTAGTCAGAGAGCAAATGTAATTATTTGCAAAGTTCTGTCTCCAGAAAAGGTTAGCAAGAATTTATCATCACTTTTCACCTTTCTTTAAACATTATCCAGCATCTGTGTGATGAAATGTGGTACCCAGACCTGTGCTCAACGCTGAGCACATTTTTTTATCATCAACTCATGATTTCCCGAGCTGTATAAAATGATCAAGAGCAAAACACACAAGTTGCCAGGGAAAGAAGCAGAAAGCATCCATCTGTAAGATATATTACATGTGGAAAAATCTCAAAATTGCTGACTATATTGTTGATTATGGTTTTCACTAAGTATGCAAAGTTTACCCAATCCACCCCCTGATCAGGTTCCTGTGGAGTATGCTTTCACTACCTGTTCCTCGGTATTTTACCCTCTCTCTCACAGTACGCTTGAGGAAGGAGCTGAGTCCGAAAGCCTGTGTTTTCAAATAAACCTTTTGGACTATAACCCTGGTATCATGTGATTTTTGACCTCATTCCTGCCATGCATTCCAGTTTCTAATAAGACTGCAATACAATACAAAAGATGATTATTTATGCTACATATTCTAAAATACTGCAAAGCCCTTCTTATCACTAAGTAAGATATGACAAAGAATCTGAAACAGTGAGCTAAAAGTGTACTTTGTTCCATTTCCTGTAGACAAGTGTGATACACCTGTTCTCAAAAATAACTCACACGTAAAATAAAAAAACTGAACCAGCCATGATTATAAATGCTGAATATGGATAAATGACAAATGTGTAGCTGGGCTCATATTCATTATACAACTTAAAACAAATAAAACATGCACTACTAGGAGTATTTTGTCCAGATTTGGTCACCCTGTCATAGGTAAGACACTGTTAAACTGGAAAGTGTTCAAGGAAGATTTACGAGGATGTTCCAAGGGCTAGTAGGCATAAGTCATAGGGAGAGGTTGGCCAGGATTGGACTTTATTCCTTGGAATGTGGGCGAATGAGGGGTGAAGTGTATAAAATCATGAGGGGCATAGATAGGATGAATACATATAGTCTTTTTCCCAGTGATGGGAAATTGAAAACTAGAGGGCTTAGGTTTAAGTTGAGAGGGGAAAGATTTAAGAAAGGGCAACTTCTTCATGCAGAGAGTAGTGCGTATACGGAATGGGCTGCCAGAGAAAGTGGTTGAGGCAGGTACAATAGCAACATTTAAAAAACATTTGGATAGGTACATGGATGGGAACGGTTTAAAGAGATATGGACCAAATGCAGGCAATTGGAACTAGCTGAGTGGGCACCATGGTCAGCATGGACCAGTTTGGGCTGAAGGGCTTGTTTACATGTTGTATTACTCTATGACTCCATGACTGTTTGGCCAAATATTAAAATTACAGTGGTTTAATGATCAGATCTTAACTGTGCAAGTTGTGTTAGTGTTATGCATGTTAGAACATAAAAACCTGAGAACTAAGAGCAGGAGGAGGCAATTCACCCCCTTGAACCTGCTCTGCAATTTAATACAATCATAGCTGATCACATCTCAGCCTCAGCTCCACTTTCCTGCCCTCCCTTACACTTCTACCTGTTACTAATTAAAAATCTATCCAAATTCTTGTTAAGTTTATTCAATGTCCCAGTAACCAACACTCTTGGAGGGAGTGAATTCCACAGCTTCATGACCCTTTGGCGGAAAAAAAATTCTCCTCATCTTTGTTTTAAATCTGCTACCCCTCATCCTAAAATTATGACCTCTTGTAATAGGTTGCACCATATGAGGAAACATTCTTTCTATGTCTAATATGTCAATCCCCTTCAGTATCTTAGATCTTCTCTCACCCTTGTAAACTCCAGAGAGTAAAGGCATAAACTGCTAAATCTGTCTTCAAAAGACAAGCCCCTCATTTCTGGAATCAATCTAGTGAACCTCCTCTGAACTGCCTCCAGTGAAACTGCATCTCTCTGCAAGTGAGGGAACGGAAATTATACACAATACCCCAGGTGGCGGTCTCACTAATGCCTTGTACAGTTGCAGCAACACTTCCCTACTTTTATACTCTTTCATTTTAACTATAAATGCCAACATTCCCTTTACTTTCCTTATTACCTTCTGACCTGCATACTAGTTTTCTATGAGTTATGCACGAGGACGCCCAGATCCTTATGCACCAAAGTACTCTGATATTTCTCTCCATTTAGATAATAAACTACCATTCTATTCCTCTGACAATACATAATAAATATTAACAGATAGAAAAGTGAGGTGGTTTAACCCCCATCAGGTTAGCCATCCTTCATCTTAGTCTCCCCCAGGGGAAAGAACAGGCCCCAATGCTGTTTCAGTCCTGGACCCTCTGCTGTACCCTGACCTTTGCATAGTCAGCCACCTGGAGCCCTGGGTCCTGGTTACTGGGCTCAGGTGTACCCCCCTCTTGTCTTGGCCTGGACCTTCCCCACTATCATAATGCCCTTGCAGTCCTAACCTTCCTCCACCTTATACCCCCTCATCATTTCAAACTCCCACCTCTTCTGTGCCATTTCTGCCTGGCATGCAAGGTTAAAATCAGCATTTGAGATTCTGATTCCCATCAGTGTTTCCCCTACCCACAGATTTCACTAGCTAAGGATGGTTGTCCACAGATGCTTCCCAGTTAACTGTAGTCTGGTGGGATATATCCAACTCTTTATGCAGTTGTAATCCAGGACTCTCACTTTGCACAGATGATTCCACAAAACCATTGTGAATTCAAAACTGCAATGTTCTAAACTTGCATTTCTGTGGCACTTCTCATAGAGAAGTGGGAATCAATTTCATAGAGGAAATGTTTGTGGAGTTGCAGTAAAAGAGGATTAGAGCCAGATACCAAAGGGGGGTTATTGAAAGCAGTGAGGAAGATTGCCAAGTGGAAAATAACCTGGCTGGAATTTCAAGTGGGAATGAAGATTGTGATTGAATGAGTTCAAATAGCAGTGGGAGTAAAGGGGGAGTCCAGTTTCAGAAAAATAGCAGTTAGATGAATGGAGGAGATCACCAGCCTGGATGCATTGATTAAAGGCTTGCGAAACAATGACCACAAGTTGGAAATTAACTTGTTGGGCCATGTGAGACCGAGAAAACTCAGGGTGACATAAGAGATCTTAGTTGTGATGGTGAGCTGGGAGAGGATGGGGCAGGAGAGATTAACAGGAAACTGTGGGGGAGGTGTGTGCTGGGCTTGTGAGAAGGTAGAGGAAAGGGAGGGTGAAGGCCATTATATGAGACAAGCAAGGGGAGACAGTAAGGTGGAAGAGACCAGGGACAATGAGTAGGTCAGAAGGAGGTGGAGCAGAGGATGGGGAAAATGGTATTAGAAAGGGGTGGGGACATGAGAGTAGGGAGACACCAGCAACAGTTTGAGGGGGAAGGTGAGCAAGAGGTAGCATGAGGAAGGGGAAAAGCAGAGAAAGCAAGGTAGGGGACAGGGATAAAAAGTGGAGATTGAAGGTAGGACACAGAGAGACAGCAGGAGATGGTGGGGAGGACACAAGAATTGAGCAAGTGAGAGGATGGAGGAAAAAGTGGCAAGGGTGGTGAGAGAAAACAACAGAGATACTGGGGAAATGGCAGTGGAGATGCTGGGGAGATGAGCAGGAGGAGAGGTCTTAGCAGGTGAGGTCTTAGTTGGTGAGAATAATAGAGAGATGGAGATAGCGCAGGCTTCTATTTTAATCTGATTTTTGCTTGTATCATGTAAACTTCTATGAAGCATACTGGCAGTTTATAAATCCAGAATCCTACAGATATCAGGTCAGGATTAGCAAGCAAGAGGAGGCCAACAATTACGTTGCAAACCCCTTCCCCTTCTTCCCAGTGACCCATGCTCCTGGCAAGATCTTTGCTCAATCAAAATTAATTTACTTTCTCAAAGTTACACTCAGATCCCATTAGCAAGATTCTGTGGGAACAAATCATCAGAAAATTTCTGAATTTTGGAGTTTCTTTTTGAATTCTAATGTTGCTTGATGGAATGGGTTATGACATTATTGTGTAAACCCGAAACATCATACAATGAATCACCCCATCAGGGTTTTCTAAATCGTCATATTCTCCTATGACTGCCTGGCTTTCTTTTCCTTTCAGACCATGTCACTACTTTAGCACAGTATATCCAGTGACTGATAAGCAAGGTTTAAAATTAAATCAGGTCCTTTTCCATCTCTCATTCTTAAGACAACCATTGAGAATTGGCCAGAATTTAAAGGAGGGAATGATCGGGGCAGGACCTTGTCTAAAATTTTGAAAATTGTGCTGTTAGTGAAGGTAATTGTCGGAATCAGCTCCAGATGGTGAGGTGAGAAAGAAATGAAAAATATGCATTTAGTACCTCACTGAAATTAATTTGCATATGTATCTGTCTTACTGCTAGTTTCAATACAGAAAGTGCAAAATTGACAAAGAGGGCACGTGGGGGTAACCTACACATGGCTATGTAAGGTGACTTTTACCTGACCGCACTCAGCAGCCCAAGTCTGCTTACAAGATGGCAGACAGAAACTAAACAGCCTGCTCACACAGTGAAATACAATGGTACTTCTGAACAGAACTGCTAGAAGAGTCAGTAAAAGAACACTGTATGTTCCCATCCGAGGCAGTTCTGATAAAAGGATGCCTCAGGGCAGACAAATTCCAGCTTTATTAATGAAAGGATGATTGTCCCAGTAAATGAATAACATCAGGTGCTAGATTAGGTTCTTAAGCAGCTGCAAGGATAACAGCTAAAGTTATTTCGCAGTAAATAGATGCTTCTCTGAAGCTACCTGCAATATTAAATAGTTTCTAGCCAAAAATGCTCTAAACATAAAAGTTAGTTTCAGTACATAACCGGGATATAATACAAGCCTTAAAAAACATTTAAGATTAGATGTGAAGGTTAACTAGCCTTAGGAGACACCTTCTCTTATGCCCTGAACAAGATAGATTGCTCACAATCCATGAATTTCAAAATGCTAACTGTAGAAGTAGTTGTATAACATTGCACTTTATAACTAACTTTATAACAGAAGTTAAACTTACAGCAATTAGGTAAAGCTACCTGACTTTTTATTTTTATACTATGTAATTGGGGCTGAGGTAAAATAAAAGGAGTAACTGAATTTGATAAAAGACAGCACCAAAATACAATGGGTAATAGAATTTGAGTTGCCCTTGCAAGCCTGAGAAAGACCCAAAGGAGTATAGCCATCAAACTTTTGGAATGCGAATGAATAGGATACATAGAAAGATCCCAAGGCCTACAGATTACAATGTCTAGCTAATACCATAAGATCATGGGAACCTGGGGCTGTCGTTGATTAGGTGTCCCATGGGATTGGGTGTTTGGATTAAGGGGAAGGACAGTGAATACGTTATGTTTGATTATTGTAGCACAAAATGTATGAAACTGCTGTATTTCTTTGTAAAAGCAGAGGGTGTGTCATTGATCTAGCTTCTGAAGCCAAATTTGGGGAAGATCCTTTGGCCATCTCCCTACATGAACCAGTTTCTGCTTGAATAAATATCTTCCACTTGCCTGAATCCCATTTATCTCTTGAGCCTTTGTCCCGGTTTCAGAAACGTCTCCCTACAGGGCAGAAAGCAAATTGCACGTTTTTGAGAAATTAAAAAAAGAATGCAAGTTTAAGCAAGAATTAATCAAACCCCTCACAAGAATATATGGTTCCCCAACAGACTGAAGAGAGCTCTCTTCAACTGATTGTAGAGATTTCAATTACATCTCAAATAGTTACAGGGGCTGATCTCAGAGCAACTCATCTGAATCTATTAAAACTCAACTAATCTACTCCACTGCCAGAAAAAGTTCCTTTTCTCTCCCTGCATTTAGATTGCCCTCAAACACATTGTGCCAAACATGGTCTGAACTGTGAATAAACCCATCCAATATTAAGAGAATCTGATGAACCAGCAATTTGGGGGATGGGGTGTGTGGGGAAGTTCTAAATAGTTAAGATACCTATGCTGTCCCTTTTTAAAGTACAAAAAGTCCTCAATTTCAACAGAGTGACTAATGGTAAATTTTGCTATTTATTAAGTACATACATCCATCTTAAGTTTTCTTGCATGCTTGGAAGTAGTCTTGTTGAAAAGGACAAGTTGCAAGGAAGCTCTGACATGCCAGAAAGAAAGCTGAATTTCCACAGCCTTATGAAGACAGACTTGGGGTCCAGGTATTGAGGGGGGAAACTGCATTAGGGCAACTATCTGACATTGTCCTGCTAATGAGGAGCTTTCATGGCGGTGGCTTAGGAGGGCAGGGAAGGCACCACAAATGCCCCAAATGTTCCACCTAGAGGCCTTCTGCCTCCAATCCAAGGGCCTGCTAACTTCACCCTTCAAAATGTTTTATTTAAATTGTATTTAAATGTAAGCCTCCTGTGGCACATCCATAGCAGACCTGTCTCAGCTGGGAACCCTATGTACTGCTGCGATTCTAGGTCAACAAGAGACACTCCACCCAAACCCAATATCCTTTACTGAAGAAAATCTACTGCCCTTACTGGGGGTGGCTTACAAGATCCTCAATATTATGGCTGACTCTTAACTGCCCTCTGAAATGGCCCAGCAAGCCACTCGATTCAATTTAGGCAATCAAAGATGGGTGGCAAGTGCTGGCACTGCCACGAATGCCCACATCTCCTGAAAGAAGCAAGTAAAAAGGGTGGCATGGTGGCTCAGTGGTTCACATTGCTGCCTCACAGCGCCAGGGACTAGGGTTCGATCCCTCCCTCGGGTGACTGTCTGTGTGGAGTTCATGCATTCTCCCCGTGTCTGTGTGGGCTTCCTTCAGGTACTCCGGTTTCCTCCCACAATCCAAAAATGAGCAAGATAAGATGGATGGGCCATGCTAAATTGCCCATAGTGTGCAGGTTAGGTGGATTCGCCATGAGAAATACAGGGATGGGATGGGATGGATTGGGTGTGGGTGGGATTGCTCTTCAGAGGGTCGGTGCGGATTCGATGGGCCGAATGGCCTGCTTCCACACGGGAGGGTCCCTGTCAAAAGCGATAAAACTCCGTCCCGAGGAGTAATGCGCAAAGCTTCTCCCCAAGGATCCAGAACCTGTCTCGGTGCCAGCAAGTGTGGACTCAGACCCCTTATTTCCAGTCCGTTGGGAAAGTTCACGGTTCTCGAGTTGAGAGGTGACCGTCTCATAATTTAATTCATTACATTCACTGCATGGATCTAACAATTAAATTGGATACACTTCATCTCCATCGAAATCGACGCTGTCAGCTTCTAAATCAAATCATTGCTGCTTGATGTCCTCGATAAACTTAATTCCTCCCCACAGAAAGTGTTATAGTTATTGTTAAATAATATTATTAGCTGGGTTTTAACTACAACGCGAGTCTGTACCTGTTGGGAGGTGCTCACAAAAAGCGCCATGTACCAGATGAGACAGATCAGAATCTTGTTCATTGTCACAAAGCTGGCTGGAATTCGAGCTCCTGATGCACCGAATGTTAGTCACAACTCCGATAGCGGTGAACCTGCTCCTCTGAGCTGACCTCAGCGGAAATCAGTCAAAAAACGTTAAAAAAAAGGAAATGGAGGAAACTGAACGTCACTGCAGCCTCTGACAACGGAGGAGAGCACATACATATGTCCTGTCCAAAAATAAAGTTGCTGAATATGCTGTCATTGCTAGACAAGATGCTAAGCAAGTCACTAATTGATCTCCCTTCGCATTGCCGCAGATGTGGTGTGTTTTGCAACAACCTGCATTTTACACATTTCACATTGTTTAACATACCAAGGGGCTTCACCGGAACCTAATCAGACAAAACTGATACCAGGCCAAAGAAGGGCTTATTGAGACAGATGGCCAGTAGTTTGGTCAAAGATAACACAGCGTGAAGCTGGAGGAACAGTTGCAGGTCAGTGTTCCTCCAGCCCCACACTGTGTTATCTCTGACTCCAGCATCGGCAGTTCTTACTATCTCTCAGTAGCTTGGTCAATTTGTTTTTCAAGGTGCAGAGAGAAGCAGAGAGGTTTAAATAAAAGCCTGCATCTATATAATGCCTTTCCGGTCCTTAAATTGTTCAAGAGTGTTTGTATACCCAAAGCAGTAACTTTTTTCTTTGAAGTGTCACTTACAGGAAAGGAATTATAGTGACAGGTAGACATAAAATGTAGGAACAGAAGTAGGCCATTCAGCCCATGAAGTCTACTCCACTCTTCAATAAGATCATAGCTGATTTGACAATCCTCAACTCCACTTTCCTGCTTTTCCCCATATCCCTTGATTCGCTTCCTCATTAAAAATCTGTCTTAGCCTTGAACATTCTGAATGATCTGCCTCAGCAGCCCTTTGTGGTAAAGATTTCCATAGATCCACTATCCACTCAAAACAAAATTCTCCTCATCTCTGTTTCAAATGAGTGACCCCTGACTTTGCAATTATGACCTAGACTCTCCCACAAAGGGAAACGACTTATGCACATTTATCTTGTCGAGCCCCCTAAAAATCTTATTTAAAACAAATAATGTAGGTGCTGGTAATATGAAACGGAACAGAAATAGCCAGAGAAACTCTCGCATATTTCGATCAAGATGTAGAGATGCTGGTATTGGATTGGGTGGGCAAAATCAGAGGTCATACAATACCAGGTTACAGTCCAACAGGTTTATTTGAAATCACAAACTTCCGGAGTGGTCCCAAAGCTTGTGATTTCAAATAAACCTGTTGGACGATAACCTGGTATTGTGTGACTTCTGATTTTATTTCAATCGGGTCATGTTTTATTCTTATAAACTCCATTAAATACAAAGTCCATTCTTCTCAATCTCACCCAGGATCAATACAGTAAACATTCTCTGGACTGCGTCCAAGCAATTATTTGTATATCTGAGACAAAGGTACAACAGGAACCAAAACTGTTCATAATATTCTACATGTGGTCTGACTAGGGCTTTGTACAGTTTGAGAAATACTTCCTTCTTCTGGCATTCCATGCCCTTTGAAATAAAGGCCAAGATTTCATTTGCTTTTCCTATTATCTACTGAACTTGGATGTTTGCTTTTTGTGATTCATGCACAAGCAGCCCTAAATCCCCATGTTGCAGCTTTCTGTGGTCTTTATCCATTTAAGTAACCATCAGTTCATTCATTCTTCCTGCCAAAGTGCACAACCTTTCCCTTTCAACATTATATTCCATCTGCCAAGTTTTTTTTGTCAGCTCATTTAACCTGTATCTAGTCCTCTGTAGACTCTTTGTGTCATCCTCACTAATTGCCTTCCCACCTATTTTTGAGCAACCTGCAAACTTAGTGATATTGCATTCGCTTCTGTAGTCCAAGTCATTAATAGATATTCTAGATAATTGTGGCCCTATCACTGATCCCTGTAGTATTCTCCACAAGTTACAAGTTTCCATCCTATATCCCATGCCAATATATACTCCAATACCATGGTTCAATTGTTATTAAGTAGCGTTCTGTGTTGTCCCTGATCAAACACCTTTTGGAAATCCAAAAATATTACATCTACAGACTCCCATTTATCTATCCTGCCTGTTACCTCATCAAAGAATTCGAATACCGTTTGTCAGGCATGAATACCTCTTATGTAACTATGCTGACTCTACTTGATTGTATTATGCATTTATAAACGGTCTGCTATTACATCCTCTATAATGGCCTCTCATATTTTCCTAATAACAGATGTTTAGCTAATTGACATCTGGCTAAGCTGTTTTTAAGTTGAAAGCTTGACCACTAATGGGGCTGTGAAGGAGCTAGCCGCTGACCCTACAGAGGCATGACAGCATTAAAACTGAGGTGTTCGAAGGTCAACAAGCCCAGGAGAAAGGGGAATGGGATATGATGCAAGGTAAGATATGTGCTGCAGAATTTTAATGACCTCAAACTATTGGAAAATGGAAGTCCAGATGGGGGAGTATTGAAATAGTCAAACCTGGAGGTAAGAAGCATGAATAAGATTCTCAGCATCAGTTGGGTTGAGATTGGAGTAGAGACTGGCAATTTTATGGAGGTTATCTCAGTGATGTAAAAGATATGGGGTTGGAAGCTCAGCACGAGTTTAAAGAGAAAGCTGAGATGGTCAGTAGTCTGGTTCAACCTGAGAGAGGGAGGCTGAATCGTTGGATTGAGAATGGAATTTTTACCATCACAGAAGACAATGGCTTTGACATTCCTAATGCTTTATGTGACGAAATCTTGGCTCATCCAGGACTCAATGTCAGAAAAGTATGATGAAAATCAGGGACAGTCCAGGGGTCAGGAGAGTTGATGATTGGACAGAGCTGGGAGTCATCAACTTATACGTCAGAACTGACAAGCTGTTGATTGTAGTCACTGAGGGTCAGAACCACAAAATAGAATGGAGTCAATGGTATATCCTGGGCGAACAGCAGAGAGAATGGGTCAGGAATGAGAAGAGAAGTCAATGTATGAACCATACGATGAAGCCCCATCTTATTAGCAAAATTACACGCCGCAGTTAATTTTTTTCTTTACATGAGCTGCAATTATTTTTTAAACAATGTGTTTGTCCATATTATGACACACCCCCAGGGTATGGTAGGTAGGATTTGAACCTGGACATTCTGGTCTAGAGGAAGGGACACTACCATTGCAATATGAAACCACCATACACATGAACTGTGAACTGAGTGCATCTCCCAATAACTATAAAACTCATTGACTTCTACTACATTCATTTCAATGACATTAAAATGTGGCCAGTTACAAAACAGCCAGGAGATCTGGATGACTAGACGTTGGACTATTTTACTAATAAGATAAAGCTATGTTTAACTGGCCTGGGTATCCCTTTAATTCCACAATGACCAATTTCTGTAAAGCACCTCTGAGGTTAATTCTTGCAGTTATGATTGATAGAGTGACTGAAGCATTGAACATTGTCTGCTGATCAGAGCATTTGTGAAGGGTAGGATATGCCGGACAAGCTTTTTAAAAATGACCTTATGCGTGTACTAGCTGACGTTATGTGTGTACAGGACCAAAACAACATTCCAGTGACTGGAAACTTCAAGGGTGTAAACATTTGTTTCACTGTAGATAACAAATTTTAAAGCCATTAAGTGGATCCAATCTGTCTGGGAAACCCAAGTAGTGACAATTACCTTGAAATGTGAATGGGATCATCTCCTATACCACTCATCAGAACATCCGAACAATTACCTGAGTGGGGATTATGCGTTAATTATCTCAGATTATAAATCCTGGCATAGGAGAGCATTCACCCAGCCACAATCTAATCAAATTGACACCATCTACATGGCATAGACCATCCATAACTATATTTGGCTCATTGGGCACTTGATGATTAATTAGTCAGTTATAGAGTCGTAGAGCTGTACAGAGCAGAAACAGACCCTTCGGTCCAACTCGTCCATGCCGACCAGATATCCTAGATAAATCTAGTCCCATTTGCCAGCATTTAGCCCACTTCCCTCTACAGCTTCCTATTCATATACCCATCCAGATGCCTTTTAAATGTTGTAATTGTACCAGCCTCCACCACTTCCTCTGGCAGCACATTCCATACACACACAATCATATGCGTGGAAAAAAAAGTTTCTTAGCTCCCTTTTAAATCTTTTCTGTCTCACATTAAACCTATACCCTCTAGTTTTGGACTGCACTAGCCTGGGGAAAGGACCTTGACTATTTACCCTATCGATGCTTCTCATGATTTTATAAACTTCTGTAAGATCACCCCTCATCTACTAACGCTCCAGGGAAAATAGCCCCAGCCTACTCAGCCTCTCCCTATAGGTCAAACCCTCCAAACCTGGCAACATCTTTGTAAATCTTTTCTGAACCCTTTCAAGTTTCGTAAAATCCTTCCAAAGCAGGGAGATCAGTTTCAGATAAATTACTGAGCCTTCTGGATGTTTGAACAGTTCTGGGTTAATTGCATATTTAGAATCTCTGTACGGCTGTAAAACAGCATGTCTTACTCTGCTGAAGCCCTGATCAATCTCATTTCAAGTCTATTTTCACTTGTTCGTGGATTGTGGGTGTTGCTGGCTAGGTCATCATTTATTGCCTATTCCTAATTGCCTCAGAGAAACTGGTGGTGAGCTGTCCTCCTGAAACACTTCAGTTGTTGGACTATAGTTCCCCCACAACACTGTTAGGAAAGAGGTTCCTTAGACTTGACCCTTTGACAGTGAAGGAATTGTGATATACATACAGGTAGTACTATACCTGTGCATCTGTTGCCATTATTCTTTTATGTGGTAGACGTCATTAGTTTGGAAGGTGCCATCAAAGTAGCTTTGATGAGTTGTTGCACTGCATCTTGTACAGGGTACATACTGCTGACGCTATGCATCAGTGGTGAAGGAACTAATATTGAAATTGGTGGCAGGCCTGCAGGGCTCATTGTCTTGGATAGTATTGATCTTCATAGGCGTTGTTAGAGCTATTCCCGTCCTGGAAAGTCACATTCCTGACTTGTGTCTTCGAGATAGTAGATGGGCATTGAGGAGAGAAGAGGTGAGTTACTTGCTTCTGAGTAACTCTTAGCTTTCGACAGGACTTATAGCCATTGTATTTATATGGTTGACCCAATTAAGATTCTGGTCAATGGTAATCCCTAGGATGTTGATAGTGGGGAATCAGTGATGGTAATAATATTGACCGTCAAGGGAAGAATTAAGTTAGAATCTTTTGTTTGAGATGATCATTACCTGGCACTTGTGTGGGTGTGAATGTTACTTGCCACTTATCAACGCAACCCTGGATGTTGCCCTGATCTTGCTGCGTATGGAAATAGGTTATTTCAGCGTCTGAGTGGTCACTAATGATATTGAACATTGTATAATCATAATGAAGGGTTTTGGCCCAAAACATTTTGGTCTGCTCCTCGGATGCTGTCTGACCTGTTGTGCTTTTCCAGCTTCACATCTATTGACACTGACTTCCAGCATCTGCAATCCTTACTGTCTCCATTGTGCAATCCTTAATGAATATCCCCACTTCTGGCCTAAATCATTATTATTATAGGCACTATTCACCCAGTCTCAAACATTGACCCTTTCAAACCTTAAAACAGATGAAAGAGAGAATCATGTATCAAGCTAACTTTTGTGTTTTCTTTTTTGTTTTTAAGAAACTGCTTCTCCTGCCCACAGATAGATATAGAAAAGATGTCAAATCGGCAAGACTAGTAAGTGCACCTAGGTCTCTCTGTCTCTTTCTCTCTCACACAGTCATCTTGCAAGTGTGAACCCTGTCCTCAATTTGACTATCTATGTGTCCCAGACAGAGATTTCAAAGAACTCAGCTGAGCAATTGATGAGAGTAGATAAATCCTCCGTCTATATCTTAAAAGTACTCTGCCAAAAACAGAAGTGTGTAAGAAGGTATCTTAATCTGTTTGTAATTTTTAGTCACAACAGATAAACAGTTAAACATTCATTTAATGATTAATGTATTGTTTTAAAAAATCTTTTGTCAAATGAGGAGTTGGAAAAGAGGGTAACCAGGGTGATTATTTAGCTGAGATAACAAGCATGGGGCTGGATGAACACAGCAGGTCAAGCAGCATCATAGGAGCAGGAAAACTTGACGTTTCGGGCCTAAACCCTTCATCAGAAATGGGGGAGGGGAAGAGGGTTCTGAAATAAATAGGGAGAGAGGGGGAGGCGGATAGAAGATGGATAGAGGAGCGGATAGGTGGAGAGGAGGCAGACAAGTCGAAGAGGCGGGGATGGAGCCAGTAAAGGTGAG
>JAHRHZ010000026.1:10860011-10916083 GCA_024137785.1 Ginglymostoma cirratum | reverse complement strand
TACCTTTACTGGCTCCATCCCCGCCTCTTCGACTTGTCTGCCTCCTCTCCACCTATCCTCTCCTCTATCCATCCTCTATCCGCCTCCTCCTCTCTCCCTATTTATTTCAGAACCCTCTTCCCCTCCCCCATTTCTGATGAAGGGTTTAGGCCCGAAACGTCAAGTTTTCCTGCTCCTATGATGCTGCTTGACCTGCTGTGTTCATCCAGCCCCATGCTTGTTATCTCGGATTCTCCAGCATCTGCAGTACCTTTTATCTCTGATTATTTAGCTGATTAGGAAGTTTGATGAGTGTCAAGAAACAGAGAACGGAGATAATGGGCAGATGTTTTATCTGGTAAAAAATGACTCATGCATTCATCACGAATCTGCGTTGATGCCTCAACTATTCATTTTAATGACTTGTTAGTGACTCAGATGATAGGATAGAAAGGTAGGCATCCAACTTTTCTGTTTGTAATAACATAGATAGTATTAGTGTAGGTAGAAGCGTTATATAATAAAAAGATATTGATGAACTAAGTAAGTGGGCAAACTATGGCAAATAAATTTTACTTTAGGCAAATGTAAGATCATCAAGATAGAATAGGATTTATAAATGGTAGAAAGCAAGAAACTCCAAAGGTACAAGGGATCTCCAGGTACATAGCTAATTAAAATGTCAATACAAGTACACAATATCGTCAAAATACTAACAGATTTCTATTTATTCTTTCATGGAATAATGCTTCTGTGAAGCATGGAAGGACGGTTTACTTCATTAAAGGCACCAGATATATGCAACATTTTATTGCCCTAAATTTAAAAGTTTAATATTACTTTCTAGCAGTCTGGGGGGGCCAAATGTAATTGTGACCTCTAAATCTTGATTCCTTTCTAGAAATCTCAATGGACAATAACAACCACTATGCTTGTCTCTGTCCTGTATCTGTCCTTCTCCTTTACATCAACTCAGAGCACAAAAGGGATATTGAAGTAAGATTAATTGAAAATTTCAAAACTGATGTTGAGTTTTTTCTTGGCGTTGATATTAAGGTATACAGATGCACACTTGATAGATGGTATTACAGTACAGATTCAATGTGATCTAATTCGCTGCTAGAATAGGTTAGAGGGTTGAATGCAGTTTTCCCATAATTATGTTCCTAGATAGGGTCTCAGTTTCCACTAATGGTGCACCGTGGCTGCAATGTGTACGTATTGCAAGGTGCACTGTAGCAGCCCACCAAGGCTATTTCAACAGCATCTCCCAAATCCACAAACAACAAAGGTAAGAGGGCTTTTGCAGACACAACTGCTCCCCTCCATGTCATGCACAATTCTGACTTGGAAATATATCACTATTCCCATATAAGAGCTGAGTCTGGAACCGCCTACTTCACATTACCATGGAGTACCTTCATTACATGGACTGCTGCAGCTCACGGAGGTGACCAGCCCCCAGCATCTTGAAGTCAAATACAGATTAACTATAAATAACATCCTTGTCAATGCTGCCTACATTCCATTTTGGTAGGAGTAACAGTAAAAATGACTATTATTGGAACGGTTAAAAACTGCAGACTGTTGCTGTGCAGAGGGACCTGGGTATCCTTGTTCATGAATTGCAGAAGGTTGGTTTGCAGGTGAAACAGGTAATTAAGAAGGCAAATGGAATCTTGTCCTTCATTTTCTGAGGGATTGAGTTTAAAAGCAGGGAGGTTATGTTGCAGCTGTATAAGGTGCTGGTGAGGCCACACCTGGAGTACTGCCTGCAGTTTTGGTCTCCTTACTTGAGAAAGGATGTACTGGCACTGGAGGGGATACAGAAGAGATTCACGAGGTTGATTCCAGAGTTGAGAGGGTTGACTTATGATGAGAGACTGAGGAGACTGGGATTATATTCATTGGAATTTAGAAGAATGAAGTGGGGATCTTATAGTAACATATAAAATTATGAAGAGAATAGATAAGATAGAAGTAGCGTGGCTGTTTCCACTGGTGGGTGAAACTAGAACAAGAGGCCATAGCCTCAAAATTAGGGGGAGCAGATTTAGGATTGAGGATGAACGTCTTCACCCAAAGGGTTGTGAATCTCTGGAGTTCCCTGCCCAGTGAAGTAATCATTGAATGTTTTTAAAGCTAAGATAGATAATTTTTTTGAACAGTAAAGGAATTAAGGGTAATGTTGAGGGAGTGGGTAAGTGGAGCTGAGGCCATGAAAAGATCAGCCATGATCTTAGAGAATGGTGGAGCGGGCTCGAAGGGCCAGATGGCCTACTCCTGCTCCTGGTTGTTATGTTATATTCTTAGGAATGAATTACAAATAAACTGATCCAGGCAATGGGCATTGGTCATTTTGTTCAAGTCTCCACAGTGAGGTCTGAAACTACATCTTTTAACTTCAGAAGCAATCACACTAACTTACAGAGCCATAGCCTAAACTCTAAACATAATACCTTAATTGGTAAACTTATTACGTTTGCTTTCTTGTGAAACTGTCCAGTGTATGACTAAATAACAACCACCAGTTTGTGGGAGAAACTTGTGAAGACCATGTTGTATGGCAGGTCCTTATCAAGCAATCTGTGACATAGCGGAAATGTAATAATCTTCCTAAACTGTCTATATGAAACACAAATAACTTACCTAGATCCTGTTTATTTGAAGCTATCTAATGGGCTTCTTTACAGCTAAACTAATGAAGACAACACAGAGTAATACATAGACACAGCCCGTGACTAAAGTGCTACCAAACAGGGTACTGCAGCCTCTGGTTATGTGCTTATCTGCATCTTGAGATTCTTAAAGAGATAGTAAACTTCCTCTCTTTTTCCCAAAGATATGAATGCGACAAATGAAATCACATAAACATTGGCTAATAGCAAAATTATTTATATGGAGATAATGATTATAAAATTAATGAGTAGAGGAGTCTAATAGTCTATTTATTATTTTACAACCTTCCAGAATTTGTTAAGGTGTCACCTACCACCTTCAACACTGGAAATGTTGATTTCACCTTTGGCTGTAGATATGCCTTCAGTGTGTTGATTGTTGTCCTTGTGTTCTGTCACACTGATGTTATCTGGGTGTATTCTTGCCTATTCGCCATGCACAATTGGTGTGTTGTACCTTTCCTTTAACTGACTTCTTTTCCTCTTCAGCATTACTCCGTTAGGTCTCATGTCTTTGTAAGGCCTGGGGTCACTGCATATTTTGGATACCAGGGTAACAAGATTCCAGTCATGGAGTGTGACTCCGACTTTTTGTCTAATATGCAGTTGAGTTAGATCTGCATCCATATGCCAGTCATGCACCATCTTCATCCTCTCTTTGTTGAGAAGTGTGTCCTGCTTCTTGGAGAATTTAGATAGGTGGCAGTTTGGCAACATTGTTCTTATTACCTTCCAAACATGATCTTTACTGATGATGATAATTCCTTATCTAGAAGTGTAAATCTGAGGTATGACATGGTACCAAGAAAACCTTGTTTAATTGATCTACACTTCAGATTGTGAATTAAAGGTGCTAGATATTCACTAGGAAAATCCACTTGATTGTGGTAACATGGACTGGATGTTCATGCCCTTTTTGGCACACATTTCCCTGAAAGTCCTGCTCGTGTAATGCAATTTCTTCAGAAATTATTTCCTGTTAATTTGAAATAACATTCATTGCCCTTCTCATAATAAAAACTTACAAAGCAATCTTTTGATTCTTGCAGCTGTTGTGGGTATGACATCAATTCTGAGTGATGGATTCTAAAGTTGATTCTTACATGTAGCTGATCTTTTTTTTAAATGTGTTCATGGGATGTGGAGACCATTGGCTGGGCCAACATTTATTATCCATCCTTAATTGCCTTACAGAAATTGGTGGTGAGCTGCCTTCTTGAATCTCTGCAGCCTTGGAGTGTAGGGACACCAAGGTGCTGCTAATAAGGGATTTCCAGACTTTTGAATCAGTAAAAATGAAGGCTTGGTGATATAGTTCCATCCACCCTCTGAAATAGCCTAGCAAACCATTCAGTTTTATCAATCACTAGGAAGTCTCAAAAAAGATATGAAATGAGATGCATCACCCAGCATCAACTGAGGTACCGGAAAGGATTATGGCAAACACAAGCCTGTCAACCCCGCAACATCCTCCTTACTAACACCTAGCATCTTGTGCCAAAACTGGGAGCAATGTCACACAGATTAGTTGAGAAACAGCAAGACACAGTGATACTCATAGAATTATGCCTTGCAAACAATGTCCTAGAGGCCATCCCTCGGTATGTCCTATGCCACCAGCAATATTGACCCAGCAGAGGTGGCGACACTGTGATACACAATTGGAGAGGGGTTGTCTTGGGAATCCTCAACACTGACTCTGGACCCCATTAGGTCTCATGCCATTAGGTCAAACATGGATAAGGAAACCTCCTGCTGATTAACACATACTGCACCCCCACTATTCCCTGTTGATGAACCAATACTCCTCCATATTGAACATCAGGTGGAGAAGCACTAAGATGCACAGGGTGCAGAATATATTCTGGGTAGGTGTCTTCAATATTCACAACCACAGTAGCGCAGCAGCACCACCAGTGACCAAATTGGTTGAGTTCTAAAGCATATAGCTGCTAGACTGGGTGTGCAGTAGGTGGTGAAGGAGCCAACAAGATGGAAAAACATGCCTTACTTCATTCTCACCAATTTTTTTGCTACAGCTGCATCTGTTCATGAGACTATCAGTAACAGTGACCACAACACAGTTCTTGTGGAGACAAAACACTGCCTTCACACTGAGTCTACCTTCCATTGTGTTGTGTGGAACTAAAGGGTGAAGTCACCAAGCTTTTAACCAGACCACCTGGCTACTCTCTTATGAGAAAGAGACACTTGGTGGGAGCTTAACTTGAGGGTCACCACACTTCAGGCAAGCAGATGAGAATCCTTCATGTTAATTTCAGCAGTGCAGGAATTGAACCCAGACTACTTAGTATCACTCTGGTCACAAACCAACAACCCAGCCAAATGAGCTAAACCAACTGCTATATAGTGCTATCAACAGGCTAAATGGGAAAGACTTCAAACAGATATAGCAAATCAAAACTGGGCATCAATGAAACACTGACTCATCAGCAGCAGCAGAATTGCATTCCAACACAATCTACAACCATGGGACCTGACATATTGTCCACTCTACCATTATAAACAAGCCAGGGGATTAACCTTGGTTGAATGAAGGGTGCAGGAGGGCATGCCAGGGGCGGCACCATCCATACCTAAAAATGAGGCATTAATCTGATAAATCTATAAATTAGGACAATTTGTAGACCAACCAGCATTAACAACAAGTGATAGACATGGCTAAGTGATTCCACAGCCAGTAGATTAGATCTAAGCTTTGCAGTCCTGTCACATTCAGTCATGAACAGTGTTGGACAAGCAACTCACCGGAGAGGGAGGTTCCACAAATATCTTCATTCACAAAAGTAGGGTAGCTCAGGACATTAGTGCAAAATACAATGATGAAGCATTTGCAACAATCTTCAGCCAAAAATGCTGAGTGCATGATCCATTTTAACCTTCTTCGGAGTTCATCAGCATCACTGATGCCAATTGGATTCACTCCATGTGATTTATTTATTTGCCTGTGGGACAGGGGAGTTGCCCCTAGTTGCTCTTGAAAAGATGGTATGGAGTTGCCTTCTTGAACCACTGCAGTCAACATGCTGTAGGTAGAACCACAATGCCCTTTGAGAGGGATTTCCAGGATTTTGACCCAGCTTCAGTGAAGGAATGGCAATATGTTTCCAAAGTCAGGATGGTCAGTGACTTGGAGAAGAATTTGCAAGTGATGGCGTTCCCTTGAATCTGCTGCCCTTGTTCTTCTAGATGGAAGTGGTTGTGGCTTTGGAAGGTGCTGTCTAAGGATCTTGGGTGAATCAAGAAACAGCTGGAGGCACCAGAAACTACAAAGGCTATGGGCCCCAAAAGCAATCCTGCAATACTTATAGAATACTTCATTCAATTCTAGTGTAAAGTTTTGGCAAAGATCTGAATCTCTGGTTATGAATGAGGTTGTTGACTTGCTCGCTGAGCTGGCTTGTTTTTGTTCAGACGTCTCGTCACCATGCTAGGTAATGTCATCAGTGCAGACTCCGATGAAACGATGTTATTTTACTCCGCTTGGAATTTATACTGTCTAGCCCATTATGGCAAGTACTGTCATTTCAGGTTTTGATCTGTATGGGTTTGTATATGGGGTCCAATTCTATGTGTTTGTTGATTGAAGTATGGGTGGGGAACCATGCCTCTAGGAGTTCCTGTGCGTGTCTACTGGGACAAAGTAACCATAGTGGCCCACGCCAAACATAGACATGCATGGGAATTCCTAGAGGCATGGTTCTCCAACCACACTTCAATCAACAAACATATAGACAATGTGGAACCTCATCAGGTTTGGTCTGTAAACAGAACCAGGAGAAATCCAACTAATTACTGCCTGTTCTGTCTCTTCTTGATTATCGGTAAAGTGATGGAAACTGTTTGATGAGGTGGATGGGTGGGATGCCCTGGATTGTTTGCCGTCTTTCTGCTGCTTGCACTTGACCTCCATGTGCTCCATTCAGTGACAAGTCTTTGGCTCTTCAAGGACTCTTCTCCAGATTAAGTGTTCTAAGGGAAGTGATTCCCATGTGTCATTGAGGATGTTGCTTTTGCTTAGGAGGGCTTTCAGGGTGCACTTATAGCATTTGTTCTGCCCGCTTAATGATTGCTTATCATTGTGGAGCTCAGAGTAGAGGACTTGTTTACGGAGTCTTGTCGGGCATTCAGACAAAATACTCATCGTGGGCCAGCATTTATTGCCGGTCACGAGTGCCCCTTGAGATGGTGGTGGTGAGTTGCCTTCTTGAAACACTTCAGTCCATGTCCTGTGGGTAATCCCACAATGCTTTCCATGAGGGAACTCCAGGATTTTGACCCAGTAACAGTGATGGAATGGCGAAATATTTCCAAGTCAGGATGGTGAGTTACTTGGAGGGAAACTTGCAGATGGTGGTGCTCCCATGTACCTGCTGCCCTTGGTCCTTATAGATGGAAATGGTCATGGGTTTGGAAGGTGCTAACGAGCTTTGGTGATTTTTTGCAGTGCACCTTGTAGATGGTACACACTGCTTCTACCAAGCATCAGGGTTGTAGGGAGTGGACATATGTAGTTGCCAAGTATGCAAGCTGCTTTGTCCTAGATGGAGCCAAGCTTCTTGAGTGCTGTTGGAGCTGCACTCATCCAGGCAAGTGGGGAGTATTCCATCACACTCCTGACTTGTGCCTTGTAGATGGTGAACAGGCTTTGTGGAATCAGGAAGTGAGTTACTTGTTGCAGGATGCCAAGCCTGTTACCTGGTCTTGTGGCAACTGTATTTGTATGGCAAGTCCATTTGAATGTCTCATCAGTGGAAAACCCCAGGATGTTGATAGCGAGGGATTCAGTGATAGTGACGTCACTGAATGTTAAGGGCAATTGTTTTAGTTAATCTCTTATTTCAGATGGTCATTGCCTGACATTTGAGAGGCATGAATGTAACTTGCCACTTTTCAGTCCAAGCCTCGATAAGGTCTGCTTCAATATCCAAGGCAATGAGGACGATACTGAACATTGTATAATCATCAGCAAACATTCTCACTTCTGTTCCTTTAATGGAGAAGAATGAAGCAGATGAAGATAGTTGGGTCTAAGATAGTGACACACTGTCGCAGAGTGCCGTGGAGGCCAAGTCATTGAGTGTATTTAAGACAGTGATAGATAGGTTCTTGATCAGTAAGAGGATCAAGGGTTATGGGAAGAAGGCAGGAGAATAGAGTTGAGAGACTTGATAGGCCTGAGTCTGCTCCTATATTTTACGGTCATAGGACACTATTCTGAGGACCTCCTGTAAAGACGTCCTGGAGATGAGGTGACACAGCATGGAGCTGGAGGAACATAGCAGGCCAGGCAGCATCAGAGGAGCAGGAATGCTGACATTTTGGGTTGGGACCAAAAACTCCAGCATTGGCAGTTCTTGCTATCTCTAGAGATGAGGTGACTACCTCCAATAACCTTAGAGATAGTAGAAACTGCAGATGCTGGAGAATCTGAGATAACAAGGTGCAGAGCTGGATGAACAAAGCAGGCCAAGCAGCATCAGAGGAGCAGGAAGGCTCACGTTTCGGGCCTAGAAGGGTCTCCTCTGACGCTGCTTGGCCTGCTGTGTTCATCCAGCTCCACACCTTGTTATCTCCAATTCCCTTAACTATTTTCCTTTAACTCAGGCATTACTCCACCTTGGCAGAAAGGGATCTGGTTTGCGATTGGATAAGGGTGACTGGTCAGTGAATGGATGGAAGTGGCCAATCTGTGATTGGATGGGGGCGACTGGTCAGTGATTGGATCGCAGTGACTTGTCAGTAATTGGACGGAAGGATCTAGTTAGTGATTGGATGGAGGTGACTGGTCAGGGAATGAATGGAGGTGATGATCAGTCATTGGACATGGTTATTGATTGGTTTAAGATCTATGTTCCGAAATTAGATGAAAGTTTTGATCTTTGATTATGGGACGACCACTTGTTGAAGATGTTTGGTCTCTGATTGGCAGAAAAAATATTCGGCAGTGTCCAATCAGTTTTCACCTTTATTTGTGGTCCGCTCTCATCACTGCTAATCAGCTATTTGCTTACTGCATTTCCTAGCAACGTATTAAACAATACGTCTGCCCGGGTAGAAGCTCCGGATACTGCCCAGCTCCGAAAGCCCTCTCACCCGCTTACCGCGAGAGGGGAGCTGAGAAGCAGAGCTAGAGGCATTGGTCAGCGTGGGAGAGGATAGTGGAGCCTGGTCACTGATCAGTGAGGGACAGGATCCAGGGCAGTGGTCAGTGTGGGACAGGATCCAGGGCAGTGGTCAGTGAGGGACAGGATCCCGGGCAGTGATCAGTGTGGGGCAGGATCCACGGCAGTGGTCAGTGTGGGGACAGGATCAGGGCAGTAGCTAGTGAGGGACAGGATCCAGGGCAGTGGTCAGTGTGGAAAAAGATCCCAGACAGTGGCCAGTTTGGGACAGGATACTAGACCCTGTGGCAGAGTTATTAAGGAGTCTGAGCAAGGTGTTTGTAATCACAATGAGCTCCCCACTCTCATCTCTAGGAAAATTACAGAAAGTACCAGCACTCCAGCCAGATCTGCAGGATCGTCGGTAAGTGAGACCTTGCTCCTTGCTCTGTTCTGTTCTATGCTGTAAATAAACAAATAAAAGTGACATTTCTCTAGCAAGGTCAGAGGGCAGATGCGAACACAACCTGCCTCAAACTCACCCCCCCCCCCCCCCCCAAAGTCACACACCATCCTGACTTGGGGTATTTTGAGCATGGGAAGAAATGGAGATCGTGATGTTGTGTAGTACCAGTAATCCTTAGACTTAGGCTAATGATGTAGGATATGGATTAAAATCGCGTTATGGTGGTTGGTGAAATTTCATTTCAATTAATAAATCTGGTATGTAAAAGCTAGTCTTAGTGATAATAACCATGACAGTGATCAAACAGCCATTTTGTTTCCTAATGTCCTTGAGGGAAACAAATCTGTTGACTTTACCCAGCCTGGACTACATGCGACTCCAGACCAACAGAAATGTGGTTTATCCTACATTAATTTCCCTTTGAAATAGCAAAGCAAGGTACATTGTTCAAGGACCGTTAGGAATGGGCAACAATTGCTGACCAGGTCAGTATTCCACAAAAGAGTAAAGAAAAATTCAATAATGCTACTTAGTACTGTAGTTGCAGTGCCCAATACAGTTGACATGACTCTGTTTAGCTTGCTGCACATCATTTAAAATTTAAAGCAGGATTTTGTCACAAATTACCAGGAGGTCTGCTAGTCTCCACAGTTCCTGCACAAAACCTCTGAACTTCTGTCATCCCGAGAAGGAAAAGATGAAAAATTCTGATATTCCAATTATTTTGTGCTTTCTGACATATAGCCAATGTCCAACTAGAGTACAATCCTATTGGTGAGGAAATAACCTATCATGCAGTACTGAGAACACGCTACACTATCAGAACTGTCACTTTCAGTTGAGAAGTTATACAGGAAAGTTATGCAGTCTGCCCTCTTGGATGGATATCAAAGTCTATTTGACATTATTAAAAGAAGAGTAAGGTAGCTCTCCAGGTTCCTGGTCAATAGTTATACATCACCAATATTAATTTTAAATGCATAGTTATTTGGTCAGTTACCTAATTATTGTTGTGGGAGCTTGCTATATGTGAATTGACTATCATGTTTCCTATATTACAACAGTGATTGCATTTCAAGAATGGCCATTGTTCTATTGGATGTTGGATTATCAATCACTGGCAACTTATGGTTGGGGTTTGGTGCTGCTATCAATCATCCGTTGTATGCTGAGTGTATAATTATCTGTGATAGAGGGAAGACTTTTGATGGGTCTTAATAAGAAGCTCCACTTGACTCGTTAACAAGAGGCAGTTTACTACATTATGGCAATAGGTATAGGTTACTTTGGCTAGTTTGGCATAATTCCTTAAGTCTTTCAGGAGCCAGAAATGATACTCTGTTTCAACTAGGACCTCATGCTAGACTGCTTATTCTCCACCCAAAGCGTGTGTAATATCATCAGATTGGGTGGAGCTCAATGCAGCTTCAGCATTAACTGGCATAGACAGAGTGGGCTGAAGGGCCTGTTTCTTTGTTGTGTGACCCTATGACTTTATAACACTTTAAGAACTGTATACAATACCATATAAATGCAATTTATCTGTTTGCCTGTACAATCTTATGCATTAATATCAAGAAAAATTCTACTGGGTGTTCTCTACACTGAAGGAGTTCATGTAACCATAGCCTCAGTCTTCTCAACGGGCATTATATCATGTGTATAAAGAATAGGTAGCACATAGGTTCATACTAAAATACTCTAGTACCAGAATTTGCTTGCGCCACTTGTAGTCCAGGGTCACTATATTGGCCCTGTCTTTCTCCCTCATCTATTTGGAAAAATGCATATATTATCGTTTCACATAGGGCAACACTGCATAAACATGTGTCCTAAGAATATATTCTATAACCTGCAACCGTAGTGCTTTGAATATGATGGTATCCTGAAGTTCAGTGGAAAGGAACTTTAGTTTGAAGTTAAGGAGGGTGTCCTTCTTGACCTGTCCATCTTCCCTCCCACCTACCCACCCCTCCCTCCCAACTGACCAACCCCCATCCCAACTCCCTACCTACACTCACCTTTACTGGCTCCATCCCCGCCTCCTTAATCTGTCCATCTTATCCCCACCTATCTGCTCCTCTATCCACCCTCCATCATCGCCTCCCCCTCTCTCTATTTATTTCAGAGTCCCCTTCCCCTCCCCCATTTCTGAAGAGGGGTCCAGACCCGAAACGTCAGCTTTCCTGCTCCTCTGATGCTGCCTGGCCTGCTGTGTTCATCCAGCTCTACACCTTGTTAGCTCAGACTCCAGCATCGGCAGTTCCTACTATCTCTGAGTTGGTTATCATATATGAAACAAATGTGGGTGGATGCTTTTGGAGGTTCTTGTCTTTCAGACAAAATGTTAAACCAAGATCCCATAAATTTGCCCATGATCTTTGAATATCCTAAATCACTTAATGGCCAATGATATACTTTTGAAATGGAACACTTGTAGTGTAAAGAAAAACCCATAGACAGGCTTGATAATTTGATAGAGTAACCTGTTTTAGTGATATTGGTTGAAGGATGAATTTTGGGTATGACCCCAGGAAGAACTCCCCAGCTCTTCCAATTGTTCGGCAGGATCTTTAATGTTTCATCTGAAAGATGGCATCTCTGACAGTGCTGAACTTCCTCAGCACTGCAATGGATTGTCAGCCAAGATTATGTGCTCAGTTCTCTGGAGGATGCCTAAACCCATGAGCTCCTGAATCAGAAATGAGGATGCTCTATAGGATCAAGCCTGTTACTTGAAAGTAACGAGTGTGTGTGTGTGTGTGTGAATAAATTATGTTGACAATTGTTATTTTGTGTTAAATTCAACACTATGATGTTGTGCCTAGGGAGTTGCTTGCCTGTAGCAAAAAATGGCTGATAGCCTAAAACAGGGACTGATTCACCATCAGGCTGTGTTTTCACAACGAGCAACCTTGCATAACAGCCAAAGATAATTTTCAATTCTCTTTCTCCAGTCCTACAATATTTTTCTGTTCCAGTGGCAGATAGTGACCAAATTCCTTCACTGCAACATTTTTCACAACAGCCTGCACAGCAGAGTAGTTTTTTATAATCCATTAGCAGCACTTTCAATTTTCACCATTATTTCCATTTTTGAGACTTAATTGTATGTGAACTGCCCACTGCCATTCCAAACGTTGCCCCTTTCCACTCTCAGTGAAGAGTTGGGGTGATACCACTTGTGGCCTCCTCTCTCACTCTTCCCCTCTGCCCCACTCCCCTCTGCCATTTCACCTTTGACGCACAGTCTAGACAATGAGGGTCAATTGTTCTACGGTTGCATCACATGTGAGCTGACCTCACCTCACACATACGACATTTGTTCATCAGTAGCAGTCAGGGAAGGTTATCCAGCTGATTGTTACGGTCATAGACTGGAGTTTAAACCATAGAGTCATAACGTCTAATGCTTTATGCCAGGACTACCCAGAATGGGAGTTGGGACTCCATGGAGGTTGCGGGCAAAAAGATTTGGGTCATGACTAAGTTATAACAGCTGCGCTATGCCTCCAACAGACTGAGCCTTCCCCTGAACCCCTCAAAGTCACAGGTCTCCTTCCTTTTCATACCCTCTCCCCTCACATTTCTTGTTTGAGAGCCACAGTAATATCCAAGCATCAAAATGGGGGGTCACAATGGGAAATATTCTGAGAAGCACTGCTTTCTGATATCCTGTTCGATAAAGAAAGCTCTGCATTTATTTAGCTCCTTTCACAGTCTTGAGACATTTGAAAGTGCTGAAAAGCCAGCTAAATACTTTTGAAATCATAGTCACAGTTATAATGTAGAAACCAGAGTAGTTAATTTTGTATGTAGTAAATTCCTCTCAGAATCAAGAAATAACAATCTTTAATATTGATAGTGTGTGAAGGATAAATATTAGCCAGAACACTGTGGGTAATCTCCCCCACTCAACTCAAAATAAAGGTTTGAGATTTTCTTAGTCACCTGAGATGACAGACAGGGTCTCAGTTTAATCTCTCAACAGAAAGATGGCATTTTTTGATTTGCAGTACTCCCTTCTGACTGCACTGACTATGCCAAACTGAATTGTTGCACAGGGTTTAAAGTTCTGTCTCCTGAATTGGAGTCAAGCATGCTACCATTAAACAATAGCTGATGCTTCTAAACCTATTGTAATTGTATATACACATCTTTTATTTTGTACTTTTGGAAATATTTTGTCTGTGTATACTCACATCACTGATAAGTGCCACTGTTTTAATTTCCTTTGGTGTGTTTTTCACAGCAAGCAAGCAGTATGTTTTGAAAAGGACTGCTACACAGGTAAGGCAGCCAAATTCTCACGGACACATTCAAAATCTAATCCTGATGTATCCTGTAGCCAAAGTAGTTAACAAGAGCTGCTGAGCTGTCTCAATGCCAGGGTCTGCCATGCTATGGAACATTAGTGGGTTCTCACCACACACTGCCTGATGATCCAGTGGTGGCAATACCTTCCAGTGTGGAATCAGTCTCTGCAGAGTGAACTGACCACTGGACTGGACAGGTAAGCTAGAGCTCTTTTTGAGAATGGATTCTGCATTTTTTCCACTTGAGGCTACTAGACACACTTGTACCCGCAGAGTGAGTCTGCTTGGAGTAGATAACAAAAAATCCATGAAAAGCTATTCCTCTGATTCTGATTCCAAATGTCTCTGGCTTAATATAAAAAAACTGTTTCTCTCTCAAGAGCTTACACTCTTGATCACCATGTAATCCCAACTCAAAAATACCCATAGAAATATTTGATGTAGACTAGGTTGATTTCAGCTCTGACTCCTCCGTCATGGTCCCACCCAGTAATGTGCAGTCTTTTGTTACTTTGTTTTGTGGACAAGAGAAATTGGGATTGTTCTCCTTGTAACAAAAAAGGTTCAAAGTAGACTTTCTAGATCTATTCAAAATCATGTCTGTATCATGAAAGGGGAAATGAAGGGAACCTGTTTCTCGTGGCAGAAGGATCAGTTAGGTCAAGAGTCCAAAGATACCATAATTGGCCAGCTTGTCTGTTTCCTGACTCAGTTCCAGGCAATAGCTGTTTTGGCTGCCTCAGGTTTGGGGCCTGTCGGTGTTACCCACCTCCGGGAGACAGGCTGCTGCTGGTTGGTTAAGTGGTCAAGGGCTGGAGATGACTGAAAAATCCCAGTCAGCCTCCAGTTACCCACTGTGAAAGGGACAGAAGGCAAGCACCAAGCAGTGTGAAAGCCAGAAGGCCAGTACTCCAGGAAGGCCTACAGACCCTCCCTACCTTCCTGGATCCAAGTGTAACCAGAGACCACTATTTAATTTTGTCACCACCCACAGTCATAGACTGGTTGTTTTTTCTGTTTTTAACTCCGATAACTCAGATAAAGGATGCTGTGTAGGCAGAACACAAGGGTAGTGAATTGAGAGGATAAAAGGTAAAAGGATCCATAATGGAAATTTGTGTCAAAGAGAATGAAAGCTGAGTGAGTGAATAATATCATGGTGAGCAAGATGTAAGGCTGTGCAGCGGAGCATAAGTTTATGATTGAAAGGTGAAAGAACCTGAATATGATGAGCAGCTAGATGCAAAAATAATCAGAATGGTATTGGAAACAAAAAAAATGATGGCTTGAGGACTTTTACTTAATGTAAATGGCTGTTAGAATGTTAGATCCTGACCACAAGCAATTACGAAAGTGAGAAAATCTCAATATTTGGGAAGAAATGAGATAAACATTTCATGGAAAACATCAAATGTATAGGGACTGAGGAGAAAAATGGGATTGAACTGTGATCTCCAACTTGACACTACACTGGCAGAAGGGGCTAGCATCTAAGCAGCTTCCTATGAATCTGTTATGTGTCGGATGTTGCTATAATGCATTTAGCATTTGCCTTGTTCTCATATTTATGTGTCTCCAGACTCAACCATCAGTGATGCTGAGCTCATGTCCACTATGGTGAAACGGCTGACCAATATGGAACAGCGGGTCCGAAACCAGGCACAGGAGATCAGCAGGAAGGTAAGTTTTCTAGACAATGTCAGACAGAATTTCCCAACTGATGTCATGAAACAGTTTCTCAGCTATCCACTCTGTCATAACACTGAGACATTGAAATATTGTTGTCAACAGAAGGTCAATCATATTCTCTCTCTTTTGACAGAACCAGAAAATTGCTGTGTTGGAAGAAAAGCTGAGTTTACTCCAGCTGTCCGATGGTAAAGGCCTTTTCGTCACTGTAAATAAAATTATGTGCCGTGCAAATACTGTATAGCAAAGATGCAGTGCAATGTGGTGAGAATTGTGCAAAAGCTTCTGCCTTTTATCTACAGTTGTCATGATGCTAACTGCAGTATTGTAAATGTGCAGATAATGCAAAACTCACTGACTAGATAGTAGACCTCTATGGTTACACCTCTGCTGAATATTCTGCATCCTTTACAAAAAATGTCAAGACCATGGAGTTAATGCAGAGGGAATGTATCAGAAATTAGGGAATTAGAGCAGCCGGGGTTGATGTTAGAGCAAAGGGAAATTTAGGAGAGGTGTTTTTTGATGGAATAAAGAGGGAGAAAGTTTCCACTGGTTTCACATAGATAATCTGGGACAAAATGAGAAGATTTTTCTGCAGACAATCATTAATTAGAGACAACACTAACTAGATTGGGAGCTGGGATTGGTAGGATAGGACAGGGAGCTCACAATTTGGCAGACTTTTCTTTTTGCATTAACCCTGTTTCTCTTTATTTCCTTGTAACAGCTAACAAACCCAAAAGACAACCAGAGTTGGAAAAATTACTTCAGCTTCAGAATCAAGTGTGGGAGATGGAGGTAAGAGATTCGCCTATGCATAGCAACCAAGTTTCATCACAGCATCTCCCACTTAAACTCTTTCTTGCTTCTCACTGTTGCCTGTTGGAGTATAATGGGTTATGTTAGTAAACCATAACATGAATGATGTCAGATTATAACACATCCCATGTAACTGAGACTTGAGTGCGTAGGGTTCCAGGGTGGCCTCTGTAATCCCCTCTTATGTATGATGTAAATATATAACATATTTTGTTGATGTTTACTGACTTGGGTTTGGATCACCTTTTGTCAGACACGATCTTGCTGCATGTTGGCAGCAGTTTATAGATCCTATGGTAGAACTTCCAAACTATGCCATGGAAGGTTGGAAAATATTAAAGCAGTCAGCTATGCAGTGAGAATTCTCAGGGAACGTCTTTAGGCGTAAACAGATCTTAGGATGAATTGGCGCCATGGATCGAGAAACTCTGGAATTGATCAGCCAGCCATGTGGGGACTAGGAAAACCCCACCAAAGAGACCATGTCAAGGACTACCAGTCAAGGTTGCAGAAAGCATTAAATGAGAGAATTAATGATCTGATCAGTGAATACTCAGCAAATGGCCACATGAAAGAGCAGATTCATTCATCATTAACAATATCTTATTACAGCTAATTACAGATAAACGTAGAATAATACAGTCACTACAGTGTGGAAGCAGGCCATTCGGCCCTGTGAGTCTGCACCAACCCTCTGAATAGCATCCACCACAGACCCACCCCCTCCACTTCCCATGGCTAATCCACCTACTCTGCACATCTTTGGACTGTGGGAGGAAACTGGAGCACCTGAAGGAAACCCACACAAACACGGGGAGAATGTGCAAACTCCGCACAGTCGCCCAAAGTTGGAATTGGACCCGAGTTCCTGGAGCTATGAAGCAGCAGTGCTAACCACTGAGCTACCATGTCACCCTACAGAAATTGGAAATGAAAGGGTGCACAGAAAATTCAGAAATCTGCAACTATGAATCATGGAAAGGATAAAGCCATAGTTGTCTCCACTGCTTCATGTGTACTCTTTAGCAAAAAAGATCCCATCAGTGTAAGACAACAAGGTGTAGAGCTGGATGAACACAGCAGGCCAAGCAGCATCAGAGGAGCAGGAAAGCTGACGTTTTGGGTCAAAACCCTTCTTCAGAAAATTTCTGAAGAAGGGTCTAGACCCACAACATCAGCTTTCCTACTCCTCTGATGCTGCTTGGCCTGCTGTGTTCATCCAGCTCTACACCTTGTTATCTCAGATTCTCCAGCATCGGCAGTTCCTACTATCTCCCGTCAGCGTAACCTCCGCTCAGTCAATATTACTGAAGGTCATGAGTGCCGTGAGCAAAGCCATATCAGAATAGCGTCAGAAGGGCAAAAAGTTAAAACAGATCACAACAATCTGCAATTATCCAAGGGTGTGAGGATGCTGAGGAGCATGTTTTCTTCTTCAAGAATATAACACTGCCCACCAGATAATTTCTGGTACACAGATATAACAGACCAACTAGAGGATTTCTGTTATCCTAATTTCACAGACCTTCAGGACAAATCCCAATTTTTCCAAAGCATAATTATGGAAAAAGAAACCAACTTTATTTTCAATACAGGACATACAGTATTCATTCTTTAAGATTATAACGTGGCCTAATCCTGAGCTTCTTCAACTATTTAATATGCAACTTCAGGGTTTTGGAACTATTCCAGTAACAGTGCAAGGTCAGATGACTGCTATTCTGTGTTATAAAGGGAGACAGGTTACTAATATTGTGGGTGGAATCTTCCTGGGCTCTGATCAACGTGGGCAATAGCGAGAAATTTGGCAGAATTACGGGACATGTGAAGTGAAGTCTATCTTGACATCTTGAAAAGAAAGTCACCTTTTCCAATCAAGACCTTTTGAGGTGAGGTTCTCTCTAATGAGCAGCAAGGGGGATATTGATAGCTCATTATCACTCTCATCACTACCTAATATTGCCTTATTAACATGCAGGCCCCTATTCCCCCATCCATTGGAAAGAATCTAGGCTCCAACCATTCCCAACAGGAAAGTTTGAGTGAGAACTGGCTACTCCAGTTCACGTGGGTTCATCTATAGATAAAGTCATGGTTCATCTGTAGAGTTGCATTATGTAATGCTTTCAATGCAACAATTTTTTTTTTTATTCGCTCATGGGACATAGGTGTCTCTGGCTGGCCAGCATTTATTGCATGTCCCTAGTTGCGCTTGAGAAGGTGGCAGTGAATTGTCTTCTTCAGTTGCTGGAGTCCATGTGCTGTAATAGATCCACAGTGCCATTAGGAAGGAAATTCCAAAATTTTGATCCAACAATACTGAAAGAACGACAATATATTTCCACGTCAAAATAGTGAGTGGGTTGGAGGGGAACTTGTAGTTAGTCGTGTCCCCACCTATCTGCTGCCCTTGTCCTTTGAGGTGAAATTGGTTGTGGGTTTGAAAGGTGCTACATAAGGAGCTTTGGTAGATTTCTGCAGTGCATTTTGAATACATTGCTGCTACTGAGTGGTGAAGGGAGTGTATTTTTGTGAATGTCATGCCAATCAAGTGTGCTACTTTGTCCTGGTTGATGTAAGCTTCTTAGGTGTTGTCAGACATTTACCCATCCAGGCAGGAGAGAGTGTTGGTTGTGACCCTGACTTATGCCTTGTTGATGGTGGACAGGCTTTGGGGAGTCAGGAGGTGAGTTACTCACCACTATATTCCTAGCCTCTGACTTGCTCTTGTCACCACTGAATTTACATGGCTTGTCTAGCTTAGTTTCTGGTCAGTGGTTACCCACCCTCCCAGGATGTTGATAGTGAGGAATTCAGTAATGATAATGCCTTTGAATGTCAAGGAGTGATGGTTAGATTGATAGAGATGATATGTGATCCTTGGTACAACTTTTAGGAGTTTGCACATGAGACATTGGGAGATGACATGATGTCAATATTCTTGAGAACTTGTGTACTTATTGCATTTGGGGGCCCGAGGCTAGATATTTATTGGGGATAAGAGCAGCTACCCTCTGCAACCACGGCTGACGATTCCATTATGCAACCCTCAACTGAGGTAATGTGCAGGTTCAGTGCCCAAAGCCATGGTGGCGCACACAATAGGCCTTCTGAAGATGAGATTCTGCTGCTTGGATTTGTCCAGGTGGGCTGTGACATACACTGTTGACAGTGTGTTGCATAATGATGTTGTTATGCTTTTCTCTGCACAACTGCACCAGGCAAAGAAGGATATGGTGATTACTGACAGACTGGGAAGGCAGGGGCCGTCTTCTGACAAGTAAGATGAGAGCTTTGAGCAGGAAAAGCACATTTAGCATGATAGAGAACAGCAATGTCAGGTGCTATAATGAGACAGGACTCAAATGACACCCGGATGAGAGTTGTTTACACTGATCACTCATTAACTATAAAATTGTTGTTGCTTGACATGCGAGCAGGTAACTTATGCTCCAAGAAACAAATGCAGCTTGTGATTATTTGATTTCTGTTCATGTTTGGCGTGAGTAAATAAGGGTGAATGTTTTGAACTGTTTGAAGTCTTCCCTGCATGTGATGGTCCCACATTGAGATGCTTGCCCAAGGTAGGCATTGGGAAAAGAGCAGCAGTGATTTAAAGGGTTTTAAGGGGGAATGTGGTTAACAACAGGTAAGCTGTGTGGACCTGTGCTGTTGCATATACAAGAAAGTGCCAACCATTATCACTTATGTGGCTTGAGAATTCTTGGTTTGTGGCTGATGAGCCACTACATTCATAGTGAATGGCAGCTTTAGACTGTCAATGTTTGACCGGGTTCATGTCTAGTGGTCAAAGATGGCACCAGTGCCAGGAATGTGGGGATATCCTGGCAATGGTGCATACTTGTGGGAGAATGGACTTAGTGACTGATGGGAAGGAAACAATGAAGTGATTTTGGGATGAGAAAACTCACTAGGCCTTAAGGAGAGAAACTCTCCATGAAACTCACCAAAAATGACATTTGCCCAAAATATGGGAAGATTTAGTCCTCTGTATGTCACTCCTGATCGGTATTTTGCCCTATTAAATGGAAATGCTTTTAAAAAGTTTATCAGTGGCAGAAGATGCTGAAATTGCTCCATTACACTGTGAGCTATCATTGATGAAACTCCATCTGTAAAACCACAGGTGGAGTTTGCAGATCCTGTTTGTTTAGGAGGGCCTACATGCAGCAAATCAGAGGTACACCAGGCATGATGATGGGCCAGCTACAAAATGAAATGCTGGACCTGTGCACATTCTTTCAAGAAACTGTACAAGGGAATGATTATGCCACTAATGTTAATGATCTGGTGGAGGAAGATGTCCTGGATTTTATGAGGTTCTGTGAAGACAGTTTTGATACGTACAACCTTTGTGAAGTCTCTGCTATTTCTTGAGGGACATCAACCTTGTGTTGACAGCATTTATACAGAGAAGCATTTGTCTCATTCTTCGCTAAAGACACCAATCCAAATGTTGCAACAACAATCTGATGCAACAACTCCTTTATCTCAAAATGTGCAAAGCCCAGAGGCTCTTACTATTGCCAACGTGGCTATTATAGAAAAATTGATTTCACAACCAAAGAATGAGGAATCCCAGTCTGCTGAGGTGTCTTTTTTCCAAGAAGAACAACATAGTGCACAGGTACCTGAGTGTAAGCTTTCAGAGATGTCCTTTGTAACAACAGGTAAGCTGTGTGGACCTGTGCTGTTGCATGTACAAGAAAGTGCCAACCATTATCGCTTATGTGGCTTGAGAATTCTTGGTTTGTGGCTACTGTGCCACTACATTCATAGAGCATGTTAGAGAGCATATATTCTCAATCAAGATTGTTAATGTTCACTGACCTGAGTTTGAATACCTCTATTAAGAATCAAGATGTAATCTCACCAAGCCTCACTCTAAGAGTGCCACCTGGCATACTGCGCTCCATTCTTCCTCCCCCCAACCTGATACCTTAAAGTGCTGGTGGTTGTAGGGAAGGGAAGGTCAATGCAAGTTTAGGTATTTTATGTCAAGGAATGTGTTTTTTTTTTTTTGTCTAGGTGGCAAGTTAAACAGACTGAAACCATGGAGAACCCGATGAATTCTGGCCTTAAATCTAAGTGTGTTCTTTAGGGACTGTGAACTGAGGTTCTGATGTTCATTATGTTAAATAATCATTAGCTGTAGTTTTAACCTTGAATTCTGATCCTAACTCAGTGCTTTGTGGAACTTGCCAAGCAAACAAGCAGCGCAAGAATTGACAATGCTGAGAAATTAACAAGGAAGGAAGACTTTAAATACTGAGATCAGCCAGCTGCTTCCTTTACTCAGTAAAAGACTTTTGTTTTGCTCACAGCACCTTGTGATACTTTGTTTTGGAGGGGATTTCCAAAACGTTAGCGTTGATATTTATTACATTGGAGTTTTGCTTACCTTTGATCTGCACTTCTCAGCTTCCAGCCTTCACAGCAGCATGGGTGGCACTTATGCAACTCCACCTTGCATCTCAGATGAGGAACAGGAGCAGTAGCAGCAACAGCTGCCTTCTCCTCACTTCTCTTTAACTCCTGTTGCTCCACAGAATGTAGGAGGTCAACACTGAGCGCTAGCTCACAGGAGGAAATGCCCCCAGTATAGGGAGTAAAAGCAAAGGATTAGCTTCCTGGAGAGGAATAAGGGCCAATGCTTCTGATTTTCCTGTCAGGCATTCTCTGACTCTTGTAGCTTCCTGACCTGATGAAGGGTTTCAGCCTGAAACATTGACTTTCCTCCTCCTCAGATGCTGTCTGATCTGCGGTACTTTTCCAGCCTCACATCTATAGACTAAGACAACCTTCCATGTGGGTCAAAGTAAGCATGCAATTCCAGTGGCAGTCATGATCATCCCAGTCCTTAATTTTTTAAATCCTTCCAAAGATCAGTTATTGTTTTTTGTCAATTATCAAAAACTGCTGTCCAAAAGGAGATCTCCCAGGTGATGAATTTGTTTTCCATTTCTCTACTGTTGAGGCATCAGAAACAGCAGGCGGTTGGATGTGCTGCTGTAGTTTGATTTCAACAGGTCCAAAATGTCATAGATTCAACACTTGTGATAATCAAGACTCCCCAGATCACCCAGGAGTATTCATTAACTGGAAAGGATTTCAGTCATAGAGCATTCCACTGCAGATGCTGAAAATCTGAAGGAAAAAATAAAATGCTGGAAATCTGAAAGAAAAATAAAACAAAGTGCTGCAAATACTTAGATTATGATAGCGTCTGTGAGAGAAACAGTTAATGTTTCAGGCCTGAAACTTTGCATCTGAAGTGGGATATTTAGAAATAATAACACATTTTGAGCAAGGTTTTGGTGGGATGGGAACAAAAGGAAGATCTGTGAAAGAGTCAAAGACTGGAGAGATTGAATGAAAGAACAGTTGGTCTTTCAGGAGCTAAGACCAGAGCATATAGAATTAAAATTAGGTCTTTAGGCCCGTCAAATCTGCTCTGCCATTCGATCATGGCTGATATGGTTCTCAACCTCATTCTCTTGCCTTCTGTCTATAACTTTTGGTTCCCTTACTAATCAAGTACCAATCTATCTCTGTCTTAAACACACTCAATGACATGGCCTCCACAGCATTCTGTGGCAATGAGTTCCATAGATTCACCACCATCTGCCTGAAGAAATTCCTCTTCATCTCAGTTCTAAAGGGTCATCCCTTTGCTTTGAGGCTGGGTCCACGAGTCCTAGTCCCTCCTAGTGGAAACATTTTCTTCATGTTCGTTCTATCCAGGCCTCTCAGTATTTTGTAAGTTTCAATCAGATCCCCCCACGTCCTTCTAAACTCCATCAAGTACAGACCCAGCATCTGCAACCACTCCTCATATAACAAGCCCATCGCCCCCCAGGATCATTCTTGTAAACCTTCTCTGGACCCTCTCAAAGGCCAGTACATCTTTTCTTAGATACGGGACCCAAAACTGCTTACAATATTCCAAATGCAGTCCGATCAGAGCATTAAACAGCCTTAGCAGTATATCTGTGCTGTTGTATTCTGGACCTATTGAAATGAATACTAACATTACGTTTGCCTTCCCAACTGCCAGCTGAACCTGCATGTTAAACTTAAGTGAAGTCTGAACTCGGACTCCCAAGTCCCTTAGGCTTCAGAAATCTGAAGAACATTCCCCATATAGAAAATAGCCTATGCCTCTACTCTTCCTACCAACGTGCATAACCTTGCACTTTCCCACATTGCATTCCATCTGCCATTTCTTTGCCCACTCACCTTGCCTGTCCAAGTCCTCCTACAGCCTCTCTGCTTCCACAACACTACCTGGCCATTCGTCCATCTGTGTCATCTGCAACTGCATCAACGTTGTGGTCCCAACACAGACCCCTGTGGAACTCCAGTGGTCACGAGCTACCATCCTGAAAATGAACCCTTTATGCCCACTCTCTGTTTTCTACCAGTCAGCTAATGCTCGATCCATGCCAGTACCTTACTGTAACACCATGGGCTCTTATCTTAATTAACTGCTTCCTCTGCAGCACCTTGTCAAAAGCTTTCTGGAAATCCAAATGGATCATGTGCACTGACTCTCCTTTGTTAAGCTATGTTGCCATCTTAAAGAATTCTAACAGATTTGTCAGGCTTGACCTCCCCTGACGAAGTTGTGCTGACTCATCCCTATTTTACCATGCATTTCCAATTACTCCATAATTGCATCTTTAATGTTGGACTCTAATATCTTACCAATGACCAAGGTGAGGCTATCCAGCCTATAATTTTCCATCTTCTGCCTCCCTCCCTTCTTAAACAGGTGTGTTACATGAGCCATTTTCCTAGCCTCTGAGACTCTCCCTGACTCCACTGATTCCTAAAAGATCACCACCAACTCCTCCGCAATTTCATCAGCTATCTCCTCAAGAACCTTGTAGTGTAAGTCCATCCGATCTGGGTGACTTATCCACCATCAGACCTTTCAGCTTCTCCATCACTTTCTCCTTAGTGATGGCCACTACACTGACCTCTGCCCCATGACTCTGATGTTCTGGTATGCTACTGGTGTCTTCCACTGTGAATACTGTTGCAAAGCACCTATTCAGTTCCTCTATCATTTCTTTGTTCCCTATTACTACTTCTCCAGCCTCAGTTTCCAGTGATCCAATTCCACTCATGCTTCTTTCTTACTTTTCATACATCTTAAAAAAAAAAAGCCTCTTGCAATCTTCTTTTATATTACCAGCTAGCTTACCCTCATAGTTCATCTTCTTCCCCCTTTTTGCTTTTTTAGTTGTCCACTGTTGGTTTTTAAATGCTTCCTAATCCTCTGGTTTCCCACTACTATTCACAACATTGTATGTTTTTTCTTTTGCTTTTATGCTGTCTTGACTTCCCTTGAAAAGAGGCAAGAGATGTGCTTTGAGCAAGTGTGCTGCTGACTGTAGGCAAAATAAAAAACACAAACTAAAACATGCAAAGACTAGGGCACAAAATGGACATTGAGATTAGGGTTTGAAATTGTTGAATTGAATGTTCAGCTTTGAAAGCTATAAATATTTTCTGTCAAGGTGGTTGTGAGTCTGTAAAGTTGCCCAGAAAATGGTAAAGATGAGTTCATAACTATTTTTAAGGCAGACGTAAATATATTTTTGACTGATAACAGAGTCAAAGGTCGGGGAAAAAGAAAGGAATATAATGTTGAACCACAATCAGATCATCCATAATCTTGTTGAATGATGGAGCAGACTAGAGAAGCCAAATAGTCATCTCCTGCTCCTAATTCATAGTTTCATAAGAGTGCTGTTCCTCAAAAACAAATATGATGGGCTGAATGGCCTCCTGTGACATATCATTAGATGTTAGCATGTGGCTTATGGCTCATTTTCAGAGACTACTTGAAATAAATTACTTTGTATACCCATCCATTTAAAAATCAATTCAAAATAAGAACAATGATAGAGGAGTGCTGAAATGTTTGTGGCTGTTTTCTCCAGAAATTCCTGAGTGATTATGGGATGATTTGGATTGGTTCAGAAAAGGATGAGGCCAGCAATGTGTATTTGAAGGAAGAGGAGGAGCCTCAGGAGCTTCCCAAACCCAGTGAGCTACCTTCATACCGAGGTAAGTTGTACTGTTACAGGATGTAGTTCTTTGTTAGATTTGTTTTGCAGCCGAATATGAGGCCACTGTCACAGAAACTCAGGGAGCTTGTGATCCTGGAGAGGATTTAGACCCTGGCTGTCTAAATACAGATATTTGGCCTGAAACTTCCTCAGAACTTGCTCTTCTCTTTTTTTTAATTTAAAAAAGGAATCAAAGCTGTTTGATGTGGATTCAACATCTGAAAGAGGATTATCTGGATAAATTGTTCAAGCAGGTGATGGTTTCAAAATCTTAATAACAAAGGGGACTGTATGATTAAGTTTACTTTCTTAAGGATAAAATAAATTTGGGAGAGTTTTTATTTCTTACACTGTACTTCTATTTTAAATTTCTATTTTAAACAGTTTGGATAGAGGCAGGCTATTTGGCCCACCTGAGTCCTGATGGCATTTATGCATCACAAGACCCTCTTTCCAAACTAGGTCATCTAATCCTATTAGTATTTCCTTCTATCCCTTTCATCCCGTATGCTTATTCAGGGGCCTTCCCTTAACTATATCTATGTTAATTGTCACAGCCACCCCTTGTGGTAGCAAGTTTCATATTGTCAGCACATTCTGGGCAAAGAAGCTTTTCCTATATTCTTTATTGAATTTATCATTGATAATCCTTTCTTCATTACTCTTAGTTTTATACTCTATATTTTATATATACTTTATATTTTGACGTCTCATAAATTATATGATCTGACGCACCTTTAGTGGTGCAATTATGAGCTTGGGAAAGGTCAATGCTCCAGGTAATATGCTACTTTGAATTTGCCCATTGCTTCCTCTCAGCATACCAAGTGCTGTGAGTGCAGGAGATTTAATTTTGCATCTACTCTTCTGCCAGTCACAGAGGGCTGGATTTCCTCCATCCACTCCCCAGTGTCAATTATATCATTGCACTACACTAATACAAAGGACCTGCCAGTACTGTGCCTTTCTGGGTTGCGAACCTGTGTTTGGTTCTCTGCCTTTTCCAAAATTGCAAACCCACTATAGTCATCGATTTCCAGTAAAACAGCCTGATTCTTTGGAACATTCGTTGGTTATTGTTGCCATTACCACATTTACCAGCAGTACTTTGGCACATTGATCATGGTCATTCTTCATATTGCAGATAAAATTATAGACATAAATGCATTAGTGTAAAGGTGGTGAATGAACTCCATAGTTGATGAATGATTGACATCATGTGGCCTAGAGTCAGGCAAAGTAGGAAAACTACATGGTCCATCCCTGATTTGTGTTGAGGTGTCTTATTTCAGTCAGGTTATAATTGGAAGGCTCTACTTGGCCTCAATACCCATGGAAGGTTGGTGGCAGGGTAATGTCAACCATAAACTTTGTTCCTGTTAAATGACTGGAGGCTGTCATGACATCACACTTAGCTGTGTCTCCTCCTCCTCAACTTTCAGGTCTCTCTGATTAAGAAAAAATGATTTGATTTGATTTATTACTGTCTCATATACCGAGATACAGTGAAAAGTGTTGTTTTGCGTGCTAACCAGACAAATAATACCTTACATAAGTACATCAGGGTAATAGAACAGAATGCAGAATATAGAATGTAGAGCGACAGTGAAGGTGAAGAGAGAGATTAGCTCTAATATTTGAGAGGTCCATTCATAAGTCTGATAACAGCAGGGAAGATGCTGTTCTTGAATCTGTTGGTACCTGTTTTGTATCTTCTGCCTGATGGAAGAGGATGCAAGAGAGTATAACCAGCATGGGAGGGGGCTTTGATTATGTTGGCTGCTTTCCCAAGGCAGCAGAAAGTGTAGATGGAGTCAATGGAAGGAAGGCTGGTTTTCCTGATAGATTGTGCTACATCCACCGCTCTTTGTAATTTCTCATGGTCTTGGGCAGAGCAGTTGCCACACCAAGCTGTGATGCAACTAGATAGGATGTTTTCTATGTCGTAGCCCCAGAAAAATTAGTAAGTGTCATTGTGGACATGCCGAATTTCCTTAGCATTCTAAGAATGTAGAGGCATTGCTGTGCTTTCTTGACTGTAGCGTTGACTCAACCAAACATGTTAAAAAGATTACTAAAGAAATAAGACAAATTACAGTCTGTATTTAACCTTGAGAAGCTGTGAAGTGTATGTGTTGTTGTGGTTATATACATGATACAGCACACTCAGCACTGAATATGTCAACAACAAAGGAATTTACATTTATACAACTTTGCACCATCCAGGACCAGCAACCCACTCAATTGCCACCTTCAACATTCAGTCCCTCTACCACTGAAACACATTAAAAACACAGTGTACCGTGTCCAAGATGGACTGCAACAACTCACGAAGGCTCCTTAGACTGTACTTTCCAATTCTATAACCTCCACCACCCAGAAAGACAAGGGCAGCAGGCGCATGCCAACACTACTGTTGAGGACCAGACCAAATGCATTCAAAATATATCAGGGAGATAGCCTAGATCCTAACATACTTTATTTTCTTTAAAGGCAAACAATAATACCACTAGGTGATGGTCTGTTGGTATTATCGCTGACTGTTAATCCAGACACCCGGATAATTTTCTGGAGACCTGGGTTTGAATCCTGCCATGGCAGATGGTAGAATTTGAATTCAATAAATATCTGGAATTAAGAGTCTAATGATGACCGTGAATCCATTGTCAATTGTTGGAAAAACCCACCTGGTTCACTAATGTCATTTAGGGAAGGAAACTGCCATCCTTACCTGGTCTGACTTACATGTGACTCCAGACCCACAGCAACGTAGTTGATTCTTAACCACCCTCTGGGCAATTAGGGATGGGCAATAAATGCTGCCTAGCCAGCAACACCCTCATCCTGTGAATGAATAAAGAAAAGAAAGTGTAAGGTACTGTGTTCCTGATGTGATTTGATTGGTCCACCACATGGCTTTATGCAGAGCACACTTTATTCTTACAACACAGTTAAAATACAAACAAAAAAAGATGAATTGGCAGAAATTTAACAATATTAAAAAACTTCATAACATAATATATTGTTTAACTACCAATCAACAACTGTTCCAATATCGTAGCATCCCATGAACGCACACTTGGCAAAGGCAAATTCAGCGGAACTGATTTTTTCTCATGTGCTATTCCAGTCCAGGAGAAAGGAACACTGAAAGAAACAATCTAGCAGCAGAGAGAGACATCAAGCTCTTTGTTACAGCAGAGAGAGAGCTGTATCTACCAGCTTCAGCAGCCAACTCCATAAACCCAGCTGAAAGCACAACTACAGCCTAAGGGTCTGTTTGAGTTTGACTCCACCCACTCATGCTTCTTTTGTCTAATTTTTAAAAAATGCTCAGGAAGCTCTAAACTGTTTACCCACTGCTTCTGAAACAGACATTCCTGTACCACTGTGGCAACACCTCTCTGCATGAGAAGCAGCACAGACCCAACCTCTCTTAAAGGCACAGCACCATTACAGCACCCTCAGTAAGTTCCTTCCAAGTCACATGCCACTCTGACTTGGAAATATATCTGTTTCTCCACTGTCATTGTTTGTAATCTTGAAACTCCCTTCCTAACAGCACCGTGGGTGTACAGACACCACATGGACTACAGTGGTTCATGAAGGCAGTTCACAATAAGACATAAGATATAGGAGCAGAATTAGTCTATTCAGCCCATCGAGTATGTTCTGCCCTTCTTTCAAAGCCGATGTTTCTCAGCCCCCATTCTCCTGCCTTTTCCCCATAACCCTTGATCTCTTTACCAATCAAGAACCTATCTATCTTTGTCTTAAATACACTTAATGACTTGGCCTCAACAACCTTCTGTGGCAATGAGTTCCACAGATTCACCATCTTCTTGCTGAAGATATTCTTCCTCATTTCACCACCACCTTCTCAAGGGCAGTTAGGGATGGACAAAAAATGCTGGTCCAGCCAGTGATGCCCACAACCCAGGAAAAAATGCAGTGTCTTTCATGCATTCAAATGTCCCAAGGTACTTCACAGAAACATTATCAAATGAAATTCAATATACTGAGCCAAATAAGGAGATAATAGAACAGGCGAAACAGAAAGGTTTTAAAGAGCATTTTAGTGGAGTGAGAACATTTTCGGGAGGAACTTCCACATCTAGGGGCTTAGGTAATGAAAATGTAGCCACCTATGATAGACTGATGAAAATCTGGAATGCCTAAGAGTCAGAATTGAAGGAAGGCAGAGATTTGGAGCGTTGTAGAGCTGGAGGTTACAGAAATGGAGAAAGCTGTAGCACTGGAGAGGAGCTTGTAGACATAGGCTGACTTGCAGGTTCAAGGCTGCACCAACATCAAATAATATGAAGTTTCCACAGACTTTTCTTTGAAAGGACCAGGATTATATAAACTTTTGGGCAATAGCTTCTGCAATATTCCATGTACTGAAATAGCATAAATTTACAGAAACTTATTATTTCCCATATTACATTAATATACGAATGTCTTTTAGTGTTATATTGCCTCAACATACTTTACACAATGTTATTTGAGTGATGAAAATTAATGTCGCTTTAACTTTGGGTGGAAGGACTTAAAGTTGGTGAGTCCATTTAAAGAATGTCCCTGCATTTATTCCAATAGTGCTTACAGGGTTCTGTAATGTCCACAGAATGGACAAATAGCACCTCCAACAGTGTAACACTCTTAAAGCACTGAAGTATTACCCTGGATTTTGTGCTGATGTCCTGGAACAGAGCTTATACCCATTCCCTTCTGATTCAGAGGCGAGACAGAGTTAATGTTTCAGTACTCTTTACGTTAAGACTGAAGCCAAGATGTAGAGCAACCTAAGTAGCATTTAGTTACATTCAGATAGTATAGTCATGAATTCCTGAAGCAGTGTTTCATTCAAGAGTGAAGAATTTGTTTCTAATTTCTGTTTACACAAGACTAAACCACAGAAATAGTCAGCATTTGCTGCAAAAGCACAATGTATGTTTTGTGATGCATTGAGTGGAAACTGTGGCTTAAGTCAATTTTGCATCATGGAATGAAACATTTTCACCCGCAGATCCAACTGCTCAGTCTAACAGGTCTTTTTTTTCTCTTTTTTTCTATTATAATAGAAAAACCCCTACATGAAAGCACCCTTGTTGAGCGTGTGCAGGCGTGAGATACAGTAAAAAAAAACACCAGGTGTGCAAATAACTTTATTAACATATCACCACCAGGAAAAACACCCATGTGACAAGCAGAGCCCCTAGGGGCAATGCCTATGTGAAAGAAAAAGTGAGGGAGAGGGTAGGGATCAAATCAAAATAGAGTTCGTGGGGGAAATAAAGCACTCCATGCCCCATGGTGCCCAACTCTCCCAAAAGGCACCGAAAGTGCCAGTGCACACCATGAGCTCCTTCTCCAGGGACACTGGGGCACGGACGTAGCCACAGGAAAGCGACAGGCAGTTGGCCGTAATGACCCCCCCCCAACTCCATGGCCTGCTGCATGGACCTATTAATGTCCAGCTTGGCCAGACCCAGGAGCAGACCCATGAGGAGATCTTCCAACCTGCCCGTCCCCCTCTGCACCAGGGGAAGATCAGGTGCGTGGGGCTGAAGTGCAGTCAAAAACACAAAAGGAGGTCTTTGAGGTAACTGAAAAGGAAGTGCAAGTGCCCACACCCAATATATACATGGGTCCACGGACTCCACAGCACCACAAAACAGACAGATGGGTGCTAGGAGTCTGTGAACCATCGCAATCTGCGGTTACAGGGGACTGCTGTGTGCAACACACTGGCCCCCAGATTCACCAGGGAAAGAGGGAGGACTCCCGCATAGAGAGCCCTCCATTGGAAATTCCCGCTGCCCAATGGTAAATCGGCACACCAAGGCATGTCCAGGCGGTGAATGAAGGAGAAGAGTTGGATGGTGAGCAGCAGCAACCTGTTTTACATCCCTAAAAGATACAAAGCCAAAATTCTGGAAGCAGCTCAGTTTGTGTGGCACAGGCTCCTGGGGGAGGTACAGGATCCTGGGGAACACACACGTCTTTGAAAGTGTAGTAAGTTTTCTGATTGGATTAGATCATTTTGAGGGAGGAGAAACTAAAGTGAATGGCTTATGGACAGAAACACAAATTCAATCCTTCCTGTCATTGGAGATCCCTCATTTTATTTGCGTAGCCTCCCTTGAAAGTTTCCTCCGACAAGACAACTTTTAATAACATAGCACCTTTAATGTAAAATACATTCCAGTGAGCTCCATAAAACAAACCAGACCAAGGGACTGACACTGAGATATGGAAGGAGAGATTGGGAGTGCTGTATAGAAGCATTCTTGGAAACATGCATTTTGAGAAGGTGAAGAAGGAAATGGAGAGACTCAGAAGTTGAAACAATTACTACACTTAAAAAAGTTCTTTATTCACTATGAAGTGCTTTGACTCGATCTGCAGTTTTGAAAGTCACTGGACAGATGCAAATCTTTCTTCTTTCCTCGGGGCAAGTACATTTCCATAGCATTTCGGGATGGAACATAAAATATATGCGCAATTTGGGCAGAAAATTGGTGACAATATATCTATCAACCATTATAGATACACCAAACTTTCCATTCAAGTGAATGAAATTAATCATCAGCTGGATGTTTTGTAAGCAGTTAATAGGGTTTTGCTTGAAATTTTGTTTTATTCCCTCAGAAATGCTTTCTCACTCAAGTAGAAGGTCTTGCACTTCCTAGAAATGTCTGAAATTAGCTTTAGATAATGGTGACTTTTAATAAGTTTGAAGTTAATCCCTTAACTATCTTCTGAAATTGAGCAAAAAGCTGGCAGAGGGAATACAATATCAGAAAATGTGAACTTGCCATTTTGAAAGGAAGAATAGAAAGGCAGTGTAATCTATAATTAGGGAGAGAGCGAGAGAAGACTGCAGTGGTAAAGAGGGGTTTAAGTGTCTCAGCGCATGAATCAAAGATGTTGACGTGCAGATGCAGCAAGTGGCTAGGAAGGCAAATGTAATGTTGACATTTATTGCAAAGGAAATGGAATATAATTAGAAAAGTTACGCAACAGGTTTTCAGGGTGTACCCAAGACCACATTTGGAATACTGCGTACAGTTATGACCTCTGTACTTCGGAAAGGATATGATTGAATTAGAACAGTTCAGAGAAGGTTCACTCAACCAATTCCTGAGATGAAGATGCTATCTTAAGAGGAAAGGTTGTGCAGATAGGGCCTAAACTTATTGATGTTTAGAAGACTGACTGATTGAATGTATATGATGCTGAGAGAACAATTCTCCTTGTAGGTTTTTTGTAGAATCAGGGTTTGCTGTTTACAAATTAGTGGTTTCTCATTTAAGACTGAGATAAGCGAGTTTTTATTTTTCTGAGGGTTGTTGGTCTGTGGAATTCGCTTTCTCAGAGAGGAGTGAGACTAAGTTATTGAATATGGTTGGATAGATTATTGATCAGCAAGGGAGTCAAGGTTTCTGGGAGATAGCCAAATTCAGATCAGCCATGATCTCATTGAATAGTGGAACAGACTGGAGGGGCTGAATGGCCTCTTGCTGTGTCTGAATCCTACGTGTGCACTTGTCTTGTGTCTTTCCCTCAAAAAATTAAATGAGTCAGGAAAAGCCCTGAAGGAACTTTCTTCTTTGAAGTCTTATTCTTGCATTCTAGTTCTGATAAGCACAAGATGAAAATCTTCAACTTCTAGTCTTCTTGTTTAATTTCTGGACTACCAAGTCTTTATTTCTTCTCTTTATTCAATTCATTTTTTTTTTGTGCATAGATGCCAGATTTAAATCATCCAAATGCTCCTCATTCCCTGCACCAAACAAGCCCTTCCCCCACCCCAATCTGTGATATACTTTCCCTGGTGACCTCTGCCACCCACCCCCGGCTCCGCTCCCCACCCAGGCCCTGTGATGCCCTGAAGCGCACACCTCACCCCCCACCAACCTGGCACCCTTCCCTGAACCCTCCCCTCTGCCCCGCTGCTCTTCTGTCTAATCTCATGGTGGGTTAAATGCCTTTTTATGTTCTTTGAACTATTACAGATACTGGATTCCTAGAATGATACAGACAAAATAATTTGTAGTGAAGAATTGTCACTGCAGAACTTGTCCAATTTGAAAGTGTTTGGTGGTTTGGTATAACAGTTCTTATTGCCTACTTTAAGTGAAGGCGTTATATTCTTTTACCTGCTTCCTCTCTGCTGAAGTTGCTGTGTTGCATTGTCTCACAGCTTGCCCTCAATTTGTTTCAGCAAGATACATACTTTCAACACTAATTCTACCAAAACTGTAGAGCTATTAGATGCAGAGGATTTTTAATGTCCTTGTGAATGAATTGCAAAAGTTTAGAATGCAAGAACAGCAAGTAATCGGGAAAGGTCACAGAATGTCATAATTGATTGTGAGAGGAATTGAATACAAAAATGTGGAGGTTATGCCTCAGCTACACAGGACACTGGTAAGACCACATTTGGAGTACTCTGCACAGTATCGCTCACCTTATTTAAGGAAGAGTAAGAACATAAGAAGTAGAAACAGGAGTAGGCAGTTCGGCCCCTGCTCTGCCATTTGATACAATCATGACTGATCTCATCTCAGCCTCAACTCCACTTTTCTGCCTACTCTCCATAACCTTCAACCCATTACTAATTTTAAAAAATCTGTCTTATTTCCTTCTCAAAATTATTCAATGTCCCGGCATCCACCACACTCGGGGGTAATGAATTCCACAGATTCAGGACCCTTTGAGAGAAGTAATTTTTCCTCACTTCTGTTTTAAATCTGCTATCCCTCACCCTTAAAACAATGATCTCTCATTCTATAATGCCCCACATGAGAAAACATCCCTCCTACGTCTACTATTTCGATCGCCTTTAGCATCTCATATACCTCAATTAGATCTTCTGTCATTCTCCTAACCTCAAACTGCTCAATCTCTCTTCATAAGACAAGCCCCTCATCTCTGGAATAAATCTAGTGAACCTCCTCTGAACTGCCACCAATACAACTGATCCCTCCTCTAGTAAGGGGAGCAAAATTGTACACAGTACTCCGGTGCGATTTCACTAATGCAACAACACTTCCTTACTTTTTCTTCCCTCTATTCCTTTAACAATGTATGTCAAAATTTCAATGTAAATGAGTTGGAGGCAGTTCAGAGAAGATTTACTACACTAATACCTGGAAATGGGTCGGATGTCTTATGAGGAAAGTTTGGATAGGCTAAGCTTGTATCTATTGGATTTTAGAACTATAAGAGGTAAGTTAAATGAAACTTGTAAAATTCTGAAGGGTATTGACAGGGTAGATGTGGAGAGGATGTTTCCACTTGTGGGAAAATATAAAACTAGGAATCAATATTTAAAAACTAGGGACATCCATTTAAAACAGAGGCTAAGCAAAAATTTTTCTAGTAGAGCTGAGAGTCTCTGGAACTCTTCTTCCTGAAACAGTGGTGGAAACTCTTAAATATTTTTAAGGCGGAGGTAGATGCATTCTTCTTCGGCGAGGGGCTGTAAGGTTACAGAGGTAGTCTGACATATGGATTTGAGTTGTGCTACTTGTGCTACCATGCAACATCATCATTATCACATTTCACCTAACCTGGCTAAACTTTAACTTCTGCTCTATTTATCAGCAGTGTTGATAACTCCTACTTTCCTAAAGTAGAGGTATTTGTATCTGTGCCAGCTTTCTGAAAGAGCTGTCCAATTAATTTCGCTCATTTGATCTTTCTCCTAAACACAGTGCAGATTTTATTTTGAGGTATTTATCAAGTTCACTTTTGGAAATTGTTATTTTATTTGTTACAGCACTTTTTGAGGTGGTTTGCTCCCAACAGCTTGGTGTGTTAAAACATCCACACATCATGTCTGTGGCAGTGTGACTCAGTGGTTAACACTCCTGTCTCCCAGCACCAGGGACCTGGGTTCAGTTCTGGCCTTGGGCATCTGTCTGTGTGGAGTTTGCACATTCTCCCTGTGTCTGCATGGGTTTCCTCCCACAGTCCAAAGATGTGTGTGTTAGGTGGATTGGCCATGGGAAATGCAGGGTTACAGGTTATGGGAGTGAGTCAGGGTGGGATGATCTTCAGAGAGTTGGTGTGGACTTTTTGGGCTGAATGGCCTGTTTCCACACTGTAGGGATTCTATTTTTTTAAAAAATCGTGCTGAGGATCCTGGAAATCTGAAATAAAAACAGTTGTGGAGAAGCCCAGAAAGTCTGGCAGCATCTCTGGAGAGAGAAACAGATTAATATTTTGAGTTAAACACAACTCTTTGACAGTTCTGTAGAAGACTATATAGGACTCAAAACAATAACTGTGTTCTCTCCACAGATGCTCTCAGACCAGCTGCGTGTCTCCAGTACTTTCTGTTCTTATTAGCTTGAATTTGTGCCCTTTGGTTACCAAACTTTTTGGCACTGGAAATACAATAAATAAAAAGGAATTATTAAATGGCTAAATAATTAAATGGATTAAATCTCTTTTTAACTTTCCCTGCTGCAGGGCAATTCAAGCATCTACAGTATATCTGTTTATTCCTTGTTGGTTCTGGTAAACGTCCTCTGGAAATTCTTGATATCCAGAAACTCTCTCTTTCTCAGGGCCAATTGCTATCCTAATTTCTCTCTGTTGTTTACACTTGGCCAATTGTGCTATAGAATGCAATATATCTAAGCAACTTTGCTATTCTAATCCCTTCCAGCCAAACCTCTTACACTGATGTGAATTGTTTAGGTCTGCCACTCTAGGAAGAAGGGACTCAGGGAGTGGGATCGAAATCTGTTCCCCCTAATTTGTCTGTTCGGTTTCCTGTGCTGTTTCTCATATCTAATTATAAAGATCTGGAACGCACTGCCTGACAGGATGATGAAAGCAAATTCAAAATGAATTGCGCACATACTTGAAAAGGAAACAGGGCCATTCATAAAGAAGAGAGGTGTTGAAGAAAGAATAGGTCTTTCAGAAAGTGTCACAGGCACGAAGGGTTAAGTGTGATATGTTATTCTCTGATGTTTGATTCTCTGATATCTTGAACGCACGTTCCCTTTGCAAGCATTCTGCTGTACTTTCCATCCACACCAACTGTAAAAAAAGTTATGGTTTTCAGGTACACAACTAAATTGAAAATAGAAAAACAAAACTAAAGAACTGCTGATGTTGGAAATTTGAAAAAAAACCCAGAAATTATTGGAGAACTTTTGAAGAAGTGTCACTGGACTGAAACACTGATTCTGCATTCTCCCCACAAATGCTGCCATACGTGCTGAAGTTCTCCAGCAATTTCTGTTATTATTTTAAATTGAAAATAGATGCTGAGTGGAAAAAACAATCACTTGTCTAGTGTAAAAGAATGACTTAGGGACTTGCAGGTGTCATTGATCAGAATCAAGTATTGGCCCACAATGTCTACATAGGCTAGTGTTGAAATCAGCTCTGCCACACCAGGCTGAATAGGCAGCTATAAAGCAGTGAGGTAAAGGACTGGGAGTTCCAGATATGTGCTAAATCAATCCACATAGTAAAATGTGGAAGTTTGGGCTGATTCTAAAACGTCTGTAGAAAGCAGAACAGAATGGTGACCTTTCATTACTGGTAGAAGAGACAACAGATTATCATAGAATCCCTACAGTGTCGAAACAGGCCCTTCGGCCCAACAAGTCCACACCAACTCTCAGAACATCCCACTCAGACCCATTCCCCCAAAAACCCACCTAATCTACACGTCCCTGAACACTATGGGCAATTTAGCATGGCCAATTCACCTAGCCTGCACATCTTTGGACTGTGGGAGGAAACTGGAACACCCGGAGGAAACCCACGCAGACACGGGGAGAATGTGCAAACTCCACACAGACAGTCACCCAAGGCTGGAATTGAACCCAGGTCCCTGGCGCTGTGAGGCAGCAGTGCCAACTACTCAGCCACCGGGCCACCCTATAAGCAAGAAAAGTGAAGAGGAGGGGTGAAAAAGAACAAATAAGGGTTGCAATGAATTGGAATACAGGAGTGATGAAATGATGAAAGGGATGATGGTGAAAGCAAGACAGAACAGTAATAGGACAAGAAAAGAAATAAAAAAACTTAGGCTTAAAGGAACTCTTAAGTAGCAACACAGGATCATTGCTGCCTCTCGCTGTCTGGCAAAGAACGGGAGTGGTTATTATGATTTTCTTTTCATGTGTTCATGGGATGTGAATATCATTGGTAAACCCACTTATTGCCATTTCTAATTGTCCTTGAGAAGGTGGTAAAGAGCTGCCTTTTTAAACCACTATTGTGCTGGAGTACCCACAGTGCTGTTAGAGAGGGAGTTGCAGGATTTTGACCTAGCAACAGTGAAACAAATTATTTCCAAGTCTGGATGGTGTGTGGCTTAGAGTGGAATGTGCAAGTGATGGTGTATCCATGGGCATGCTGCCCTTTATCTCCCAGGTGTTGGAAGTTGCAGATTTGGAAGAAACCTTGATGAATTGCTGCGTGGATTTTGCAGATGGGTCTGAAAATGTCAGTGAATTTGACATTGTTGAAATCAGTGCTGAGTCTTCAAGCTTGTGTTGTTAGAGGAACAATATGCGAAGCTGAGAACAGAGGCAGGATCATCTCCTGCAACATCTTTGGATCAGACTGTCTTCTGCCTGCCTCTGCAAAGGTGACTGACACACAGGGTAAGTCCACACATGTTTACACCCTCATACTTATGTTATTAAATAGTCACCTTAAACCTTACCTACCAGCATTTCTTCCTTCTATAGTCTAGCAATTCTTTGTTGAGATAGCTTGTTTGATACTTTTGATAGTGGTCTGTCACTCTTTCACCATTCTGTTGTATTGTCTGTGTTTTAATAGCTATAACATTTAGTTCAGTTTCCTATGGTTATTTACTCCTGTCTTGCAAAATAGAAACTCTGCATTATCAATCAAAAATAAAATCTTGCTCCCTGTTCTCATAATGTTATCTTACTCTGTCAAAGTCTCTTGCTTTGGACCCCCACACACTTTGTTCAATTTTTCTTGTGTGCACACGTACATCTTCTGGGAAGTAAATGATCTTACAAACCACTGTTTCAGAAAATAGTGGCAATCATTTTAAACCAGTTTAACTAATTGCTGCCTGCCTTCCTGTATCACAGCTGATGATGGTTTGTCTTTCTTTCCCACAGATGGCAGTGACCATGATCCTGTAACTGGGGAGAGCAGTGAGCATCAGTTGCAGCAGTCTGAGGTGGATGACTCCAGTGAAAGTGGGTCACAGCCCAAATCACCTCAATCAAGACCTGCTTTGCCATGCAGTGAGGCCCTGCCTTGCAAACCCCCGAGTGCCCTGGAGAAGGATACAATCGTACTCCAGGATGTTCAGGGTTCTGTCCAGACCTCCGATTATCGCAGCCTGAAGGATCCAGTTATCAAAGGCATTCAAAAACTGGAATGTAACGTGAACAGTGTGATCCAGGAGGTCTCAAGTACTCTGACTGCCCTCAGTTATACCCTTGGACAGATTCTCTGATCTCCTGCAGTCACTAACAGGAACAAAAGCAGCAAAGAGCAAGATGCAACACCACTAGAGCAGTTTTAGGAATGTACATAGGACAGCCATTACCTAACATCCTCAACTACTCATAAAGTCTCAGAGAAACATAATTTGGCATTCGAAAATCTTTCTTTTCCCATTTTGTTTTTCTTCTGTTCAGTTGTGCTTCCTGTCAGGGCCTGGTATTTTTATCCCTTCACATCTTTTTCATTTTGTTTTTGGAGGACATCCTGTCCAAAAGATATAAATCCAGGTTTAACTTCAGTGTTTTACCTGGTTGTCTGGATGCACACATTGCTACCTCTCAGGCATGTTCGGGTGAAATTATGGATTCAGTGCAGTGAGCAGGGGAGGGCTGGCTACCTTTAGTGTTGAAGGCTGACACACACACAGTTGGAGGGAAGAAAATGCATATTTTATGCAATACTCATACTTGACAGCCAGAACTGTTCCATTCAGTGCATTGTGATGAGCACAAAGTAACCACTTGAGATCCTGGTAGGTACAATCATTCCAGTCATCTTTTCTTGTATGCGAGGTATCCTTGCCAGCAGGTCTAACAAGATGGTGTTTGGTCAAACAAATGGATTAGAGATATTTGAAATGGGACAGGGAACATAATGGAGAATAAGGCTACAATTGGGTTCCCTCATCCTTGACATCGTGTTCCAAACCATAGCATTACCTGCTGAACCATGTGCCCAGAGTAATGTGCATGTATGAGCTCTATCTGAGTCACAAAGGAATGTGTACATTGTATAGAAACATAGAAAATAGGTGCAAAAATAGGCCATTCAGCTCTTCAAGCCTGCTGTGCAATCTAATCATGGCTGATCATCCAACTCAGTACCCTGTTCCCACTTTTGCCCCACAGCCTTTGATCCGTTTAGTTCCAAGAACAATATCTATCATCTTCTTGAAAACATTCAAATGTCTTTGAACCACTTTCTGTGGCAGAGATTTCCACAGGTTCGCCACTCTGGGTGAAGAAATTTCTCTTCATCTCAGTCTTAAAAGGTTACATTTTTTATTCTTATACTGTGACCCCTGTTTCTGGACTCACTGGTCATCAGCAAAATCCTTCCTGCATTTACCTTGTCTGGTCCTGCTAGATTTTTTAGATAACTGTGACATATTCCTTTATTGATCTAAGTTCCATTGAAAATATTCCTAACTGATCCAGTCTCTTTTCGTGGGTATCGCCTCAACAAAAGCTGCCCATTTTAAGTTGGTAATGTGGTTATAACACATTGGTGCCATGCCTTAGTGCAGAAATGTTCAGCTATGGATTGGGGTGAGGATCAATTTAATATTTCAGACGGGAATCCTGTTTGCTGCAAGTGAATGTCCAAGGGCACAGTAAAATCCAAAAGAACTGCAAATGCTGTAAACCAGGAGCAAAAACAGAAGTTGCTGGAAAAGCTCAGCAGGTCTGGCAGCATCTGTGAAGAAAATATCAGAGTTAATGTTTCAGGTCCAGTGACCCCACCTCGGAATTGATTGTAGCTTGGAAAATGGCAGTTTATATGCAGAAGATAGGGAGGAAGAGGGGGTAGGGAGTAAAGCATAGACTGGGTGACCACTCGCAGAACATCTATATTCTGCTCGAAGAAAAGACCCTGAGCTTCCAGTTGCCTGCCACGTTAACACACCACCCTGTTCCCTGGCCAACATCTTTTTCTCAGGCTTGCTGCAGTGTTCCAGTAAAGCTCAGCGCAAGCTGGAAGAACAACACCTCATTTTCCACTTGGGGACCCTGCAGCCCTCCGGACTCAATATCGAGTTCAATAATTTTAGAGCCTAAACTCTTCCATGTCCTAGACCCCTACCCCACACACCAGGCCTTGTTATCATATAGCCTGCTATTACACACTACCTATTGTTAGTCATTAACAGTTCCCTTTAACAGCTACTCACTCGCCTAGCCAGATCATTATCCACTCTTTTGTCTGTCCAACTGCTCTTCTCTCTCTGGCTTCTATTCCCACCTATCATTTACTCCCTAACTTCACCCTCTCCCTATCTTCTGCATATAAACCAACATTTTCCTTGCTACCATCAGTTCTGAGGAAGGGTCACCAGACCCGAAACATTAACTGTGATGTTTTCTTCACAGATGCTGCCAGATCTGCTGAGCTTTTCCAGAAACTTCTGTTTTTGTTCCAAAGGCACAGTGATCCTTTTCCACTTTGAAATGGTGTGGATTGTGGATTTCAGACATTTAGGATGACAGCAGTGCGGATCTAATTGTTTAAAGCCAACAAAATGAATCTAAACCAAGGAGCTTTTTTGACAAAGAGTGTAAACTCTGATCTGTTAGAATCTCTAATTCCGTAGGCGATAGCCAGGAGAGACTCTGGCAGTCATAGTGCAGAGATTTCAGGGATTAGTAGTGCACAGACTGCAGGAGTGAACAGTGCGAAACCATGTTTTGGGTTGAGTCTTCTTTCAGCTGCCTCCTTCCTGGTCTCTCCTCACTGTCAGGCGGTCCCTTGTTGATGTTTGGATGTTCTCTGAAATATGGTCTTTCTGCTGCAAATCTTGTAGAGAAAAGTTAATTTTGTGCTAACAAGGATTGAAGTTAAGCTAAAAGGTCAAAGAACTGATCAAGAAGGGGGGAAAATGTGGATTTTTTTTAACACAGCAAGTTGTTGCGATCTTGAATGCACTGTTCATGTTATGGGATCACCCCAGGACATGAACATCTAATCCAGGCTGACGCTCTTAGTGCAGTCCAAAGTGAATGCTGAATTGTCAAAGATGTTGTCTTGAAGGTAAAAATTAAGCTGAGTTTTCATTTGTGCTCTCAGATAAACATAAACATCACATGATGCTGGAGTGAGGTTAGGGGAGTCTTTCCCAGCATCCAGCTTATACTCCTTTGTTAGCCGACAGTACCCAAAGCAGGTTTTCTGCAATGTTGCTATGTGTCTGTGGTGATCAAGTCAACAAATCTGTTCTGTGTTGGGGTAAGACAACACTGGTTGAGGGGTGGTGCCAGCGACAGTGCATGTGAAGTGAATGTCTAGTTACTCTCACAACATCCCACCCGGCACCTAGTCTCTTAAGAGAGTATTTAAACTGGAAAATGAAGTGACGACAGGAGCCACATCATCAATTCCGTGTTGATTTCCACTCTCTTCTATTTCTGCTAAAATCAAAAAACATGTTCTGTTACAATCTCATCAGCTGCTTAGACCCTTCTTGGGCCTCCTGTGCCCCAGTTGCATTGCAGCATAGTGGCTCAATGGTTAGCACTGCTGCCTCACAGCGCCAAGGAACCCGGACTACATCCCAGCCTGTGTGGAGTTTGCACATTCTCCCCGTGTCTGCGTGGGTTTCTTCCAGGTGCTCCAGTTTCCTCCTACAGTCCAAAGATGTGCAGGTTAGGTGGATTTGCCAGGCTAAATTGCCCATAGAGTCCAGGGATGTGCAGGCTAGATGGATTAGCCATGGAAAATGCAGGGTTACGGGGTATATGAGCTGGGTCTGAGTGGGATGCTCTTCAGAGGGTTAGTGTAAACTCGATGGTCCAAATGGCCTGCTTCCACATTGTGGGGATTCTGTGATTCAATTTCAACCTACTATGTATTTGTTGCAATTCAGATAATTAATAACAATTATATGTAGAAATATCTAACTTCTATCAGTTTCTAAGTTCTTTTTCTGCTCAAGTTTCCAGTATCTTGAGGTATTCACAAGTTGGGCATTCGAAACTCCCATGCTTCTGTGTGAAGCCAGAAACTGCAGAAAAACTACCCTGTATTTTGAGTGCGGTTCCTGCACAACATGAAATGTTGGGCTAAGTGTTTTAGAAGAAATAGAAGTACAGCTTCTCACAAGCTACACTCAGAAGCTTGTCTTAGAGGAGGAATTTCTGACAATGTCTGTAGGTCATAAGCTCTGTATTGTATCTGACCCCAGATTGTCTAAGCAGAAAGCAGTTAGCATTGAGGTATTTTCCTGAGTCAGCAGTCTCAGGACTGTAATCTCTCCTTCACTTTGTTTCTTCTTTCTTTCCTTCCTCACTTCTATTTCTCACTTCCCACCACTTTCTTGTTTTCTTCCATGTCTCCATCCCCACCAAAGCCTTATTTTCAATCTGTGACACAAACTCCTCTATACAGCCAATGACTCCAAACCCCTTGCCAGCATGCGTGTGAAGCTGACCCAGATTATATACAACCTTGGTGTCATATTTGATTCCAAGAAATGCTTTTAAATTAATCAGTGGCATCACCAAGACCATCTACATCAATTACTGTAACAACCCAATCTTGTACCTGCTTGCCAAAAGCCACATCCATACCTTTTCTTACTTCCAGACTTGATTATTCCAACACATTGATGGTAAGCCTGTAATATTTCACCCTTATAAACTCAAGGTCATCGCAAACTCCGTCTGTTCTCATGTTTGTTGAGCCCCATTTGCTCATACCTTGTTCATACCACATTTTGCTCCTGATTAAGCAACACTTCATATTTATAATTTTTGTTCTTATTCCCAAATCCCTTGCATAGAATTCCTTTCCCTAACTTTGTAATCTCCTCTTTCTGAGATCTCTATATTCACTAATTATGATTCTTGATCATGACTGATTTTAATTGCTCCATAATTTAATTGCTCCACTAGAGGTGCCTAGACCTTAAACCTTAGAACACCATTCCTAAACCTCTCCATCTCTCTAGTTCTCTAATATTAAGACGATGCTTAAATCCTACATTTTGCTTCAAAATTTTGATCATCTGCCCTAATATCTGTTTATGTAGCTTAGTGACAAATTTTGTTTCTGTAGCGTCCTTTGGCACTTTATATTATATTATAGGCACCGTATAAATGTAAAATGTTGTTTCACCATCACACCTCTCTTTTTCTTCTTTGTCTTGTTCTCCTTCTCCCCCTCCAATGCTACAACTGAGACAGAAACGCTATGAATACAGACTTTGAATACTTTTTTTCCAGTTTTAGGCTTCTGCTGTCCACAAACTTCAGCTTAACCAGAATACACCCTCACATGTGCTATTTCATGCTGGCTTCTGTGTTTTATGGATAATTTACCAGTACATCAAATTCACCTTCAAATCCCTCCATGATCCCAGCTCACTACACTTCAGTGATCATTTTCAGCTACACATACCTACCATCACTCTCTGCTCCCTTCAGTCTTGGCTACAGCTTGTTTCCACCATTCCCCTATAGGTGGTCATTTTATCAGCCACTAGTGTCCATCCTTGGAAAATTTACATTGGACCTCATAATTATCCTCTCCTTTGGTTCCAAAACACATCTTTTTGACCTATTCTTTCAAAATTCTGTCTTCGTTTCTTCTCCCACTCATGATCTACAATGTATTGCAAGATGCCCCTGTCCCTTGAGGATCACAACAGACATACAGAGATATTCCATTGAATTATATAAAAGTTCTCAGCATGGAAATAGGCCAGTGAGCTCAAAAGGTGCAAGATTATGCTCCACATGAGCTACCTCTACCCTACTTCAACTAACCTTATCAGCATATTGTGATACTTTTTTTTTTTTAACGTGTATATGTAGCTTCTGCCTGAGTGCAATGCATTATTTCTTTATCTGTGTGGAACTCACTCTTACAAGACACTGGTGGTTACTTTCACTCTCATGCTGTTTCTTACATCCGTATATGTTCACAGGTGATGCAGCTTTGAAACCTTTTCAAATGGACTTTGATTTGGTTCTAGAAAATATAAAAGACTTGAATGTTCTGGCTGGTGAAGGCGAAGCTAGGGTGGAACACATCACAGGCGGAGCTCGGCTAAAGAGACCAGACCCTGTACCACTCACACTCTTCAAGAATGGAATTGTGATGTTTAATGGTCCATTCAGATCATATGCTGAACCTTCAACTCAGGTAAAGCACAGATTGTAAACTGTGTGTACTGTAAACAGTCTTATACCACCTAAAGTTCAAGACAGCCTAACTTGCATGGTTGTGTTTTGGGAAAATAACCAATGACCCATACTGTGTATACAGACTGCATATGATGCAGTCAGTCCATAATGTTTAAGTATGAAAATGGGATGGCAAATTGAAACAGCTGCTTAAAAATGCACATGGAAATCCGAGCTTTATAAATAGAGACATAAAGTACAAAAGGAAGTTATGTTAAACCTTTATAAAACATTGGTTACGTCCTATCTGAAGCATAGGTCCAATTTTATGCACCATACTTTAGAAAGGATGTAAAGGCCTAGGACAGAGTGCAAAAGAAATTTATTAGGGTGGTACTAGGCACAAAGGACTTCGGTTACATGGATAGTCTGGAGAAACTGAGGTTGTTCTTGCAAGAGTGGAGACTGGTATTTGAATCCCACGACTGCAGATGGTGGAATTTAAATTCAATAAAATCTGCCTTTAAAAGTCCAACGATGACCGTGAGACCATTGTTAAATGATCATAAAAAACAACCTTGTTCACAAATGCCTTTTAGGAAAGGAAAACTGCCATCCTTATCTGATCTGGCCAACATGTGACTCCAGATCTGTGTGATTGACTTTTAACTGCCCTCTGAAATGGTCTAGCGAGCCACTTAGTTGGATCACCACTAGAAAGAAAAAGGATTGAAGCTTGACATACTACTTAGGATTTGACTAAGGCACCAGAAATGACAACGACAAGCGCACATTATCAATCCTTCAAAGTCCTCCTTACTATCATCTGAGGGCTAGTGCCAAGACTGAGAGAACGGTCTCACAGGCCAGTCAAGTAAGAGTCTGACTCACAGAATCACATCTTACAGACAATTCCCCAGACAACATCATACAATCCCTGTGTATGCTCTGTGCCATTGTTAGGGAAGATCCAGCAGAAGTGTGGCATACTGGTAAACAGTCAGGAGGCAGTTACATAGAACATAGAACAGTACAGCACAGTACAGGCCCTTCAGTCCACGATGTTGTGCCGACCTATTATCCTACTAAGATCAATCTACCCTGCATACCTTGTATTTTACTATCCTCCATGTGCCTATCCAAGAGTAGTTTAAAAGTTGCCCTGGGAGTCCTCAAATTTGATTTTAGATGCCATGAAATCGTATGGCATTAGATCAGACATGGCGGCACGGTGGTTAGCACTGCTGTCTCACAGCGCCAGGGATCTGGGTTCAATTCCACCTTTAGGTGACTGTCTGTGTGGAGTTTGCACATTCTCCCCGTGTTTGCGTGGGTTTCCTCCGGGTGCTCCGGTTTCCTCCCACAGTCCAAAGATGTGCAGGCTAGGAAGATTGGCCATGCTAAATTGCCCGTAGTGTTCAGGGACGTGTAGATTAGGTGGGTTGTGGGGGAATGGGTTTGGGTGGTGCTCTGAGGGTCGGTGTGGACTTGTTGGGCTGAAGGGCCTGTTTCCACACTGTAGCGATTCTATGATTCTATGATCACAGAGTGGTTCAGCAGCAATGACGTGAGGAGCACAGCACTTTAGTGCAAAAGATTATGCTGAATCATTATCTTCAGCCACAGGTCTGCGTGCATGATCTAACCGTCCTGAAATATTCTTCAAATAGTACTGAAAACATGTGCTGCAAGACTTTGGTGCCCCGAGCAAAGCTGTTCCGGTCCAGCTACAACACCTACCCAACAATGTGGAAAATTGTCTTATGTCACATACATACACATATATTCTTGAGCATCTGTAAAGTGATGGAAGGGGTCATCAATAGTTCTAACAAGCAGCACTTGCTCAGCAATCACCTGCTTAGTGATGCCCTGGGCCACTCAGCTCCTGACCTCATTACAACCTGGGTTCAAACATGGACCAAAGAGCTGAATTTCAGAGGTGAGGTAAGAGTGACAGCCCTTGACTTCAAGACTTTTGACTGAGTTTGGCATCAAGGAGCCCTCGCAAAACTAGAATCAATGAAAATGATGGGGAAATTCTCTGTTAGTTGGAGTCGTACCTGGCAAGAAGGAAGACGGTTATGGTGATCAGAGGTCAGCTCCAAGGCACCTCAGAGTATTGTCCTAGACCCAACCATCTTCAACTGCTTTATCAATAACCCTCTCTCCAACATAAGGTCAGAAGTGGGGATGTTTGCCGATGATTACATGATGTTCAGCAACATTTGCAGTTCCTCAGATGCTAAAACAGTCTATGCCGAAATGCAGCAAGAATTGGACAATATCCAGATTTGGGCTGACCAGTGCCAAGTAACACTCCCCGACTTCTAACATCCTCAGGGTTACCTCTAACCAGAAATTGTATTGGATGCGCCCTATTAATACTGTGGCTACAGGAGTCCGAGGCTAATTGCAGTGTGTAATTCACATCTTGGCTCTCCAAGTTTGTCCACCATCTACAAGGCACGAGTATGATGCAATACTTCGAACTTGCCTGAAAGAGTGCAGCTCCAGTAATCTTGACACCATTTGGGACAAAGCAGCCTGTTGGATTGACTCCACATCCTCAAACATTCAGCCCCTCCACCACCGATGAGCAGTTGTAGCAGTGTATACCATTTACAAGATGCAATGCAGAAATTCACTAAGGCTTCTTAAACAGCACCTTCCAGACCCATGACGACTACTATCTAGAAGGACAAGAGCAGCAGATATGTGGAAAACACCACCACCTGTAAGTTCCCCTCCAAGCAACTCACTATCTGACTTGGAAATATATTGCCACTGCATCCTCACTGGTAATGGGACAAAATTTCCTTCCAAGGAACACTGTTGGTGTAAGTACACCAAATAGATTGCAGTGGTTCATGAGAGCAGCTCACCAGCACGTGCTGAAATTCAAGTTATGAAAGGTTGTATATAAACGTGAGTCTTTTTCATTTTTATATGGAACTGACAAAAAAATGACTCTGTTGTTATGACCTAAAAAACACTGCCTGAAAGGTCGACGTAAGCAGATTCAGTTGTAACTATCAAAGAAAATTGATTAAGTATTTCCTTTTCATGAAAAGGAAATGTTTGCAGCCTTGTGAGGAAGTTGCAAGGGTGTGAGACTAACTGAATTGTCCCATCAAAGTGGAGGCATAGGTACCATATGTGAATGGCCTCTTTCTGTGCCATATCATTATGTACAAAATGTTTATTATGCAGGAACCTCAGTGGCTACATTGATTCCTGTTTATGTTGATTATGTTATCCAATTTTATGTCACACATTATTGTGATCAGAAATAGTGACTTAACGCAAAACTTTTTCTTTCCCAATATTTTAATCTTAGCATTGCATGCAGGATATCATGGACGGATATTTCCCTTCTGAGCTGCAGAACAGGTACCCAGAAGGAGTTCCATTTAAGGTAAGTGAGTGAATAACAAAGTAATAGTGCTAAAAAATTTAGGGGGAGATGTTGGCATAATGGTAATGTCACTCCGCTAGCAATTCAATGGCCCAGACTAGTCACCTGTGTTTCTGATACAACTGTCTTCATCAAGTAGCACCAGGGGTTGATTTATTTAATTCTTTAACAAAGGCTGAAGGAGTGTCATGTTGTGAATTTGGAACTTGCGTTTAGTAGATCCTTTCACTGTCTCAGGACATCCCAAATTGCTTTACAGTTACAGAAGTACTTTGAAAGATGACAGGAGAAGTGCAGAGAGCAGTAAATAAAACATACAGTTTTTCAGCTTTATTAATATGAGCATGGGGCACAAGAGCAAGGGGGTGATATTGAACTTGTACAAGACATTTGTTAGACTGCAGATGGAGTATTTTGTACTAGTGTGGAGATCATATTATAGGAAAAATGTGAATGCATTGGAGAGAGTGCAGAATCAATTTACTGGAATGGTACCGGCTATAAGAATAGATTGGAGAAATTGGGATTGCTCTCCCTGGAGAAAGGTTGAGGGGAGATCTGACATTTTCAAAATCATGAGCAGGCTGGGCAGAGTAAATAGGCTGAAGCTGTTTCCACTTGTGAATGAAACAAGAATGAGAGAGAACAAGAAAAGATTTAAAGTGATGTGCAAACAAAGCAAGGGTGATGTGAGAAAAACATTTCTCACACAGTGAGTTGTTAGGGTATGGAATGCAGTACCTGGAATAATGGAGGAGGCATTCAAGAGGGCATTGCATGGTTTTTTGGACAGTAATACGGTATGTGGGGAAAAGGTAGGAGTATGCACTAGATAATAGAGTTAGTGCAGGCACATTGGGCCAAATGGCCCCCTCTTTGCTGTAGTAATTCTGATAAAATTTCTGTTACATTGAAGAACTTCTTTCAGCCAATTTGTGCCCAACAATATTCCACAAACAGTAATATAAATGAACAGGACATCTGTTTTGCTCATTTAGGAAGAGGGTTAGACATTGGTCAGGACACCCAGGGAGAGCTTTCCTTCTGTACCTCAAAATAGTGGCCATGGGCTATGTCATGTCCATGTGAAGGACAGCTGAGCCCTTAGTTTAACATCTTGTCAGAAAGACAGGACCTCATGCATTGCAGTATCTCTTCAATACTGTAGTAGAAGTGGCAACCTGAAATTTATGCTCAAGTCTGTCTGGAATGGGGCTCAAAACCACAACGTCTGATACAGAAGTACGAGTACTACTCACTAAGCCAGAGAGCCATGGGCTATACCTAATTAGCCATGGATAAACTAATACTACCAATATTTTGGTGGAGTAGTAGAAGGGGGACTGGGAATGGTTAGAAAGAATAATTATCTTCCTCGTGTATTTATTGAGGAAAACAAGTGTAGGCTCTACACAACTAAGTTGGTTGCAAGATGAAGTTGTTGGTTTTGGGAGGTTAGGATGCATACGACTTTCTGAAACAGATTTGGTAATCTTATGCTGTTGGTCTAGGTGCATTACTAGGAGTTGGAAGGTGTATTGGCTATGACACAGAAAGTTGAGAATGTTTTGACTGAGCCCCAGATAACACTAAAACCCAGACTTCATTCATATCCTTACCAACAGAAAGCTTGCCAATTATCTGATGTTGGTCAGGTGGGGTTTGCTTGCTGAGACAGATGGAAAATTTACTTGGACCTTTTAGTCATTCAGAAACTCTAGCCCAGTATGAGCTCCAATAAAGTTGTATAAATTAATGATTGCTGTGTTTGACTGTAGAATGGAGCTTTCAGTGAATTACTCCTGGAAATGACTGAAAACTTTGCAAAAATTTGGCTCTCTAATAGACTCAGGTTTCAAACGAAGCAGAAAATCTATTTGCTGTGTACATTAAACAGTGCAACTGAGTATTGTTGTAGGTATTTGTAATGAGTTGCAAGAAGTCCTGTTGCCACAGATTGATCATTGTTAGTTGACACACTCTGTTCTAGCAAGATGTGTCTTGTGAGCCCATCCCCATTTATTTTTTTTGCTATACTAGAAGATCCTAAATTGGATCTACAATATGATCTCACTAAGATATCAGCTGGACGTAACATTGTTCTCAGCACCCTAGCTTGACAGGAAATAGATCGGACCCGATTTTCCATGTTGTTCACTGTTAAGTGACCCCCAACCACAACTCCTGCTGTCAGGTATAGATATATGGATTACAGATGAGTAGCAAGCTCAACTAAGATGCCTTCCAGCACTGAATAGTACACCATTGTACTCTGCCTTGGCTCACACAAGATGTGGAGATGCCAGTGTTGGACTGGGGTGGACAAGTTCAGAAGTTACACGACACCAGGTTATAGTCCAACAGGTTTATTTGAAATTTCAAGCTTTTGAAGCGCTGCTCCTTTGAAGGAGCAGCATTTCGAAAGCTTGTGATTTCAAGTAAATCTGTTGGACTATAACCTGGTGTCATGTAACTTCTGACCTTGGCTCACACATGAAGAGTGACCCTTGCTTATGAGCTACCTGGATGGGGAACAGTACCCACAGAACTAATCCTTGATACAACTCACTGACCGCAACGTTGGAATCAGAATGTTCCTTAACCGTTCCTGTGAGCACTCAATGAACTTTGTTGAATGGAAAGAGTCATATTGTCAAGTTGGTCATATCAGTCCTAGGCATGAGTTGAGAGTGTCTGGATTTGTTTGTCTCGTGGTCACCTACTTCACAACTGCAAGAACTCAAGGATGAATCAACAAGGCAGGGTGGGTTAGGGAATTGTGGTTATAGGCCAGTCACAAGATAGGAATGTAGCTCCCAATCCTCTTTGTGTGGAGAATAATTTTTAATAAACGCATTTGTTCCCAAAAATCCCTTGGAGGCACTGTATATAGAGCAGAGTCATATCTAACCCACAAAGGTCTTTGTGGTTTGTGCCCTGAATAGGTGACTGACAGGCGAGATTTGATCTTCCGGGACAGACAGTCACATGCAGAATTCCCTGGCATGGGACAAACGGTAGAAGGATGCTGTACCCCTCGAGTCTCCAAACAGCAGGATTGTGGGGTTGTAAAGGAGACGAATGAAATTCCAGGTGGGTATGAGTGGAGGATCGCCCTGAATGAACTGTAGCTGGCCACTCACTCAGGCTGTTGATAAGGAAATGCCTGACTTTGTCACTGTATCTATCGACATTTTTTCAGTGTTGCATCTGTTTAATTATAAACACTGAAGAATTTTAGTAAGATAGTGAGCAAACTTAACACTTTTTATGGATTTTCCGGAGTCACCCACTTACCATGTCTCTCAACCTCCTGCAGAATTGTCGGAGAGGGGGGTGAAATTCCACTTTTGTTGGGTACAAAATGGATTAACTGCCAGCTTTACACCTGGCCACTAAACATCCTTCTGTCACAAACGCTGTTACATCCAGCTAATTTTTCTTAGCTGCTGAAGTTGTCAAAGATATGTTCTAATCGAGCTGTTCGGGGCTATTATTACGTACCTCCGGAGCAAATAGGACTAAGAATGCAGGCCTCCTGATCCATGAGTAGGAACACTACCATTGCATCACATGTGTCCTTCTGAGTTGAAGTTGATAAAATGGAAATTTCTGAATTTCTCCCAGCTGATGAAAATAGCTCTCGCCAACTTCAAAGAATCGCCTGATACTGAACCCCTGAAATCGGCTGTGACTGCACCTGGTTTATGCCCATCTTCTGCCCCCGAACCTCTCAAGGATGTCCTCAATAATAGCAGCTTGCATTTAAATAGCACCTTTGACTGTAAGATGCCCATTCTTGGAGTCTACAAATTTATCATTCTTTTACTTGAAATGTATAAGAAAGTACACAGGACACACAAATTCCATTGATAAGATTTTACCATATCTTTAAGACTGATTCAAAACCAGCTCTACTGCATACGATCTGATGTTTGTCATAAAATCACTACAATGAGAGCAGTAAACTAATAATATTACAAAGCTCTTCAAATCTCTGGCATCTACCTGCCCCATGTCGGGAGAAGATTAGAAGATTATGGCAAATTCATCTGCTATCTCCATCTCTGAACATTTTGGTGTCATTACATTATCTGGTACAGGATGAAAGGCACCATCTAAAAATGCAGGATTACTATAGAATGTTACAGTTCAGCAAGTTTTAATGGAAACCGAGTGGTTTTCCCATCCGGCTGCTCTTAGCCTTTCAAAGTATGATGGTAATTTTGATTGGTACATTTTGAGCGGAAAGTACCCTAAAGTATGCATACACTAAAATTCTACAGCACAGGCACTTTATTACTAACTTATTCCATGTTATCAGTAATAGCCTGTTTTTTTTTTTTTGTCTTCTTCTGGGTAAGGTCTAATGATGTTTGGAGCAAAATTACTGCAGATGCTGGGATCTGTACTGAAAACAAAACATCCATGGACAGAAAGCAAGCTAACCTAATCTGAACTATCAACATCCTTCCTCCCCATCACTCCATTCCCCACCTCATTACTGCATTAATGCAGCCCACTTCAGCTGTGATGAAGAGTCATCCAGACTTGAAATGTTACCTTGCTTTCTCTCTATGGATGCTGCCTGACACGCTGTGAATTCCAGCACTTTTTGTTTTCAGTATAATGATGTTTGGGACTGATTAATTAATTCATTCTGCCACATGAACGGGCAGAGGTGACATGTCAGATTTTTGGAATGTGTCAGTATTTCCTTTCAGTCGTTCCCTAAACTAAGATATACTTGCTTATGCACTTTAGCAATATTGTGAAGGTACATGTTTTTAACTAAGTGCTTGACCTATTTAGCAGCTAGTAAACATTTTGGAAGATCCTGCCTCTCCAAAAATTCTCCCACCAACAAAAGCAATTATACCAACAGTTCTTGTACTCCTGTGGGAAGGCCAGTAATTCCTGATTAAGTCAGATCATGTCTTATTCTTTTTTTATATATCAAAATTCCTACATTTGTTTTGTGTCCTTGTCTAGAATTACTTTTTGATGACAGTGGTTGGTGAACTAACTAATTCTCATTCCCAGATCAAGTGCTCAGAGGTGGGAGATATCCTAGCTCCACAAACTCAATCTTTAAGTTTGGGCTGCCCACACTTCCCAGTTTTGGTCTGATGTTGCGGACTCAGTTGGGAGTTGGACCAGTTGACCAAGAAAGATCTAAAGGGCTGCTAGTTTCTGAGGCAGGCTGGCAGACACGTGCCCTGGAACTTCAGTGCTGTTGTTATAAAGCAGAGGTTGACACCCGCCGAACAAAAACCAAAAAACCCAAAGAGGAGCACTTTGCCCTATAATCTGTAAAAGGAATGTGAAAAGGGGTGTAACCTGCCTTTCAGTAACTTCTAGTGTTAAATAAAATAAATCCCTGACATTCACTTTAAAATCAACAAGTAACAATTTATTTTTCTAACTGTAACAGTGAACAAATTATCTACTATTAACAAAGCAAATAAATCCCTTCTAACTACTAACTATTCTCTGTATTCTTCCTCTACTTCCGTCAGTGTGGTTTCTATCCGTCATCTCTCTCTCTTTCACTGCAACCTTAATGTCTCTACATCCTCAGGCCTGCTCAGTGTCCATTTGTTCACCATTTTCATTAATCAACAATCAGAAATCATTGTTGTGAAAGCTCCTCCTCCATATTAAAGCCCAACTTCCACACTGCAGCTTTCACCCTCATTCTGCATGAGATGTCTCATGAGGCTCACCCGGCATGAGGTTATTGCGACTCTCTTGGCAGGGAGCACGATGTCACAGTCTCAAGAGTGGAGGACCCTGGGGAAAGTGTGTGGCTCGGTAGGGAGTGGCCTCAGGGCTAAAAGAAAGTCTATCTCTGCGAATTTCTCATGACTGATAACTGCATTTTAAAAAAATTACACTGAGAGGAAAGGGAGGCCACATGAAAGGCAGAGACACTCTAACATGATGAATCAAGCATGTAAACATCTGTTGGAGGCTTTGCGTTCCAAGAATTTAACAACTTTTAATGTGGGCACAGCAGGTGTTTGTTTCAACAAAGCACATAGCAGGTCCATACCACCCCATTTCACTGAACATGGTTGATCCCATCTCTGCTGTCCCAGGTGCTTGTGGCAGGGTGTGATGCTGAGCACTGGAGGAAGTGAAAGGAGGGAGGGGGGAATGAAGATGGTAACTGATAGGTGGACTTTATATTTGTAGAATGTGTATGTGTGGGCTGTATAGTTGTGAGTTAAAGGGGAGACCAGATTTTTGCCAAGACAAAGACCCTCTCCATTGTGGAGAAAATGGTGGAAGCCGTCAGACATCTCAAAAATGCTGCCCCGAACCCAACCTTTCCCATTTATGGAGGGGATGAGGGCACCATCATTTACACATATACACTTGAGGCAGCTGTCCCTATGACTGGCTGGTTTGCTCCACTCAAATCAGGTTTTGAAGTCCTTGATATCTAGAACTGGAGTATGGAGATTAGACTAAGTTAGAGGAGCTGATTATTTTTGAAAGGAATGCTAAGGATGAAAACAAAGGCATTGAAAACTGCTCTACAGGGTTTTGAGAGCAGATTGCTGATGTGGAAAGTGAGGAAACCTAAATAGAACAATTAAAAATTGCTCCTCTCTTGCTTTTAAGGCCCAAAGCTGTCAGTGGATCAGTTTCTGAACAAACTGCCTAAAACTATCATCCGGGCTGGGAAGGTGATTGACGTCAGAGGAGACATCAGAGACATTCTTCAGGTAACTGTGTGTGGGGCAGGGTAGGGGCCAGGGGGAATCCTTCTTAGCTGCAAATTTGTAGCAGGTTAGGTGGGGGATGGTTCAGCCAAACCTGCTGACTCGTGCTGTCCAGCCTCAGACATGAAGAGCTATCACTCAATTTAGAAGTACAACTTCAGGCACCCACAGAGGCTCATGTTTAATGCAGCACAGTCCTTCTTGACGTACAGTTGCTGTTATAAGGTCACTAATGTGGCAACTGATATGCAGCCAGCAATATCCTACAAACGGATGTTGATCCTTTCTGGTGATGGGATTGAGGAAGGAGTTTCCTCCTCCTCTTCAAACTGTGGAATTTTGAACATTCACCTGATCTGACAGACAGAGCTTCAGTTTAATGCCTCACCCAGAAGATGGAACCCCTCAGCATCTCTCACCCAGCAAATACTGTAAAGAAAATATTAGCACATTAATTTATTGAAACAGTTGTACCACAAGAGGCAATCATCACGGTTCTCAATGACCATAAGCAATCTGCTTTTGTCTTTCAAGGGTCCGAGACTCAAACAGAGAAATCCAATTTTTGTGAAGAGCACTCAGTGGTATAGGCCTTCAGTCACCACAACAGTGGGAGTTGTGGCTGATTATCAACAGGAAAAGGTGTGCTGAGACATTATATGTTGAAACGCCTGCTGAAGGTCACACTGCAGGCGGTTAAGCACAGAGATTCAGTGCCACTTCTTTATCAGAGCTGGTAGGCTTTTTAACATCAGTGGATGTCCAAAAAGATAAAGGGCTCTGCACAGTGCAGTGAAAAGTGTCCCTGTAAACACTCAGTCCCAGGCAAACCAGTACTGGAGAATAGTGCCTGACTATTTGCAGGTTTCTTAGTGCTACTGTGAGTGATATTTGATCTTTAAGAGTCAGACAGGCTTAGTCACTTAGTATTTGTTTTGCTTCTGTGGCAGACAGTTGTGAGATCATAGTCCCACCCATGATTTGAACACAAAATCCAGGCTGATAGTGCCAAAACAGTGCTGCACTGTCAGAGTTGCTGTCTTTCAGAGATGTTACTGTGAGGCCTTTTCTGTCCTCTCAGGGGCTTAATTTACTGCTGCATATAAACCACCACCTGAACTGCTCAATTAGATTCTTGTCCATAACACTTTCCATTTGCTTTTTGTTCAATGTATAAACCAGGCGACACTCAATTACATTCCAGGCTGTAAAAACCAGGATCTGTTGCTGTTATAACAAGCATGGGGCTGGATGAACACAGCAGGTCAAGCAGCATCATAGGAGCAGGAAAACTTGACGTTTCGGGCCTAAACCCTTCATCAGAAATGGGGGAGGGGAAGAGGGTTCTGAAATAAATAGGGAGAGAGGGGG
>JAHRHZ010000026.1:10770179-10859611 GCA_024137785.1 Ginglymostoma cirratum | reverse complement strand
CAGATGCGGCGGAGGCGAAGGAATTGGGAATAGGGGATGGCATTTTTGCAGGAGGGTGGGTGGGAGGAGGTGTATTCCAGGTAGCTGTGGGAGTCAGTGGGCTTGAAATGGACATCTGTCTCTAGGTGGTTGCCCGAGATGGAGACAGAGAGGTCCAGGAAGGAGAGAGAAGTGTTGGAGATGGTCCAGGTGAACTTCAGGTTGGGGTGGAAGGTGTTGGTGAATTGGATGAACTGTTCGAGCTCCTCGCGGGAGCACGAGGCGGCGCCGATGCAGTCATCAATTGTTAGTTCAGCAACCTGTGTTTGTTCAGCGTCTCTGGGCACTGCCTCAATATTGTAATCAAAAATAAATAGTGTGCATCTGCTGCCACCTGGTGTTGATCATTAGGCATTGAATGTAAATAGTGTTAGAAGTCGACAAAAGTTTCACAAATCACAAAATCTTGGTTTCCCAAAGATGAATCATTGCAGACAAACCTGAACCATCAAGCTTTGTCCCTCATAGTCTTCATTGCAAATGTCAGAGGAGATTCACATTAAGTGTTATTGCCACTATCCTAGCTTACTGGAGATTATGAAATGTACCTCTATTCAGGAGAGAGGTTCTGGCTCCAAAGCTGGTATAATGAATAGCTTTGTTCTAATTGGCTTAATTTATTCCTTCTACAGGTCCCTCCCAAACCAGCCAATGAAAATACGATTTTGATTGAAACTCCAACTCTAGCAAAACTGAGAGAGAGGTACAGGTGTCACTGATGAAGTGGGAGGGCGGTTTGAATTACTTGGAATAGAAAACTGTGGGCAGAAATCTGAGATCCTGTTTTGGAAGATAGGAAATAGGAGTAGGAGTTAGACTACTTCATTGATACCATCGAGTCATCAGTTTGATTATCTACTTCAAAGCCTCTTTTCCCACATTGTCTCCATTTCCCCTTACACCTTTGCTATTATAAATCTATTAGTGGTTACTTTAAACATATTCAATATCTGAGTTTCCACAGCCTTCCGTGGTAGAAAATTCCAAAGATTCACAACCCTCTGAGTAAAAACCAATCTCCTCATCTTGGTCCTAAGTGACTTCTCCTTATTCTGAAATGTGGTCCCCTGGTTCTGGACTCCCCAACTGGGAGAAACACCTTTCCTGAATTTATATCCTGCCTATCCCTTCAAATATTTGAAGTTTCAGCGAGATAACCTGTGATTCTTCAAAACTCCAGAGAAAACAGGCCCAGATTCACCAATCTGTCTTCACAGAACAGTCCTGCCATCCCAGGAAGAAGTCTGTTGGAACTTCTTTGCACTCCGTCTATGGCATTCATATCTTTCTTGAGAGAAAGAAACAACACTGCACACAATACTCCAGGTGCAGTCCTTACAAACATATATAATTGAAACAAGACTTCTGTACCCAAATCCTGTTGCAATAAAGGCTAACATTCCATTAGCCTTCCTAATAGCTCACTACACCTGCATTTCAGCATTTGGTAATTTATTGACAAGGACACCCAGGTCCCTTTGCACATTTAAATTTTCTAATCTCTCACCATTTAAGGAATACTTTGCATATCTGTTTCTCCTACCAAAGTGGATAACATCACATTTTCCCACATCATATTCCATGTGCCACGTTCTTGTCTATTCATTAAGTGTGTCCAAATCCTCTTGAAATCACTTTGTCTTTTTCACAATGCACATTCCCGGTTAGTCTTGTATCATGTGCAAGTTTCGAAATGACCAACATCTCATTGATATATATTGTGGGCCCAATATTAATCCTCGTAGTCACCCTCTAGTCCACCAACATGAAAATGATTATTCCTACTCTATTTTCTGCCTGTGAGCTAATCTTTAAACCATATTGTTAAATTATTTCCTATCCCATGTGCTGTAATTCTGTTAATCAACCTCATGTAGGGCACTTTATCAAAAGCCTTCTGAAAATCCAAGTGTACTACCATCAACCAACATCCTCCCCCCTATCAACTCTATTAGTAACATCCTCAAAAAACTCTAACAATTTCATCAAATGCAATTTTCATTCACAAATCCATGCTGACTATACCCATTTGGATTATTCAAATGTCTATTCATCACATCCTTTATAATAGTGTCGAACATTTTCCTCACTAATGATGTATAGCTAACAGCTCTGGGGTTTCCCATTTTCTCTCTCCCTCCTTATATAGTAACAGCTGCTATCTTCCAATCTGCTGCAGCTGTTCCAGATCCAGTCGCATTTTGGATGATCACCAATGTGTCCACTGCCATCTTTTCAATGCCCTAGGATGTAGAATTTCAAGTCTTGAGGACCTATCACCTTTCAGTCCGATTCATTTCTCCAACACAACATTCTTACTAATTTTCTTAAAGTACTCATTTTCCCTAGTGCTTTAAATCTTATGTTGGGAGATTTCTTATGATGACATCATCGAGGACCAACACAAAGTAATCTGTTTTTCTATTCCCCATCCCAAATTCTCCTGACTCTGCTTTTAATGGACCGACATTCGTCTTAACAAAATGTTTCCTTTTTACATCCCTATAGAAGCTTTTACAGTCTATTTTTATGATATTTTCTAATTTGCATTCATATTCCATTCTCCCTTTATCAGTTTGTTGTCTTCCTTTGATGTATTTTAAAACCCCCAGTCCTCAGGTTTATTACTGTTTCTGGAAACTTAATACGTTTTTTCTTTAAACTTATACAATCCTTCACTTCCTTTGTTAATCACAGTAGACTGACTTTTTTGGTCGTGTTGTTCCTTGAAGAAGTGTATAGTTTCCATAAACTACGTAGCAATTCTTTAAAGACTTTGTTGCCCATTTACTGTCATACATTTTAATCTGTTTTTTCCAAATGACCACTGGCAATTTGGCCTTGTGCCTTCATAATTTTCTTTGCTTAAATTGTTGTCTATTTGGACCTTCAACATACTGTTCTAGAAAACTATCCCCAACACAATCCACCAAAACATTAGCACCCATCAGGTTACCCAGTCTAAATACAGATTGAAATCACCGTGATTATTATTATTATCTTTTGCTGCATACGTCAATGATCTGACGAAGACCATGCTGCACATCACCATTATTGATCAGTGACTTTAAAACACATCTAACAATGTTGACTACTCTTTACTTTTTCTTAGCTCCACCCAAATAGATTCCACACGTTATTCTTCCAATCTGAGATCCTCCCTTATTAATTTACTGAGCCCATCCATTACTTTCAATGCAACATCATCTCCTTTTCCTTTTTGCCTTTCTTCCTGAATATCAAATATCCTTGAATACTCTATTCCTAGACCCGGCTATCCTGCGGATATGTTTCTGTAATGGCAATTAGATCGTACCTATTTACTTCTGTGTCTTTAAATCATTTACTTTGTTGCAAATACTGGAAAGACCTCAGTGGATCTATTTCAGAGCTCCCTTCCTTCCCCATTTCTGAAGCAGGGTCCCGACGCGAAACGTCAATTTTCCTGCTCCTTTGATGCTGCCTGGCCTGCCGTGTTCCTCCAGCTCCACACTGTGTTATCTCTGACAACAGCATCGGCAGTTCCTACCATCTGAGTGCATTTAGGAAGTGCGCCCTTACCTTTGTCTTTTGACATTATTCCACATTCTGAGTTTAGTTGATGCTTGCCTTGGTTCTCTAATTCATTTTTAAGTTCAATTGCCACTTTACTATGTTAATTTCCTTCCTTTTCAAGCTACCTCACTTGCCTGCCACCCCCCCCACCAAGGTGGTTTAGACTGTCCCCAAAAGCACCAGAAAATCTCTCCAGGAGAATATCAGTTCTGGTCCTCTTTAAGGCGTAACCCTTATAGAAGTCCCACCTGCCCCAAGACAGGTCACAATTCTTCAGAAATCTCTCTCTCTGACACCAATTCTGCAGCCACGTTTCAATTCAGTTATTCTTGCGTTACTAGCACAAGACATCAGGAGTAAAATTGAGGTCTTGAGGTCTGACCTTTTTAAAATCTCCTTCCTAACTCCCTAAAATCTGTTTTCAGGGCATCATCCCCCTTTCTGTCCAAGTCATTGGTATTGATATGGATCACAGTCTCTGGCTAGTCATTTTCTCCCTGAAGGATGATGTAACGCCAGTCCGTAACATCTGTGACCTTGGTTCTAGGGAGGTAACACACCATCCTGGAGTCACTTTTACTGCCACAGAAGTGCCTGTCTGTGGAATTGCATATCTCTATCGCACTCCCGCTCTCCTCTCCCTCCCCCTATGCGATGTCCAAGGTGCGACGCTCTGGCTGCATTCCCCTGAGGAACAGTCATCTTCATCTAGGTCCAAAATGGAAAACTGATTAGCAAGCAAGATAGACTCTGGGGATTCCTTCCCTGCCTGCCTGGTTCTCATGACTGATCTAGGATGTGACTACCTCCCTGAAAGTGCTATCCATATAGCACTCTGCCTTGTGAACACACACCACTGATTCCAGTTTCTCCCTCAAGTTCTGAAAGCCAGAGCACAAGCTTGTGAAGCCGGTGACACTTCCTGCAGATGTGTTCATCTGGGACACACGGACTTCCAACATACTTCAGGTTGTACATTCCAATTTGTTACAATTGGAATAAATAGATTGACTTATCAGTTATTCACCAGTCAACGCTTACCCCAGCTACAGCGCACAGTGGTGAACTACTGTTGGCTCTCTGTCACCTTTTGGCATTTTTTTAATGCACACGTTCCTGGAGATTGATAAACTTAGGAAAAGAGAGGATGACCACCTGAACCTCATCATCAAATTCCCTGACTCAGGTTTGCTCTCTATTTCAGTTGCACTCTGGTAGAATCATGAACGGTGAAATGTTTTGTAGAATGACTGATCATTCTCATTCCATCTACAAAGCAATCTTGCAGCACAGGAGGCCAGTCAGCCCATCATAATGTGCTAGCTCCTTGACTGAACTATCTAACCAGTCCCACTCCTAATCTCTTTTCCTATATCCCTGGAAAAAATGATTTCTCATCTTCCCTCTCGTTTTCTCAACCACTTTAAATATATGCCCTCTCATTATTACCCCTCCTTATTAGTCAGTCAGAATCCCTTGTTATTTTGAACACCTCTACCAAAATTTCCCCTTAACCTGAACCAGTGCCGTGAATGAGTGTCCAGTTTCCTAAGTCAGTGTCCAATGTTCTGGATCAGTGTCCAATGCTGCATGCTGCCAATGTCTAGTGTCCAGAGTATATTTTCTGCTCCCATTGGCATCACAGAGTCCTCTGTTTTTCTTGATCATAGGTTGGTGCTCAGTAAGGAAAATGACCGAACATCGAGAAATGTCTCCACACTCAGAATCAAGTCAGAGAATGGAGAGAAGGTGTATATAGTTAAAATGCTTTTCACCGAGACAGTTGGGGCCCTTCGCACTTACCTCGACCAGAACAGGTAAGAGGCTGACAATGCATTAATTCTCCAGTAACTAATGGGCAGCATCGATAGTCAGAACACAAAGATCACTCCCTGAAATAACAGGAAATGTGCCTATATGGCCTTGCGTTTAGTAACAAAGATGGGTGATTTAATTGAGGTGTTTATGATTGAAGGATGTGGTGGTGTAGATAGAGAGCAGGCTTTGTGTAGCACAGTCATCTAGTAAAGCTGTTATAACCTGAAAACTAATGCTAAGCTACTTGGTGATGTTTATAGAAACATTTAAAAGCAGAAACAGGCCCTTTTAATCGCTTGAGCTTTCTCTGTCATTCCAGTAAGATCATGGCTCATCTTCGAGATCAGTCACATTTTGCCACAACATCCCCATATCCTTTAATTCGCTTACAATCTAAAGATCCGGCTAAATGTATTTGATGACTGAGCATCCACAGCTGAATTCCAAAGGTGCACAACCATTTGCACGAAGACATTTCTCTTCATCCTAAACAGTTGACACCTTACTCTGATACTATGATCTGTATTTTTCCAGGAGTCGTCATTTTTTAAAAAGCTGGCCAGTGCTCGAATTTATTAGTACTGCCTTGATTTCCAATTGAAGCTGTTTTCTCCAGGTTGGGTGAGGTGACAGGATGTGATTTGCATGTGAATAGCTAACCCTCTTCCAGGACTCTACAAAATATTGTGGAATTTCTGTTGGTGTGAGTGACTGTACCTATGTGTATGAGCTACAATTTTATGAGGAAAGGACACAAGAGCCTCTTAAATAGGTACATTTTCCTTGTGCAGAGTTCAGCAAAGTTCAATTTTGAAGACAGAAGTTTTACTTCCTACGTGGAGATTTGTCCCAGGCTGCTAGACTGTTGATGTGAGAGAGAGGCAGTCAGGAACAGAAATGGAAAGGCAAAGTTATGTGGCCTTCTTGGGATCATATCTTGACCCAGCCACCATGGAGACAGTCAGGGCTCACTGCGTGAAGAGGGACAGAGGAACGGCAGCAGCAGCACCATATGGGCAGAGCCACCACAGAGCACAGCAAGGAGGAGAAGATCTTACCCCAAGAGAACAACGTACCATCTCTGGGGAAGTTATCCTAACTTGACAATTGTCTTTGCAGGTGAAGGCTGTTGTTGGTGAAATCTGGGGCCTGTTTGAAGAAGATTCTCATACCCTAAACATATGATCCCTATGCCCTATCCTTCATAGTCTCTATCACCACTGGCACACAGTGACATCAGTGACAGCATGCAAATTTATAACTCAATGAGGCTACTTATAAACCACAGCCTTTACCACCTGAAAGAATACTTGGAAGCTTATCTAAAGACACACAATATTCTGACATATGGAACAGCCTCTGTGCCTTCTTTGTGGAAAACACTGCATTTGACTTCCTTCCAGAGGAACTCCATTTTTTAAATAGATCGGTGCGTTGCTACATCCTCAAATGCACCAATGGACGGACAACAAATGTTGGAATGGCCTGCAACATTCATACCACCTCGTGAACTAGCTCCCACATTTTCTGAACACAGGATTAAGAATCAGATTTCCACTGCCAGACATTATGATCCCAGCTTACGTTATTACTGGATGAATCAGATCTCAAATTGAAAACTTTGAGTGATTGTTTTTAAATTTAACAAGGCAGTTTTCCACCGAAACAGTAGAAAAATAGCAACAAGTTAATCATTACACCCATCATACACACAGACCAATACCCACACGTCACTAGTTCAAATCCAAAATCTAAAATAAATGATATGTTTATAAATCACACCCCTTACGTCACAGACATACATAGCTAACACTTCACCCATGCCATCACAGAGATGAACTTCTGGCTGCTGTCTCCATTGCTATTGGTAAGAAGTTGCACTTTCTGATTACCTGGCAAATGAGTCTACTGGTGTATAATGACACACCACCACATTTGTTGAAGAAAATACATTTCCAGAATCTTGCAGAGGTAACAGGAGTCTCTACTATCAGTTAGAGATCTGGTGAGAAACTCTGCGTCATCTTCTTTCAGAAAAGCCCTCTGGATGTGGCCCATCCAAGCCCTTGATAGATCAATTAGAGGGACCCTAGGATCAAAGATCCCAAAGTGGTATCCTCTGAGGCTGCTGACCAATCCATCTGGCAGCTGTGTTGAACCAAAGTGCCACAAGACAAGTTGTGGTTGTTGCTGCTAAAACATCGCCCTGAAGGTGTGAGATCACTGGATCTCAGGTACAGATGAGCAATGGTGGGGGTGGGGATGCTGCAGTGGGATCTAGGGTTTGATCAACAAGGCTAGGGGGTTGGTCTCAGTGGGTAATCTCTGCTCTCCACCTTCCTGATGCTGAATCCATTAATTAGACACAGGGTACCTTGGATGAGGAATACCATTGGGAGCCCACCAGCAAACACAACAGGGTGTTACTGTCATGCTCATCACATGGCGATCCTCAGGCAATTTCCCATTTAAGGGTTTCAACTGGTAGTAGTAGGAAGATGATTGATATTGGGATGGAAGCCAGAAAGTGATAGGGACCCTCCCTCCACTTTCACATCTGATTGAATGCACTCCCTACCATGCCATCAAACTCACAGGGGAGGGACAAGGTTTTACCCAATTCATTTGCAAGTGCATGAAACTTACTGATATACTGACAGTAAATGGCACCACTATAAATTTATCAATGATCAAAATGAACTGGTGCCCTGTGCTCACAAACCCTCACATAGTGCTCAACATTTCACCTTGGAGAAGGTGGAGACAGCTGCTCACCTCTCCAGCTGTAATAATGAACTCAGCTACCACCTTCAGTGTCCACGGCCACCTCATCAACTTAGCGAATTGCCTTTGGCCTTGCTGACACAGTCTCCAGTCCGGCCCAACCTTCTGCCTTTGTAAATCTGTGTCTCTTGCATGTACAATATACAGAGTCCTAATCCCATTCTATACTGCATTCAGAGACGAAGATCATCAATGTAGGTGTGGATCATTGGGGTCTGTTCTGATGACACCTCATTAATGCTTAGATCCACATGAACACCTTGACCATACCTCTCATCTATCACAAGGATGTCTGTGTACTTCTGTAAATTAATTGCCAGGAATGCAGCAAGTCATGGAACCGTTTGTGCATCAGATCCAGGAACACTGGCATTCACCTGCTGCACTCATGGTGCAGCACATATCCCTCTGGAAGCATCCTTCCTTCTTCTTGGATCTATAACATCCCTCCTTCACTGCAACTCTTAGACCACAATCTGGCATTTAAATACCTTCCTCACCTGTCTCCTCTGCAACATGCTGGCATGACAATGAAGAAAACACATGGACAGGTAACACTCCTTGCTTTCACTGTTTGGACACATTATCCATGTCTGTTCACAGACTGATATTGTGGGGTAGGGTGGGAACTGTATAAATGCAGTGTGGCCAAAAGTCATATATCGATGTCTCATCAACATGGCATGTTGTTCTCTCAAGCACATGCCTCTGTTGGCCACCTCCCTCTGATGGCTTTGTGTCACTATGTGAGGGCAATGGACAGGGCAGAACTGGATACCCACATTTTGATAGATGAGTGGTGAAAAAGTGGAAGAGCAAAGATTTTGCATCTGGCAAGTCAAAATTAACCCATGGTATTATGTTGGGACCTACTGATGCTGCCAAGTTTCCGTTATTGGATCTGTGTAACTTTTCTGTCATTAAGTTACTATTTTGTACTCCTTTAATGCTGACTATTAGTGTTGTGGAATCTCTCATATTTCCCTTGGAAGGCCTATCATGGACCATCTTTTCCTCTGGGTGAAAGTTTTTATTAAAACCTACAGAGCCTTCTAAACCTCCTGCCTTTCACCTTAAAAAGCATGGCCCCTTATTACTGAATGTTCACGTAAGGGGAACAGCTGCTTTCTAACCCCCCTGTCCATCCCAGTCAACCTTCTCTGTTCTAAAAGGAAACAACACAAGGTTATCCAGAGATCACAGAAATAACAACTTATAACCATTTAAATTGTCAAAGTCAACAATTCACTTCAATACAAGTTTCCTACTGAGCTAATACTTCTACTGATCTGGGCTGTTAGTCAAGCATGCACAATGAGGAGATGAAAATCCTGAATCTGTAAGTATTCCCACACACCTATACACCCCTTCTGTCTAACATATTTAAAAAAAGACTTACCTCTTTCAAAACCTCAGGGTGTCACAGTGAGGTATTCCTGAAGTGAAGGCTTTATTATTTTGTGGGAAAAGGCAACTGGATTTTGGGCTCAAGTCTCTGGAGTGGAATCTGAGCCCTTAACCATCTGACAAAGACTGTAGTCACTGAGCTATGGCTGACTACCACGGTACCAAGATCTCCACTGTATTGAAATCAAGGTTCTCTAGACTAAGTCCTGCCATGTCTCAATACCACTAAACTGGAATTCCTCCAATCATACAAACTCATTCCTTCTGCCAACCTCAGTTACCTCGTTCCATTTTCTTGAAGAAGTTTCTGAAGTCCAGTAAAGTATTATTCAGTGGAGGCAACTGGCTCCTGAAAGGAGGTACTTGTGCCAAATTGACCAGAAGTTGACCCCCCTGCCACCAGGGCAGCACAGTGGCTCAGTGGTTAGCACTGCTACCTCAGTGTCAGGGACCCAGATTTGATTCCACCCTCGGGCAACTGTGTGGAGTTTGCACAATTCTCCTAGTGTCTGCACAGGTTTCCTCCTGTTTCTTCCCACAGTCCAAAGATGTGCAGATTATGTGGCATGGCTATGCTAAATTGCCCATAGTGTCCAGGGATTTTTAACTTAGATGGCTTCGACACAGGAAATGCAGGGGTGGGGGGCTCTTCTGAAGGGCAGTGTGGACTTTTTGGGCCGAATGGCCTGGTTCCACACTGTAAGGATTCTATGATTCTATTTAGTTCCTTGCTGTGTGCTGGGACTTTAAGATTTTGCTTGGTGGTTGATGTTTTGCAGGGGACAGCAACAGGTTGATTACGACATTATCAGCACCTTCCCTCAACAAGTCTACAGCGATCAGTCCAAGACTCTGAAGGAGTATGGGCTCGTTCCAAATGCCATGCTAATCCTCCGAGCCCGAAAACCACAGCTCCTTGACCAAGAGAAGGGTGCGCTCAGTCTGGATGAGGAATAATCTCAATAGAAGAAGGACCTCCAGTCCAGCTGCTGGTGGTTCAACACCTTTCCATTTCCTCCCAACCCAAGCTGGGAAAATAAGTTCACAATCACCCACAAATACTGGGAGGAAATCATAGCAACTGAGTTTCAGTGAGTGTAAGAAAAGGTCCAGAGAAAACTCCGTAGTAACAAAAGTTATCAGCAACTCTTGGATTTTTTACTCCTTTGTTTTCTGTTTAAACAGTTAGTTTTGACACAAATGACCAGTTGCTGGTTGCAATGATAAATGTTCAAAATAACCAGTTAATGACCAATTGACTTGCAAATTCAGTAACAACCATGTCACCAAGGTTAATGGCGAGACTTCTCTAACCCTGTCTTCCACACTCTCACACATCTACAGTCATGCAAATTTAAACCAATCTATCACCACCCACAATCAGCTAAACCTGCTGTGAAAAATAAAGCAAAAGCTTTGTCTGTGTTGTCTAATTTTCACTTCTAAGTCACTAAAACCAGACCGTGACAGACACCTCCCAGGGCCTGCCTGCAGTTATTCTTTTAGCCTTCACTAGAACACAAACAATTAAATAATAGAATTTAGCCCATGGTAAAACAGACTGTAGTGCAGGTATTGGTAATTTTCCCATCCCAGCAAAACACTTTTAATAAACATTTTAATAAAAGTTAGTAAGTGAAAATGAAGGCTGCCTATTTAGCAATATCTAGGAAAACTTATTCTTTTGCTAAGTTCTGCAATCAATTGATTAGATTTGCGATGCAGAGTGTTACCTACAGCGTAGATTCAATTCCCACATCGGCTGAGATTACCATGAAAGACTCTCCTTCTCGACCTCTCCCCTCACCCGAGGTATGGTGACCCTCCAGTAAAACTGCCACCAGTTGTCTCTCTCAATTGAGAAGCAGGTCCTGTAGTCTGGTAAGTCTATGGTGGCTTTACCTTTTACAATCAACTCCACCCTTCAAACAGAGTTCAGACCAGTAAGACAGTTGAGTGTTTTTGAGGACAGGTCCTTATTTTCACCGAAAGGCACAGAAACACACTGCCACTAACTCTCACTGAATTTATTACAAGACCATACTATCTGTGTTGTACTATTGTAAACTACACTGGCTTTTTCAAAGAATAATCCAGTTACTCTCGCTCTGCTGCTGTTACCCTACATGACTGCAGTATTTTCTTCACCTATTTTATCAAATTCCCTTTCGAAAGCTATTACTGAATTTGTTTTCCACCATTCCCTTAGGCAATGTTGGCTGGGCCAGCATTTATTGCCAACTCCTAGTTGCCCTTGAGGTGGTGGTCATGAACTGTCTTCTTGAACCACTGCAGGCTACTTGCTGTTGGTAGACCACAATGCCACTAGGGAAGGATTCCAGGTTCCTGATCCAGCAACAGAGAAGAAACGGTGATCTATTTCCAAATCAGAATGGTAAGTGGCTTGGAGGGGAACTAGCAGGTGGTGAACACCCATCAAAAGTCTTCCTCGCCTTATCTGATCTAAGTAGAATTAGCCCCACCTTCTCCAGCCTATCCACGTTATGGTGATCCCTGCTCTCCAGAATAATTCTGGTAAATTGTTTCTGCATCCTCTCCAAAGCCTTCCTGTCCTTTTTAAAGTTTGGTTCCCAGAATTAACACAATACTCCAGCTGGGGATGAACTAGTGCTTATACCAGTTTGGCATAACTTTATACTTTTGCACTGCATATTTCTTTATAAAGCTCAGGATCCCATTTTACTCACCACTTTATGATTATTTAACAATCTTCAACATCTTAGGATTTCTGCAGGAGTTTTCCTGATTTTCTACTGCAACTTGGGTAGAATTTTGCCAGTTACATGTCCCCTGTCGGCCAACCCTGAGCCAGATCTTTAATATATCTTCAGCAACATCTGGGGAAACAGCTAGCAAAAAATGTTCCTATTCACACCAGATATCTGCACACTTGCACTTTCAAGACAAAAAAAAGTTACATAGAGGATTGGTCTGTCAGACTAACACTTCACAACAAGTAGTGGGAGCAGGGGTAGGTCAAACCTGCTCCACTATTCAATACAATCATCAATTCCACTTTCTCTCCACTCCCCATATCTCTCCATTCCCTGCCATCAAAAATCTGTCCAGCCCAGCCATAAATGTATTCAAGAATAGAGACTCCACAACCCTTTTCAGTGAAGTAATTTCTCTGACCAGTGGAAACAATCTCTGAACACCTACCCTATCAGGTTCCTTCAGAATCTTAAACATTTCAAAACACTGCTTCTCGTCTTCTAAACTCCAAAGACTATACTCTCAATTTTCTCAGCCTGGGACAATCTCCTTATCCCATGAACTAATTTAGTGGACTTGTTCTGTACTGCCTCCGTTATAAGTATATCTTTTTAAATGTGGAGACCAAATCTGTATACAATACTCTAGAAAACCCTACACAATTGTTACAAGACTTCCTCATTCCTGTACTCCAAAGCTTTTACAATAAAGTACAAAATGCCATTTTACATTTGTAATAGCTTGCTATATTTGCATGTATATCAACAGAAGTTTCAAAGTTTGCATATTGTTCAGACTAATTTTATTTTACAGCTTTATTCTGTAAGCCTATCATTTTATACCCCTTTGCTGCCCTAAAACACTAAGCAAGGCTCCCTTCCAAAATATATCACTTCACCCTTATTGAGATAGAATTCCATGTGTCTTTTTAGTTCAGCTCTCCATTTTAACATGAGCCCATTAAAAATCCCTCGTCTTCCAAACAGTTTGTAGGGTCTCTCATTTTGGTATCATCAGCAGACTTCATTGTCACTCGATGTGGGTCTAAGAAATTAACTTACACAACAAACTACAGCTCTTGTGATATAGTGGTAGGGTCCCTACCTTCTAGGCCAGAAAACCCAGGTTCAAGTTCCACCTGCCCCAGAGGTGTGTCACAGCATTTCTAAACAGGTTGATTAAAGTAGCTACACTGTGATCAGGAGAACAGTTCTGCACTAGGCCAGACAAATCAGAGGCAAATGTGACACCCTAGTTTGAAATGATGGCCTGTTCAAAGCATAAAATGAACGACTACAGAGAGATGCTGCAACGTTGGACTAAAATACATATGGGAGATGACAGTGTCCAACTGAGTCTCTCAACTTAGGAACCACAGTCCAAAGCATGGAGATAGAGCACAGGCAACTATTCCTGAATATTTGAGTGCTGCATTCCTTGAATAGCGTGATTTGAAAGATTCAGTCATATGGTGATGTGTCAATCAAAGCCTAGGCACCAATTAAAGAACAGTGAGTTAAAAGTAGATGAAGGTAATGAGTAACAGAATAACGTGGACCTGAAAAGCAAGAATCTGATCTGTGGGTAGATGCACAGTTTGTGGTACAGCCCTTCCCTCCTATCCTGCCCGCTGTCCCACCATTGCTAATGAGCCGGGGTTGAACTCAGCTCAGGTTCTAAGCTGGATGGTGAGCCTGCACTTGATTCAAATTGGGCCATCTAGAACCAGTGCAGCTTAAAGAATGGCAACCATTGAAGGAGCAAACAAAAACAGGGGAGTTCAGAGTTGGAGGAATACAGAGACACCCAAGATTTTTAAGACAGTACATTGTAATAAACGGAATTAGAACATAGCAAAATTTGAAAACAAGGACAAGAGTTTTAAGGGTGAGGATGGATGATCAGGGCCATTCCATTAAAGGTATCCCTCACTCACCCACATCCAGGAAAAGCAAGATGTCAGATAGAAAATATCCTTGACTAGTCGTGGAAAAGCTCTGTAAAACGTTATTTACAGCCTTGACTCTAAAGCAGCAAGTTGAAGCACATGAAATTATTAACCCTATTCATCACAATTATTACAAATAAGTAACTTAGAAGAGAATGGCCTCTCACTGGAAGTTTGTAAAAAGCCTTTTCGAGAGGCTATGGGGACCTTACTCATATTCTGGTCAATTCATTCCTAAAGACCACAACCTCTGATAAGCAATTCTTATTAACACAGGCCCAAATCAAACAGATAGGTTAGCATGTTGCTTAGGTGGGAAATGGAAACTTCACTTTATGGCATGGAACAAGACGACCAGTGTCAAAAATTTAAGTCACATTCAGGTCATCTCTGGTTCCCTATATATTTTGAACTGCATCATCAACTCAGGAATTGTTTTGGATTACATACTAGGGCTAAAAGAAAGAAAATAGATGAAACAGGAATAGATGGGAGAATTCAGCATAAGCCGAGGGGTTTGGGGTTGCGGTGGGGGGGGGGGGGGGGCCGCAGAATCTTAGAATCAGAACAAGGCCAAAACCAAGTCTTAGTCCCACTATCCAGTCCCCTCAGCTTCACAAAAAGTACTGACAGCAGCAACAGGAAAGAATTCCCAGCAACTGTAGGAGAAACAGAGGTGAGACACAACATCTGATCATGTTGATAAAACATGTTGGGGGCTTGTGAAGTAGTGGTAGTGTCCCCGTCTCTTGTCCAGAAGGTTTGGATTCAAGTCCCACCTGCACCGGAGGAGTATCATAACAAGTCGGAACCAGGTGAGTAAAAATAATCACAGGAGACAGAGAAACGGGACGTGAGGGGATTGCTTTAACAACACATTGTTGATGTACCATATGGACTGCAGCAACAGTCAAAAGGCAGTGGCTTTCCACTGCCTACTCCAGAACAATTGGGGATGGGCAACAAATTCTAAACTTGTCAGTCACGCTCTCATTCTCCAATTTGTAAAAATTATGCAGAATGATTTGCAATGAGCCTTAGATAAATTCCCCATCCGTACAGCTGCAAAGAACAAGACCATCATTATAAAATCACAAAACAAGCCAAGCTCTCAGTCTCCGCACCCCTCTCTGTCCCCAGATTCCAGTTATCACTGACACAATAATTAAAACCTTTCCATCCCAGCTAATATCCAGCCCTGTGCTGGGTTACAAATGACGTGTAATTTCAACCAAGAAAGGGCTCTTGGGATTCCCCACTCGATGCTCCATCTGGTCACAACCAAGTTGATTTCTGCTCTTCCTACAAGACCTACACAGGCTCCTGAAGAGGCAGAGATGCTTTGAATATTTGCAGTCCACAGCATCGTGGCAAAAGGACAGTGAGTAAAACTGTTGTCAGATTGAACCAACACATGGATCAAATGTAAATGCTCAACAACATACAGGCAGAAGTTCAAATTTGCTCCGCTGCCAAAAATGACATAACTGAGCCAGGGAAAGGAGGGATCTAGGCATGTATCTCCTTTCCCCAATTGATTGCTGCCCCCGAGGTACCGACAAAGTATCATTTTTGGAAAGCAGTGCCATCTCTGACTCTGGGTTGTGTTTGTCTGGGTGGCAGATAGTAACCCCAATCCAGAAAGGTGACCGCACAGTCCAGGCTGACACAGGCACTGCAGTACAGAATGGTGCAGCATTGTTTAGATGAGAAGTTCAACTGAAGACCTCTCAAGTTAGTATAAATTATCTCTATTTCAAAGAAGAGAATGGGCCGTTTCTCTATCTTAACTGATATTGCAAAATAATACAAATACATCTTAATCAATCAGTAAACTGTGGACTTTCTGTTGCTCAACACTTGAACAACTTCCAAGAATCCAGTCCCCCTGCTATAAAATATATTTCTGTTTGTTTATGTTGAAACACTGAGGCAGTGATTCAATTCAGAGAAAGTGGGAGAACTGCCAAGTGCCTGGCTTTAATTTGCATCTGAGGAGATTGAGGAAGAGCAGATTGTTTACCAGGAACTGAAACCAGCTGCACAGAGCCACAGAGGTATAAACCCAAGATATCAATATTCTACCCGTGGTGCCCAAGAATTGTCTGCCCACCTAACAGTCCCCTTGCCCTGCCCTCTGTTTCCCCAAGGGGATGGATTGCCCCAAGCCCTGTGAGCGAAGGCTCCACTTTGAAATCCCAAGTCAAGTAATATTCTCTGACCTGGGTGTCAGCGACATTTCCCCCAACTTGGTCCATCCCCACCTCACAAACATGTACATCGCTGGATTCTACACAGGATCCCTTGAAATTCCCAGGCGAGTTAGGGATCCAGTGTTAAACATGGCTCCCCATTCCTCCACCAGCCAGGATCCTTCGCTGCTAATTGTCACCGGACTACATACTAGGGCTAAAAGAAATAGATGGGAGAATTCAGCATAAGCTGGGGGGATGCAGAATCTTAGAATCAGAGCCAGGCCAAAACCAAGTCTTAGTCCCACTATCCAGTCCCCTTAGATTTACAATGACGATGATGACATGCAAGGGTTTGTCACAGCTACGAGTGACTGGACTAGAAATTGGCTGGTGGAGGACTTGAGCAGCTGCCGCAAATCGTACAGCTGTTTGGAATCTCTCTTCCTTCCAGAGCCCCCACGTTAAATGTATTTTCCATTTCCCTTCAGGTTTCCCAGCACAGCCTCCATCTCAATAATTTCCCATACATGCCCAGATTCAGAACTCACTCAATCTGCTGCCACTCGCAACTTGCTGTCCTGGATCCGTCTCACTGTGTATGCATTGTCAAAGCCTCCTGTATAAACTCAGCAGCTCCATCCCAAGCCCTCACTATTGACATTGATCCTGGAGACAGACACTGTCATAGCTGCCTCCTCCTTCATTCACTTCCTCTCCACTTGATCTGCTGTACGTATCTGTGAATCAATGAGGAGCTGGTGTTGTCAATAAATAAACACACAATACACACGTTAAAGCAGCAAGACTCCAGTTGTGGGTTCAAAACATTTTCGTATCTTCCTGGAAGACATCATTAAATATTTTGACAGAATTTCTAATTGGCCCAGACTAGGAACAAAGTAGGAGAATTCGGGGGTGGAGAAGAGGGGAACAAAAAAGGGGGGTGGGGAGAGAGAAAAAGACAAGAATTAAAAAGGAGACAAAGTCAAGAGAGAGAGGGAAAGACAAAGGCAGTATATATTACAGCAAAGCATTTGCTGAATGATTTCTGTGCATCCCTTTCACTGCCATGACAATCAGCCAGAACAATAAATCACCAATTTTGTTTAGATAGAGCTGGTCAAAGCACTGAACATAAGAGAAAGTACCAGGCAGATTAGAGGTAGAGGAATTCTGTATTTTCAATGACAGAGTGTTGCTAGATCTGAGAGATGGTACATTTTCAAGAGGAAATAAGAATTGAATGTCTTGGACCGTGATTGTTGGTTTACCAACCAATGGCACTCAAAATCCTAAAAAAAAACGCAGGACAATTGCACAAACTCAGGGCTGTAATAATGACTCTGGATTCCCAAAATGGCTGCAATCCACAAACTACCCATGCATTGAGTCTGGAATGTATTCCCAATAGAAACACTAGCATACTGGGGCAATGCTCACTTACCTAATGTACGGAGAAGAGCAGCCAACATTTAAACCCCATCTGTCCCATGAAACTGCCTAATCACGGGATGGTGATGATTTTCACAGCCTGGGGTCGCAATGCTGTAACGTCCTCCCAAACTGCCAGGTTATCAGAGCTAATCACCATGTTTAAAATGGTGACAAGACAGTGCTAAACTTGATCATTTCTTTAGGGCAGTTACCACCCTACAACCTCCCAATTTGTGCCTTTAGTCTCAATATCATCACATTGTTGATTCACTCCGACAATTGCTCTCACCCCAGAGAGAATGAAAACAACATTCTTTCCACGAGCCTGGACTTCCTCCCCTCTCGTCACCCAGGAACCCTTTACCTTCCCCAGACTCAATAAACCAAATTTCCCTTTGTTTAATTAAGAGGCCAGTCTCCAGGAATTGAACCCACCCAGAACAGCACATTCCAATTGAAAACAAGGTGGAGCTTTTTCCATTCAGGAGTTGGACATATATCTAGGAACAGATGAGAAATGCAATCTATGGATTGGTCCCATGCAGTGACTTTCCAAAGTACTGGGTTTGCCTGAGCTGTGAGTCACTCAAACCTCCCCTAACCTCCCCTCGCCCTGCTCCATGGCTTTGTATCCTTCAGCCAGCAACCTCACCCCAAGGAATGGATTGGTTTTAATTCAGTTGTGGAATGACTAATCTTTAAATCATTAACAGTTTACAATACAATAGAATTGGCGAATGTGCAGCAAGCTCCCAATAAAGTAGCGAGGCAGAGAAGCTGTTATGGTTTCTAAAAGACTCTAACACAGCTGGATCCACACGCAGGGCAGCAAGTTGCTTCAGGCAGCCTCCACGCTCTGCCTCTGGCTAATCGGGCGCCAATAAGATCTCAGTCGAGTTTCAGGAACTTCCGCACGTCAGTCGTTTCCACGGCTTCTACAAAGTCCTCGTAACCCTGTGAGAAACAAGAGTCAGTGTCCTTCACTTTGAGCTTTCAACTACAACCTACATCCAGGTTGGAACATCACAGAACTCTGCATCTCGTGTAGATTTCCCCTAACTTCCCCAGTTGACATCCTTCTCGTCTTCCACCTTCTATAGATCTTCAACTCAGCCAAACCCCTGTTGCCCAGATCCTTGCTTGCATCTAGCCCTGTTCTCCCAGCACTCCAGTGATCACTGACCTACTTCAGCTCCCAGTCTGGCAACATCAGCATTCTAAAGTTCCCATTCTTGTTTGCAAAATTCCCCATGGTCTCACCGCAGCCCTCCCTATATCCTCTAACTTCCCTCTAAAAATCCCACAAGCCTCCAAAACCTCCGTGTTCCTCCGATTCTGGCTTTCTGTACCGCCCGATTTTAATCACTGTAGAACTGGTGGATGTGTCACCGCAGGTGCTGCTTTAAGACATTCCTCAGAACCTGCCTGACTAAACTTAGGTCATCAGTTCCACCATCTCCTCACGAAACCTGGTGTCACACCGTTTGGTAATATTCATGTGAAGCACCATTAGACATTTTCAGTATTGTCTAAGTAGGTGTTGTTCTTGTGGAACAGAAACAGGGGATTCCTCTTTCCTTTTTAAAAAAAGAGAAATTGCATTCTTGCCATCAGTTCTCAGTTTCCAGCTGCAAAGAGTAAGATAAAAAATAGACCAGAGACAGGGGACAAGAGGTGCCATTGTGCACAGGTCAAATTCGGATCCTTATCTTAACCCCAAATTGCGACCATTAGCATGGAGATCTCTCCACTCGCTTCAGAGCCCCCATCCAATCCCACTCCTCACTTGTGTGAACCTGCATTCCTCACCCCTCCTCCTAATCCTCCTCTCCACTCTACCCCATGTTTCAGTGTAGACTAATGAAGGTATGTGACCATCTTGTTGTTTAGTCAGTCATTTTGTATTGAGCCACCAGGCTCCAGAACAACCTGTTCCCAAATTCCTGAGTCAACAACACGACATCAAGTAAACAGGCTGCTCAATTCAAACTAACATTCTGACTGGTTCCAGATAGGCTTCAAAGTCCCTTTATAATAAAAAGAACGGCCACAAGGATGGATGGAATTTGCAGTTATACAAATCATCTTTGTACTCCAAAGAAATTCTGTGTCCCCAATTCACTCCTCATGCTCACCTCACTCAACCCTGACTCATACCCACACCTCAACACTCTTCCCTCGTTCTCACACACAGTGGGCACTATGGGTCCCTCCATTAGTAACTGACTTCTTGGTAGTTGGAGATTTAGCTGGACAAAACTCCAAATGTCTCCACTGATCCTACATGTGAAGACTGGATATCACCTGGAAAACTCATCTCTGATGACTATTGCTGTCTGGGCTGATAATCGTTTGGACACAAAATACTGGAGGAGGGCACCAAATGCCACATTTTGCTGTGGACCATCAGTGACTGTGGCTGATATGAAACCAGTGGGCAGTACAACTTGCACCAGTCTTACCCCACAGTGTTGTTCACCATTGAAGATTTGAGGAGGCAAGGCTTTAGGATTTCCTGACTTGGTCCTCATCTCTTCCTTTAAAGAGTTATTCTGTGCAATGTCAATCATTTCATATGTGATGCCTTTACTGTCCATGACTCGCATCACCTCTGCCTGCTGGGATTTCACCTGAACAAAATAAGCAAAACAGGAGCAATTAGTCAGTCTCTAAACAAAACTCTCCCCTCCACCCCCCGCTCCAGTCAGAAACTTTTCATGAGTGACAGTGACACAATTCTTTCCATCTTCTCTCCCACCTTTTCTGCCCTCTCCCCTTCCTAAGTCTCTTATGTTTCTCCAATTAGCAGCTCCGCCATTCGAAGTTTTATCTTCAGCTGCACAGGCCCTAAAACTTTGGCATGGCCTTTTTAATCCGCTGTACCTCTCCATTTTTCTTCCTCCAAGAAACTCTTAAAACCTGCCACATTCACACATTTTTGGCCACATTCATAATGGTTTATATGTGGCTTAGTTTTAAAACTTCAGTAACACTCCTGTGCAGTGCCTTGGGACATTTTACTCTGTTTATGGTGCTACATGAATACAAGACCGGAAAAGCTTCTGAGCTTGAGACAGGGAGAGCACAAGAGGGCACCCAACTGGGCAATGTCACTGACCGAGCACTGTGCTGACTCTCCATCTGTCCCCAGCCTCAGTGCTGCCTGGTAACTGCAATTCTCTCATTTCAGCAGACGGCAAAGCTTTACTCTAGTCCGAAATGATGTGAAGAATGGAACATTCATTATTAGCCAGCTGTAAAGCGAGAGAGAGAGAGAGAGAGAGAGAGAGAGAGAGGGCACATCTGGTCTCAGACCTTTCAACAGTCTGTGTACAGTCAACTTCCTACACACTGCTGCTCTTAGCCTGAATTCTGGTTTCTCCCCTAGATTGTTTTTGCATTTTCTCTGGCAGGATTCTTGCTCTCCTGCAGATGTTTCCGGAACAATTCTCTAGCCATCAGTGAAATAAGACAGCACATTCCAGCCTCGCTTGGACTCAATACCTGGGCGGGCAAGGCAGTTTAAAGAATTATTATTGCCATTAGGTACCCAGGAGGCCAAAACTCTCAGCTTTAGATCAGGGAACAAGATGAACAGACAGGAACAGACCAAGAACTTCAGTCAAAGATCACTGCTCCAGAACCATCTGTAGCAAACTTTTAAATATTTAGAGAACGAGTGATTAGGTAGGAAAGAAAGACAAAGGAAATGAGGAGAAAACAAAGTTAGGGCAATACAATGCATAAAGTTTCATTGTGTAAATACCTTAAGTAACTAAGCCTTTAAAAAGGACCTGCAACGATCAATGCTTATTCCTCATGGTTTGGTGACTGCTTTGGACAGTTTCTAACCCATTGGTAGAAGTCAGGAGAACTTGCCCCTATTCTGTCCTGTCACAACAGTAAGAATCCAAAAGGTTAAGGGCAGCATCTTATGGAGTAACAATTAGCCTTGATGCAGCCCTTTACTGCTCAACTCATGGCTCAGAACCCTCATCGGTTAATGGCCTTCACCATTCTGCTCATCCCACTCAGTGCCAATTAAAGAGTTTAGATGGGGATCTATAACTTATAGGAAAATTTGAAAAAAGACCATTGAAGTCCCTCTGTCATAACCTGAAATCTCGTTTCTCCCATTGAGGCCTCTCCTTGTGGTACTCCCAATGCTTCTGTTGATGCCTCCAATCAACATGCTATGACAAACTTCAAAGACCATTTATTCCTCCTCTACGAATCTTTTACTATTATGGTCCAGAAAGAATGCTTCATCTAAAACAAAAAAAAATCCCTACTGTACTCTCTTTGGAACTTCCAGTAAATCAGCTCAGATTTTCCAAGCCCTCAGAGTATCTCTACCAGCTCCCTCTGCAACAGCTACCGAAATTGACACAGAACAACAGGTACAAGGTAGATGGTGCAGGCAGAATCTGGCTGGGTTTGCATTGCAGTGAGTTTGAGACATCAGAAGTAACATCATAAGTGTAAAAGAGCAGAGAAAATAATAGTCTGGGTTCTCCGGCTCACCTTGTTGGTATGGGGGACAGTCCAGAACAAAGGGGTGGGTCAAACATGTAAATAGAGCTGGACTGTTCACTGATTTCAAAGTACCACTTCACAGAAGGGATGGCGAAAATGCAGTCATTTCCTCTTAATACCAACAAGGTGAGCCAGAGAACCCAGACTATTATTTTCTCTGCTCTTTTACACTTATGATGTTACTTCTGATGTCTCAAACTCAATGCAATGCAAACCCAGCCAGATTCTGCCTGCACCATCTACCTTGTACCTGTTGTTCTGTGTCAATTTGGGTAGCTGTTGCAGAGGGAGCTGGTAGAGATACTCTGAGGGCTTGGAAAATCTGAGCTGATTTACTGGAAGTTCCAAAGAGAGTACAGTAGGGATTTTTTTTTGTTTTAGATGAAGCATTCTTTCTGGACCATAATAGTAAAAGATTCGTAGAGGAGGAATAAATGGTCTTTGAAGTTTGTCATAGCATGTTGATTGGAGGCATCAATAGAAGCATTGGGAGTACCACAAGGAGAGGCCTCAAATGGGAGAAACGAGATTTCAGGTTATGACAGAGCGACTTCAATGGTATTTTTTAAAATTTCCTACAAGTTATTGATCCCCATGTAAACTCTTTAATCCTGCCCCTATGCTGCTGCTTGGCCTGCTGTATTCATCCAGCTCTATACCTTGTTATCTCCCCCAAAGGAAACTGTTTTCTCCAAAATGATGCCATCTGTCCATTTAATCTTCTTTAAATTGACCTGAACAGTGTAACTGAAAACATTAAGTTAACAAGTGTTCCACATAATCACACACTAGAGTAACAGAGAGAGAGAGACATAGAGGGGAAGAGGAAGCGAGAGACAGGAAAAGAACACTTCCTGCCTTCAGTTTACAGATTTTCGGACAGCTCAAAAAAAAAAATTGACTAATCAGCCCCAAAAGTGACAGATTCCTCAGATCTTGTAACCAACATAGATAGTAAAGGCAAGACAATCTATCTATATCTAGTATTACTCGATTAACCTGTGTTTCTGGTTTTAATCAGAGCATCCTTTTTTTAAAATAAAAAATCCTGGACAGATGGAAATTACTTTATTTTATGCAGTGAGTTGCTGAAAGGGTGGAGAAACCAGATTCAATAGAAATAGTCAAAAGAGGATTGTATAAAGAGGAAGGTGTATGAAGGGCAATGGGGAAAGTCGAGATCGGAACTATTGGTCTGCTGCGCCAAAAAAACGTTCAAAAGTCAAATGCACAACAAGCCTAGAGGTCTCCTATGCCGAAACGGGATTCTAGATGGGAAACAGAAAACACAGGAGCACCTCAGCAATGGGAGGCACAGGTCACATTCTCCTTCCCCACCCCTACTAGGTCACCAGCCAACTTTCAGGCACCAAAATCATACAGATTGTTTCAAACATTTTCTGCTTTACCATCAAACACCCTGGGTAAGCAGAAAGTGAAAAGGAGGCTGGTGTGTTTGACAGATTCCCACCCATTTCACACTGAAGAGACAGAGACAGAGACAGAGAGAGAGAGAGGGAGAGGAAAGAGTCACTACAAAGTAATTTATAAACAGTATAAACAGTGATTTCAAAAGGAGCAAGGATTATTTAGTTCAAATAAAAGGACTGGAAGTTATGAGGCCAATGAATACAGATGATTAAATACTTAATGAGGTGTCAGCAGTGACCAAGCTTTCGAAATGTCAAAGCACTGCTGCTCAGTCCACTGCAAGGATAAGTTAGAAAAACAGTCTCTCAGGAATCTTTTAGTTCTCCAACACATTGGCAGGTGGATTTTCAAATTGAAGGTGCAAAATACCTGGGAAAAGTTTGAGTCACATAAAAACTTGGGCAGGTAAGGATATCAGGTTTTCAGAACATTAATGAACCAGTTGGTTTTTTATGGCAATCTGGTAGTTTTGTGGTCACTTTTAGTAAAAGCAGATGGTTTTCAAAATAATCTGGAAATAAAAACAAAAGTAAGAAACTGCGATCAGGGAATGTGAATTCTCATTCTCTGGTTTAAGATCTGTAAACCCATCATAAAGCACTACTGCCCAACATAATCTTTCAGCAAGGAACAGGTTGGGGGAGATTCAGTTGCAACAAGTCGTGAACGAGCCTAGCTGTGGCAGGGTCACAGACGTGGTGAAGGATTGAAGAAAAACAAAGCTTTTTGTTTTAATTGAAAGAGAATCACAGCCCTGCTTGTTCCTCAGAGCTGCATGAGGCCAAATACAGCCATAACCAAAATGCTTTCAAAGTCAAGCCTGAGCTCCACATTTCTAATGTAGTTTGGGCTTCTGGACAAAATCTCAACAAGAACGGGTCCATTCAATGAACTAAACTGGAATTTAAGGTTTACTATTTGATTTAAAAAACAGTCCATCCAGATTTTAAAAAAGCTAAAAGAAAATGATAGCACATAATATTGAGTAGTTTGATTGGCTCATTTTTATCTTTCTTTGATTAATTGCCAATGCTGACTACACAAATCTTTGAACATGACAGGACAAGTCAATAAGGTCACTAAACTCTAAGCTTTACTATTACTGCAGAAAGTACAAAAGCAAGAAAATTATGATAAACCCGTATAGACACTAGTTCAGTTTCGACTGGATCAGTGCATCCCATTCTGGGAGTCACATTTAAGAAAGATGCTAATGTGTTAGAGAAGGTACAGAGTAGATTCATCAAAATAATAGCAAGGTTCAAGACAGCCAGTTTCATGGAGACTAGAGAAGCTGTAATTGATCTGCATTGATCAGAGAAGGTTCAACATGAGAATAAAGAGAAGTGTACAAAATGGAGGCATTTTTCACAGCTTGGTGAAAAGAGCAAGGGAGCGGGATTGATTATTCCAAAATCGATTGAATGACCTTCTGCATTAAGATTTCTTGGCTTCAGTTCTCTGAATTTCATGGATTGGCGACTTCCATTCCTGCTTTTTGCCAACGAAGTTACAATTGAACAGGGTGACCCACATAATCATTTAGTAGGATCTTGTAATTCAATCTATTTTCAACACCCTACCGTTCCCTCTGCGACTGTCCCACAAACTCATTCATTTGGGATCGTCTTTGAAATTGACCAATTTGCAGCAAATTTCTGAAAGAATGTCATACTTGTCTTGAAATAAGAGAGTCCAGATTCTCCCATCACCTCACTGATCTACATTTGCTCCTGGCCCAGAAGTGTGTTGGTCTTAAAATTCCCATTCTTGTTTTCAAATCTCTTCCTTCTGTCTTGTAACCCTCATGTCTGTATTGCTCAAATTTCAATCTCTTGCACATCCCAAATTTTAATCATTCCACCACTGGTGGCTATATCTTTAGCCACCTAAGCTGAAAGCTCTGGGATTCTCCCTTTATCTCAATCCTCCTTTAAGGAGGTCCATAAAACCTCACTTTGACCAAACTTTGGATCATTTGTCCAAATATCTCCCTCATATGTCTAAAACACAGATTTTGTTAGAGAATGCCTTGGGATATTTGAATACATATAATTTCACCTAATGCACGCGTCTGAAATGTTAGCTTATTTGCGCAAGCAACAGAGGAGTTAGTTCTTATCTGCCTGAACATGACTCAATGTCCACTGGTAAAGCGTGCTTGTTATTCATGGCAAGGATTTCTAAAATGCAAAGGATTCATCAAATCACATTAACCACAACTTCTGCCACTTTCTGAAGGCATCACAGAAAGATACAACTAGGCTGGTGTTCACAATTCCCAGTCAAAAAAAAATCAATCCTTGAAAAATGACCTGAATAATAGTCAACATTAAATTCCATTAAGACTCATTAATGAGTCAGTCTAGTCCTGATTTAGTTATGGTCCCAGTGGTACTGGCTGATTTAGTCAAAATCTACATTTTTAAAAAAACCCTAAGATTCCTAGCATGATCTCACATTCAGCAAGTGCCACACAATGGCTTATTGGGGCGAGGAAGATAATCAGGAGAACTCTCCAAGATAACGCTCCCCCCCCACCCCCAAAGCTATTATTATGAGAAAGGAGAGTAGAGGCAAAGCCGTGGTTTGCACCAGCTGAAACACTAATGGAGCTGATGTCGAGGAATATTCAGAGGAGTAGGTGGTGTCGGTATGACAGAAAGAATACAGGAATAGGGTAGGGCAAAACTAACAGCAGAATTACAATATTGGTTTCAAAATTGTTTTTGAATGAAATCATAAATGGGTGGCGTTGCTTCAGCCTCGTTATTCGATGATCGGGCACAAATAAAGCCTCCAGTTTGCCCATACCTTGTCTTTAAGGCCGTTTTTTGCTGGGTTACTGTGTATCTGCAAACTGTAAGGTTGCGGTTAACAATGTTGCATTACCGCTACTCGGTTTCCAACAACCGGGTGTGTCAGTTTCTCAGCCCCTCTATTCCGAAACAATGCTCGGCAGGATCTCGGCATCCCCTTCCCCCTTGCTTCAGCCCCTTCCGTCCCCGGTACACACTCACCTCCCTAGAGCCGGTCACAGTGGTGTAATACAATTTCACACTCATCTTGCTCTGTCTCTGCAGCTCTCACTCTCAATACTGACAGTAACATCCGAGAAACACTACGCCATGTGATTTAAGAGGGCCAATTGGAACAGTTGCTCCTCCTCACGTAGGGACCAGTTTAGGGAACATCCCCAAATGAAAACTCTCCATTTCAGTCAATTCCAATGGCTCTGAAACACAGGTACATGGTTAACAATCGGATTCATCTAATTTCGCAAACAAAAAGACATCGAGAGACAGAAAACAAAGTGAGATCTGGATAAACTTAAAGATCAGGCTATCAATTAACGAAAAGGCACTCCCCAAATATTAAATATTTGTCAATTTTGTGCTCTGCAAGTTTTTGGTCTAAAGTTCTTTTCAGCATATCTTTCCCAGCAAACACCATTAATCAGAGAGAGTAAAGATTAATTTACACTGTTCCATAAAATTTCCTGGTGCGGGTAAAACACGGGTTAGTAAGCAGGTTGTGCGGTTAGTTAGTTATATACAGTATCAACAAAAGCAGAAGGCCACTCGGCCCGTTGAACCTGCTCTGCTATTTAATAAGACCACGGTTAATCAGATTGCAAGCTCAAATTCACAATCATGCCTACTCCTGATAAACTTGCACTCCTCTTCTCACCGAGAACCTCTGTCTCAGACATTCAGACTTCGTTTCCAACGACTTTTCAGGGAGAGTTCCAAAAAAAAACTCGTGAACCCTATTTCTGGAGTCTCCCAATAAGAGGAAGCATCCTTTTCATATTTACCTGGTCATGACTCCTCAGGATCTAAACTGATTCATGAATGGCTAATTATGGTTTATATAGCTCAAAAATCACGTTTACTTTTAATCTTCATCCAGTATTTCCTCTCGAAAATATGTGGTCAACAAAATACTAAATAAATTGTTAATCTGAGCCAGAGAATACCAAACTCTCTCAGACTTGCCTACAACAAAAAGAGTTGCACATGTCTCCCAGGAGATTCTACTCAGGGCTCTGTCGGAAATACAGAGCCGTACTTCCATGCTGTACTACAAGGGCCCTGTCAGAAGAGGGGGGAAAATGGGGGAAATCACACCCCTTATTCCAAAGCAATCAGTTATTGTATTTGAACAGTTACTCAGGAGTTCATTTTGGCATTTAGCACTCAGAAGTTAGATTATTTATTTAACTGCAGTGGAGCCCTCCAAATTCTCCAATTTAAATGGACAGTAGCAGAAGGGTCCAGGCACAGGGGGATTTCCCAGGCAATTCCTGCCATCTGTTAAGCTTTGGATTCCGCAGGGTCCCTTTACAAAAAGTCCCAAATACTTCAGAAACTATTATCTAGCCCTTGGAAAAATCAGGTCATGTCTACAACATTACTTCAGCCAAAGCTGCATGCATCCCAAATCAATTCAGTATTTTTTTTTAAAGCATATTCACTGTGCATTGAAGGAAAAGCTGCAGCCAATTTGTACACAAGATGTCACAAACAAATGTAATTATTGTTCAGGCATTGTCCCACAAAATTAAGGACTGACAAAGTAACATTATCTAAATATCTGGATTTTGAAGTGAACAAAATCCAGTGAACAAATGTGCCAATTTAAAATGCTCCATTAAGTTCTCATCGTGTAAGGGAAGGCAGGCAATCAATTATTTATAGAGAACAATCCAATTTGTTGTTCTTCCCATTCTTGAAGGCAGTGATATTAGAATTTACTCAGCAGTGATCCTTAAAAGTACTATCAATGAGCCTAAATCTTACAAAATGGATATTTGAACAGTATCCCCATCCTATTTTCCAGGCGGTTACTGGATAAACAGCAGAAGCCCAAACAAAACTAATTTGATGTTGCCTGGCCTGGGACAAGGAAGGTAAGAGCCCCACCCAAAAACCACCCAGTATATCAGCAGCCAAAAATTGTACTTGGTTAATTATATACAAGTGGATCAACAGATTGCAAAACTGATTTGCATCCAGCTTTTCACAAGAGTGTGTTTCTGGTTGACACCATCCCTGCACCGATTATCTTCGATTAGCCAATCAATTTCAGCTAAAAGAACTGGGCCACAAAGCTTGAGCTTTTTAAACTAGCAACATATGCTGTGATATATTTGATCAGGCTTAATTTTGACAGTTCCCAAAGGTAATGGAATGAGGACACTAAGTGACAATACAAGTGTTCAGTTTGCAACTTCAAATGTATAGTTGGATAATGACAGAAGATGTGCATTTAGAGTTATATAGCACAGAAGAGTCCAACTTGTCCATACCAACCAGTCCAAAACTGAACTCATCCCATTTGCCAGTGTTTGGCCCATATCCCTTGAAACCTTTGCTACTCATATACCCATACAGATACCTTTTTAATGTTATAATTGTGCACACCTCTACCACTTCGTCTGGCAGTTCACTCCATTTACACATCACCCTCTGCATGAGGAAGTGGTCCCTTTTCAATCTTTCCTCCCACCTTAAAATCTATGCCCTCTAATTTTGGAGCCCCCTAAAGAAAAGACCTTGGCTATTTACCTCATCTATACTCCTCATGATTTTATAAACTTGAATAAAGGTCACCTCTCAACCTCCTATGATCCAGGGAAAAAATGTCTCAGCCTATCTAGCCTCTCCTTATAACTCAAGCCCTTCTAGTCTCTAACATCCTCATAAATCTTTTTTTGAACCCTTTCTAGTTTAATCACATTATTCCAATTGCAGGGTGACTTCACCAACATCTTGTACAGCTATAATAAGACCTCCCAACTCGTGCATTCAATGCTCTGACCAATAAACGCAAGTGTACCAAAACACCTTCACCGCTTGAGACTCCATTTTCAAGCAGCTATGTACTTGGACTCCTAGGTCTGTTTGACAACACTCCCTAGGGCCCTATCACTAACTGTGTAATTCCTGCCCTGGGTGTTCTTTCCAAAATGCAACACCTCACATTTATCTGAATAAAACTTCATCTTCCATTCCTTGGCTCACTTGATCAATATCCTGTTGTCGTCTTAGGTAACATTCTTCACTATGCAGTAAACCACAAATATTGGTGTTACATGCATGCTTACGAACCATGCCTCCTATATTCTCATCCAAATCATTTTATATAAATGACAAACAACAGTGGAGTCACTGATCCTTGCAGCATACCGACTGTCCGAGTGAGCAACCTGTCTACTACAGCCCTCTGTCTCCTACTGAATCACATACAATCAAACAGCTTTTCCCCAAAACGAGTCACCTATGGCAATTTTCATCTACTAAACACAATTAAATCACCCATGTTTCCAACTGTTAAATTTACACGCAGAGCCCAATAATGGCAAAGCTGTGCATTTTATTCACAAATTTCTTTGAACAATTTGCATTTTCTAATCAAAATAAGTATGTCTCAAGGCATTTTATTGTACTGATCTCAGACAAAATTTGATACTTGTAATGAAGGGTGTGTTTTTTTTTGAAAGTTTGGTTTTAAACTAGTAAAATTAATTCTCAACTAGGTCAGTCTTTTAACTAGTTTTAAACCAGTACGTGTCAGACAGCAGATGACGGAAGGCTTCCACGAGTGCAAATGGAAGTTTACTTAAATTGTGGGGTGCACAGAAGGAGGCAGAAAAGATACCATTCTCTTAGAAGCTGGGATGAGTAAGATTATATTAATGCTTTTTAATTTCAGTTTTAAAAAGGATACCTGACTGAAGTCAGCTGCAGAAAGTTTGTCCTAGACAAAAAGAGTTTTTTCAGAGCAGTTAAGGGAATAAGTTACCTTACCCTAAGGGTTTCAATTTGTGAAAACTTCCAAACTGGAATGTCTGGTTAGAAATTTGCATTGTTAATCAAAGCAAAGTGTCGAAGATCTTAGCTGACAAATTCATGGAAGAGACTTCAAGGGTCAGGAATGGAGGGGAGAAAAGAAATGTCAAGTCAGACAGACTTGTAGAGACAAAATTTCCTCGATTTTGATTAACTAAAATTTTGTTGGAGCAGATAAGATTTTATTTTTCCAGGCATTTAAAATTTTTTAAACTTTTTTTTTGGGGTTGGGAGCAATGGCCTGGTGGTATTATCAGTCTACTGTTAATCCAGGAGACTCAGGGAACATTCTTTGGGCCTGGTTTCAAATCCCACCACAGCAGATCATGGAATTTGAATTCAATGGAAAAAGAAACCTGGAATTAAAGAGGTTAAGTGATGACCAGAATCCATTGCCAATTAAATCAGAAAAACCATCTGGTTCACTAACATACTTTAGGTAAGAAAAAAATCTGCTATCCTTAGCTGGTCTGGCCTACACGCGACTCCAGACCCACAGCACCGTGGTTAACTCTTAACTACCATCTGAGCAATTGGTGATTGGGCAATGAATGCTGGCCTAGCTAGCAACATCCTTATCCTGACAATGAACAAAAGTAGGTAGTTGGTTTATTTTTCTTTCGCACAAGAACATTTTATTATTAATACCAAATCTGCAACCTGAGGTGCTTATGTTTAAGTGAAAGTCTGCAACATCAAATTAAAAAGGAACCTAAGTGATCTATCAAGCTAGACTTCATTTTGGGCTGTGACTTGCCAGCAATAAGTGGGATCACAACCGGCCACAATTGTAAGGGGGTGGGATGGAGTTTCAAGTAGTACTTAAAAATAGAGAAAGGTAGGAGTTGAAAATCAACAATGTACAAAGAAAAAAAAACGACTGGAGGAACACCATTCTCAGCAGAGCTGACAAAGATAGGAAGGGGATGAAAATTTTAAGTAGTGGCTTTGCCAGAGTGGGACTCAATTAAGTAGGGCAAGTGTAAAACTGAAAGCGGCCAGTGAGAGACATTAGAACCTGGAAGTCTGTAATACTACAATCTCCTCCCGCAGAAGGAACAAATCACCTTGGGCAACCAAACAAACCGTCACCAAAAGAAAACTAGAAGAAAGTCATTATTGGAAACTCTGGGCTGGGATAGATAATATTACTTTCCCTCAAGGGCGTTATCAAAACATGAAGTCAATGCAAAATGATTACAGGTCCTCAGGCACCAGGTGCACAGCCAGTTAAATAGAAAATTTTATTTGCAAATACAAATGTAATTACATATGAAATTTATAAATATTCTTACATTAAAAATGTACAAAAATTGTAATAAAATTAGTACAAACAAACATATTTTCAAGGCAAAGCAAGGCAGTGTGAGTTTGACTCCATCACACCGATCCTATTCAGATAAAATTCAAGAGATGTCCTGAGCTGCAGTTCTGATCGCAAGGTACACTTTTCCAGTCTTTTCACATATTAGTTATTCAGTATCCTGAAATCTTCATTATTTTCATTATGAAAAAGGAAATAAAATCAATTCATAGTTGGGTAGAAGTTCAGAAACTGGCCAGTTTTACATCAGACAGTCATAATACAAAAGGAAACCTTTCATTGACCAGGATACTGGACAAGGAGAGAGATTAGTGTTAGTTGAAGAGGAGTAATTCCTTTCAATTTATCTTTAAAAATGCACAAGTGCAACAGATGTTAAAAACTATGAATGCTGGAAATCAACTGAAAACAAGCAAGAAGCTGTCAATTTCAGAAAATGCAGTCAAGGGATGTGGAAATTAAAATCTTCTCAATTATACATGAGTTACAACTCGACACCATATTATATAGCTTTATCTGTCTGCAGAAAAACGATGCATCAGTTATCACCTCTCCCCAAGGAAACCAAGGATCTTGAGTGAACACTGCGCAGCATTGCTTGGTCTAACAAATAACCATTGATCATTTCTGGCCCATGGGATTTGCTCAATGCAATTTACACAAGGCTAAATGCATTACTTTCAGTGATGTCTCTCTGCACAGTGAATCATAACAGACGCATAGTCAGGCACTGCCATAATGATATGCTCTTTTCGTACTATGCTAGTGCATAATTTGAAAATCTCAACTTTACAGAACAGAATGTGGTCCAGTTCTGAGATTCTCAGGACTATTGAAAGACTACAATTCATTTAAAATAATTGTAATTTCAAGTTTCCTGCAGAATTTAGAAAATTAGTTTGATATGAGGGTCTGGCAGTGGAGAGTTGTCTCAATTCAATTCCTAAGTTCCCAATTTTCACCAAGGTCCCAAGGTGGATGTGAAGTGGAAACATTGTCAAACAGGTTTCATTGAGAAGTTAGGGAACATAGGCAGGGAGGGCAGAAGGCTAATGGGAAGAGCGTAGTCCTGACCTGGGATTGGACGATATAGGCACTGGGTGTCGGAAATGGTCCAAATGGACTAAAATACTTCATTCTGATGAAAGCCAGCTTCACCACTTTTAAAAATACAAGTTTGAAAATGAAAAGAGCTGGGGATAACTACACACAGTTTACAGTGTGGGCTAGGGTAATTGCACAGATGCATTACAGTCCAGTTTGCACCATACCACTCAGTATCTCTGTCTCAAATAATACCAGAACATGCTCTCCAGGAAGTGTCACAACTTCCTATAATGAGATTGGGATGGGTAAATCATGGAAATATTACCCTAAACTTGATCTATCCTGCTGATACACTGTTAAGTTGATGATTAAGCAATTCACTCCTTTATATCTGAAAAAGTGTACACCTGAGAAGATTAAGACAGTTGGGCTTAAAAGTAGTTTATACTTGGTCTCAAAATGATTAATTGTAATACCCCTCTCAAAGAGCAGATTAACCACCCCTAGGATTATACTTTCACTGCTAAACGTCTGGAGTTAACAGACAGAATTGCAGGCAATCGAGGAGCTGCCATTAAATACAAAAAGTTAAAATAGGAATTGCTGAAAAAAACTCAGCAGGCCAGAAACCATCCGAAGAGAGAAAGAGATAACGCATTCATTCTGAAAAGGCTCCGTACAAATATTAACCATGTCTCCTAATCCAGATGCTGTCAGGCCTGCTGAGTGCTCCTATTTGAATTTCAATGCAGATCTCCAGCATCCACAGTATGTTGTCTTTATAGTTGCTACAGAAGTTACATTGCCACTTTCACTAGAAACAAGAGAATGACATTACTCAAAGTGAGTGCACAAGCACTTGTTTCGCAGTTTGACTATTTATTGAGGTGCAGACAGAGAAAGGCAGTTGCCTGTTTAATGCACAAAGAAAATGCAAGTTTCACAGCTGCAAATTAGATCACTTCTTTCTACCTTACAAGAAACCTAGTTGTGGCAGGTTTGTGAACTTCTTTCCTGATTTGTACTCAATCAAGGCAATTACCAGAATATCCAATACAAAAATCCAGTGCAGTGTCCTCCAAACCCACTCCCAGTGCACACATTTACTGCGTAATGCAGTTGTCTCCCATGTCCTGAGCATATCGATCCGAAATCCTAGTCCTCAACTCATCGATGTCTCTGCCCAGTTGCCTCACTTCAGCCAGTCTCTTGGTCAGTAGCTCCGTGTTCTGCCAATTGCCTTCTTCTGCACTGGAGTAATGCATCGCTGAAGAAAGCAAGTAATTCAACACAAGAACATAAAGCAGAGACCAGGAAAAACACCAACCAATCTGTCCAGTCAATGGAGGATTATCTTTAACAGAACCTAGCCCATTCCTACCTCAAACTCCATGTCCGGTTAGTTGATCATCCATTCCGTCCCTATCTCAACTTTAAGTGTAGAAAAGATGAGGAGCTTTCACGTCAAGCACACGGTCAGTATTGTGTACTACAGACCAAGATTAATAACAACCAGAATGCCTGTTTTCTGCCTGATTCGACAACATTCTACAATAGACCATCATTTCTACTGCAGAAACTCCTCACCCAAACCTGAACAGTGCCAATCTATGCACGAGGCCTTCAACAGGACAGAGTTGATGGTGCCCAAACACATTTCACAGGATTTGCAATCAACAGATTGTGTCCGTTACAGCACCTAGCTGCTCTTTCCATCAAGCCCTGTCCTTCATTTCCCCTCCAGAACTTTTAAAATACCTCCCTCCACCCCACCAACAGCTCAATATCTACTGTTGTAGAAGCATATTCCTTCATCAATCTAGGCAACTTCAGCTTATTTGAGCCTTGAACCCCTTGAGTTGAGCAAGAAACTGAAGTAGGAACTACACCCACTGGATTACCCCCCTCCAATGGCTTAGTTATCCCTTCAAGTCAACTGTACATTCACTGATAGGAATTACAGCTAATTATCAAACTTTCAAATCTGTCAATAGCTCCCTGTAAAACCTGTGCCATCCTTCAAAGTTAGATTTGGACAATTGCTATTCCTAGTACTGAATTTGAGTCAATAAATGGATGCAGGTTTTTTTTTTGAGATTGATAAGTAAACATGGAAATGTTAAGTGGAAGTTCTACCAACTTATCTAAAATGAGAGAAGAACTATCAATCTGCTTTTCCCTACAACTAGATCGTAATCAAGAAATGTAATTTCAAATTTCTTCTCCCACCTTTCCTGAAGGCAGTCAGTTACTCAGACTATGGGTCAGTATGGCAGGACCAGAAACCACCATGAGTGACCACAAGAGGCCACTCTTTGTGCTTATGCAGAGTAGTCATCAGGATAATTGAACATTGGGAGGAGGGGGAGGTATGGGAATAAAGGTAAAGAAAAAAATTATGGCTGATTTAAATACCATCTTACAGGACAGTATTAAAATGTGCAACATATTCACTGACTGGACAAGAACATTACCAAGCAAACCAGGTTTTAAAAATGATAATTTTAAGATCACTCTGCTCAGAGTCTATTGCACATGCACATTAAGTCCCAGTCACCTTTCACATCTGTGCTCACTGAAATACAAAGCAAAATGCATATTTTTAAGATTCTTTGATTTTAAAATTCACTCCCTGCTCTTGCCCCTCCAGATTTAATCTTCTTCAAAATCCCACTTGAGATATTTGCAATTTCCTAATTGGGTTACTTCAACATTTCTATTTTAACTGCTCCATCGTTGATTGGTCTCAGATGCCTAGATCTCAGCTCTCAAAGTGTCTCCCTAGATCTCTCCTCCTTTACACTGCTCTTCAAAACCTACCTTTGACTATCCATCTTCATACTGCCTTGCATAGCTAGGTCTCAAACTGCTTTATAAACAATTCAGTGTAGATTCCTTGGAGATTTTATTACATTCAAGGTCCTGGATAAATACAAGTTTTGACAACTGATTCTAGCATTTTATGTATAGAAGTTTATTCTTAAAATATCCATGCTGGGATTTTCATCTCAAATTCTCTGGGCTAATAATCCAAACACCAATTCTCTACTATACGGTTTTGGATGCTCATGTGCTGTCATTAGGAAAGGATTATTCCAAGAGTGCAAGCACACTGGTTACTTACATTGGATCCCCAGCAGCAGAGAGAGGTTGGGATCTTTGCCTTGGGTTCTCTGCGTAAGAACGTTACAGATCGCCTGAAGATCATGCAAACTCCTAGCCAGCTCACGATGCAGCTTCTCCAAAAGCTGCATGCTTTCAGACGGAGGCTGCCTGCTTTGGTCCAGCTGTCCCAACTGTTCCTGAAGAGTCAAATTCCTTTCAATCAGCTCCTGATTCTGGGCAGAAAGCTAGAAAAGACAGCAAAGTACAAGTTGTATCTTGATACACCTAACTTTCTTTTTAAAAAACAGTCTTCTAATTTGTGCTGAAGCCTTGAGCTGTAACTGTGTTTTAAGTTCTGGCACACAATTGTATATTCATAGAATCCCTACACAGTGTGAAAACAGGCCCTTTGGCCCAACAAGTCCATATCAATCCTCAAAGCATCCCACTCAGACCCATCCTGCATAACCCAACTAACCTACACATCTCTAAACACTATGGGCAATTTAGGATGGCCAATCCACCTAGCCGGCACATCTTTGGACTGTGGGAGGAAACCAGAGCACCTGGAGAAAACCCACGCAGACACGGGGAGAATGTGCAAACTCCACACAGACAGTCACCCGAGGATGGAATCGAACCCGGGTCCCTGGCGCTGAGGCAGCAGTACTAACCACTGAGGCACTGCGCTGCTCTTCTCCATCACTAACTCCCTTTTCCATTTATACATAAAATAATTAATCTGCTTCGTAATATCAGTCTCAGTTTTGACTTTGGGATGGGGTGGGGATTACATTATTCAGCAGTCAGATGACCTATCTGAAGGGTTCCACACTAAACCAAGGAATTGTCAAAACAGCTTGATAATGCCCTTCCACCCTAATACAGTTTACCTTCCTAGGAAGGCATAACACAACTGGCACTTTCACCAAATGTAAATTTACACCCAGATTCAGGCAAACACACACAAGATACAGCTACTTGTGCCATTATTTAGCTACATACTAGCATCTGATGCACAGCAAACACTAGTACGTAAAACTGGTTAACAACCGGCTTTGCGCGTTACCTTCACATCAGTAAGAATCCACAATCGGGTTATGCACCATTTTATTTAAGTTGTTTATACCCAACAGGTACAGTGTATCACAAGGGGTGTGGTTCTATACCAACAGCTATTGCCACAGCTACCTCTAGTTTACGGTTGGGCAATTGTGGAAAGCACTGGTAGGAGAGCAGAGGTGACTGGATGGGAAAGTACCATCCTGACAAGGGCTTTCAAACAAAAAAGTTACAAATCTAGCTTAAATGTTTAAGTGTACAGTGGAAAGAAATTAAAATCAAAATATTATACTAGGCTTGAATATTTGCTGCATTAAAACTAATGATCATTATTGTACAGCCACAACACAAGCTTACATTCTAATGACAAGCTATACCACCCACTTTAAGAAAATGGAGAACAGCAGATTCAAAGGAGCTAGTAACCTGTTTAATAGGAGCATGTACAGATAATAAAGGCTGTTCACACAGCCAAAGGATCAAGATGTTTATTCCTTCTCTTTGTTTTCAAAAGAAAAAACATACATGGAATGTGGGCATTGCTGGCCAGATGAGCACTTATTGTTTTTTTAAATTGTCCTGGAAAAGGTGATGTGAGCTGCCTTCCTGGAACCATGCAGTCCATGGTGTATAGATGCACCCGTTGTGCTGTTCCGAAGAGAGTTCCCAGTTTACGACTCAGCAACAATGAAAGAACGGCCATATTGGTCTAAGTCAGGATAAAGTGTAGCATGGAGGGAAACTTGCAGGTGATATCATCCCTCAAACATACTACCCTTGTCTTCCAGCTACTAAAGGTTACTCGTTTGGAACATAATGTTGGAAGAATCTGGTGAATTACTTTAGATGGTGTACACTGCTTCCACAATGCATAAGTGATGCAGGAATAAACATGAAATACTGCAGATGGGGTGCTAATCACGTAGTCTTTTTTGCTGTGTGTCAAATTTCTCTCATCCAGGCAAGTGGTGAGCATTCTATCAGATTCCCGATCTCTGCCTTGTAGATGGAGGACTGGTTTTGGGGAAACAAGGGATTCACTTGCAGCGAATGCTTTGTCTCTCACCTACTCTTGTGACTACAGTAATATATAGGACTAGTGGAGTTTGGTTTCTGGTCAATGGTGACCAGACAACGCAGAGTGTAGAGGATTCAGCAATAGCAATGACAGAATTTAACAATCGTACCTTGAGGTTCATTCTTTTTGGAGATAGTTGTTGTCTGCTACTGGTAGTTAGTTACCACATAGGAACCTAAGCCAGGCTGAATATGGACATGGGCTGCTCCACTATGAGTCATTAATGGTACTCAACATTCGACAATCAGTAGCAAACACTCCCACTTGTGATGTTATGAGAGGGGAATAATTACCGATGATATAGATGAAGATGGTTGAGTACAAGACACTATCCTGAGGAGCTCACGCAGAGACTGTCTTGGACTGAAATTATTGACCTCCAACAACTGCAATCACCTTCCATTGTGCTTGTTATGATTACAACCAATGAGGAGACTGCCCCTCCCACAACCCCACCCCACGTGAAATTCCCAATGGCTCCAGCTTTCCTGGGGTTTTTGATGCCAAGCTCTTTCAAATGGATCCTTGATTTCAAGGGAGGTCACTCTTACCCATCTTGGTGTTCAGCTCTATATTTGGACCAAGGCTATTAGAAGGTCAGGAGCTGAGAAACTCTGATGGAACTCAAACTGAGCATCAGTAAGCAGGTTACTCTGAGCAAGTGCTCCTTGATAGCACTGTCAAAGGCTTTTCAATCACTTTGCTGGTGATTAAGAATAGACAATTAGCAGTCACTAGCCAGCAAGATGCCAGTGCTGTAGTTGTAGTGGAACAGTTTGGCTAGAGGTTTAGCTAATTCTGAGGCACAAGCATTCAACATTCCAGCAATAGATCTGAAGGCCTATAGCCTTTGCAGTATTCCGTGTCTTCAGCCATTTAATCAATACCAGGGGAAGTGAAGTGAATTGAATTTACAGAATCTATGATGCTAGGGACCTCAGGAGAAGACAAAGGTGGATCATCCACGTAACGCTTCTGGCTAAAAAGATAGCTGCAAATACTTCAACTTGGTCTTTAGCACCAAGGGGCTGGGCTCCCACAACACTGAGGATAAGGACAATGGTGAAGTATCCCCTTCCTCTAAGATATTTAATTGTCCACCATTCACGCTTCCCCCAATATCACAAACCCTCATTCAGCAAGGTGCCAATATAGCAATATCCAGCCCCATGCTTGTTATCTAGCAATATACTGTGCTTCAGCCGGTTGTTAATGTCCAGCAGGTCATAATTTCTTCCCCTCTGTGGGCAGATAAAAACTCACCAGTTCCAAAGCTGCAATTATAAGTCATTATATATAACTGAACTGTAAGTAGGGAGAATGTATTAAGTAAACTAATGGGATTAAAGGCAGATAAGTCCCTGGGGCCTGCACCCTAAGGTGTGAAAGAAAAGGAGATGGCAGAGATAGTGGATCCATAAGTTATAATATGCCAAAATTCCCTGGACTCTAGAAAAGGTACCAGTGTATTGGAAACATGCTACTGTGACACCCTTATTTAAAAAGAAGGCAGATAGGCAAAATGTGGGAAACTATAGACCAGTTAGTTTGACCTCTGTAGTGGGGAAGTTGCTGGAGTCAACCATAAAGGAGGAGATAACTGAAACTTGGAAAAATAAAGTTCAATTCACTAGTGTCAGCATGGTTTCATGAAGGGCAAGACATGCCTAACAAAGTTGCTTGAAGTTCTTTGAGGATATAACCAGCAAGATGGATAATGGGGATCCGGTGGATGTGGTATATCTAGAACTTCCAGAAGGCATTAGACAAGGCGCCACAAAAGACTCGATCCAGAAGGTTAGATCCTAGAGGGATATAAAGGGCACAGTATTGTCTTGTATAGAGGACTGGCTGGCTGACGAATGTAGAGGGTCAGATAAATGGGTCCTTCTCTGGATGGTGAACTGTAACAATGGGTGCCAGAGTTCAGTTCGCTGACCTCAAATATTTACAAGCTATATAAATGATCTGCAAGGACAGAGTGTAACATAGCAAAATTTGTGGATGACACTAAAAGTGGGAAAGCAAGATTTTGATAAGGAGATAAAGAGTTTACAGATGGATATTGATAGACAACAAAATGGGCTAGAATCTGGCAGACAGAGTTTAAAATGTGGCTAAGTGGAAGATTGTCCATTTTGGCCATTATAATCCTGGCATTTATTGCCAAAGGACTGGATTATAAAAGTAACATTGTTGCAATTATATAAAGGTGTTGGTGTGACCTGGAGTATTGTGTCAACTTTGAAGGGTGTGGTGGCACTGGAAGCAGTTCAGAGGTGGTTCACCAGATTCATCCCTGGAATCAAAGGGCTGTCTTACAAGGAGCCGTTGAATAGCTTGGTCTTGTACTTGCTGGAGTTCAGAAGGAACGGGGGGGGGGGCCGGCCGGCCGGGGCGGGTAGTGGGATCTGATTGAAGTATATAAAATACTAAAAGAGAATTGATAAGGTGAACGTCAAACAAATGAGCCTCCTAGAGGGACAGTCTCAGGCAAGAGGTCATAAGTATAGAGTGAGGGCAGGTAGGTTCAAAACTGAAATGAAGAGAAACTACTTCTCTCAAAAGGTTTTGAAACTGTGGAACTCACTGTCCCAAAGTGCAGCGGACAAAGAATCAAAAATCAACAGATCCAAGGAGGAAACAGATGTGTTTTTAATGAGAAGTGGGATAACGGGCGATCAGGAGGAGCCAGGGAAGTACAGTTGAGACCAGGATAAGATCAGCCATGATCATGTTAAATGGCAGAGCAGGCACAAAGGGCTGAATTGTCTATTCCTCCTCCTAATTCCTATGATGCTAGAACTGAATGATCAGGTAGGAATGTCAAAAACCACATGAACAAATAGCTACAGTGTAAAACATTCAGAATTGCCAAGTTCAATAGCTTAAGAAGATCCACTAACAACTGGTCATTACAAAAGCCCATTTTAGTATGTTAGACCAGTTTTGTCCTCAGAGGGTACTATACTTTGAGAACTGCAGCAATCGATGCAAAAGCAGCTTACAAATCACTGTTTTCACCTCTTTCATGGCCTTCCTCAGTAACTGTGATCCATTCTCCTTCCCAGATAGCTCCTCACGAAGACCCTGACTTGTTCCTTCTTCTTGTGCCACACGCTCTTGCAGAGCCTATACGTTTCGATACACAGAAGTAGAGGTTAAAATATTTCAATAATCTCCACCACTGCAGCTGGTCCTAACTCTCCTCAAAAAGTAATGACTACAGGACAGTACCTGGTGACCAAATCAATTGGTGTTCTCTGGCTTTACCAGCAAGGTGCCATCATAGCCAAGCCAAATTTTGTCCTCAGTACATGCTTAATAGCAATAGTCATCTAATAATGATCAGGCCTAGAATACTGAATAATCTTGCCCTCCAGCCCCAAGATACTGAATGCAACTCTGAAATGTGAGCTGAAAGGAGCCTAAGATCACAGGTTATCTGATGTAAGCTAGACAAGTACACGAGGGAAGGAAGTAGAAATGTATGCTGATTGAGTTAAAGTAGGGCAGGAGGAGCTTCTGCACTTTACATTCTATGTAACTCATCTGACCAGATACAGGGCATCCAACAAAATGGTCAGCCGTGCAAAAATCACCTGCTCTATTGACCAATTTTAAGGCAATTGTTATTTACTTATCTTAAAGCATGCCCTTCGTATTATTGAGCACTTCCACATCATTAAAAGCAAGACAGAATGTAGTGTAATCAGAGTTACTGTCACATAGCTTAAACCATCCTAACAACCAAAAACTGCCACTGTCAAAAAGAGTGGTGTCGATTTTGTGCTACAGCACAATCAGAAACTGGTCTAGAACTGTTCATGTTCAGCCCGGAGAGAGATTCAACACTTTCACGCCATCAGCAAGGTCAAGGATGAAGCATAATATGCAGGGCTTAAGAGAGTGTGTCATTCACTTTCTTTTGCCCAGGTAAATTATACAGGTGATTATATTTTAGAAACTTCTTACCTGTACTTGTGAGGTAAGCTGCTCAATGCTTTTTTGTTGTTTATCTATGATCTAATAAACGGACAAAAGAATTAGAAACAGTATCTGAAAAGAGCATAACTAGTTCTAATCTTGTGACTCTTTTACACAACACAATTGTATACAATACACTGGAATATCGAATGCTCCATCTACATTCTGCAAATCTCCTGCCTTCTGCACAATGCCGATAAAGATAGTAGATAGCAATTGTTAAACACTAAGACAACAAAAAAAAATAGTCAAACATTTTTGGGGAATCATGTAATTACAGCATATTTGATGACCTGTAGTGAACCGCAAAGGCTTGCAGGCAATTTCAAATGGGGTGCAATTATTAGACTTCAAGGTGTGTGGAAACATTGTTTCCTGCTGTTTTCCCCTATTACTAATCAAGAATGTATCATTTCATTTATGTTTTTAAAAAAATATCACCGACAGCATTTCTTGTGGTCATGTACGGACAGTAGGGCGTGACCTATCTGAACTATGCACATTGAAGTGAAGGAAAGGACAATAACAGTGCATTGCAAACCACTATTTTCCAAACTGATCCCATTTAAACTCACTGTAACCTTTTCAAAAAGGATAATAAAAACTGGCCACTCCATCCAAAAACTGTGATCAGCTCTTTACCCCCAACCACAAACTTCTTCACAACTAGCTTTCCCTCCCAACTCATCTTCCAATTCTTGTTCTCCAATCCCATTCTGATTCATTCTCTCAGATCTGCCCACCTTTTCCATACTCCCACTATCTAGATTTCCCCAATCACAATGTGTGCAAACTGGAATAGAGAGAAGCCATCAGGACTGAAGCTCCAGGCGTGGGTTCCCTGCCCTCCTCTCCCTCTACCCAATATCTACCAGCCAGTCCTACTTATTAAATAAAAATCAAAACTGGCACACAGCTTTTCGCTGCCCTGATACAGCAGTCAGTCAGAATGTTGATGAATAACTAGGGATTTAAAAGGACTTGTTTAAGTTGAAGCCACAAGTGAAGGCTCCATTTAAAAACAACACAGAAGACAAGCCAGGGACAATTTTCATACCACTGCAGATTAGCCACAAGTGTCCTCAAGAACTAGACAGTGGCAAACTTCGGTAGGAAGTGACCTAATCAGGTTGATGTGTAACTGTTCACAAATATTTCCGCTGTCAGTGTGTTAGCTAAAATGCCATTGTAAATCTGTTCACAGTGATATTTAAAGTAATTTAAGAAAGTTGTCAATCCAAGTTAGGAAGGCGTATGGTGCATTAGGTATTATTGATAGAGGGATTGAGTTTCGGAGCCGTGAGGTCATGTTGCAGCTGTACAAAACTCTGGTGTGGCCGTACTTGGAGTATTGCGTACAGTTCCGGTCACCGCATTATAGGAAGGATGTGGAAGCATTGGAAAGGTTGCAGAGGAGATTTACCAGGATGTTGCCTGGTATGGAGGGAAGGTCTTATCAGGAAAGGCTGAGGGACTTCAGGCTGTTTTCGTTAGAGAGAAGAAGGTTAAGAGGTGACTTAACAGAGACATACAAGATGATCAGAGGATTGGATAGGGTGGACTGTGAGAGCCTTTTTCCTCAGATGGTGACGGCTAGCACGAGGGGACATAGCTTTAAATTGAGGGGTGATAGATATAGGACAGATGTCAGAGTAGTAAAGGCGTGGAATGCCCTGCCTGCAACAGTAGTAGACTCGCCAACTTTAAGGGCGTTTAAATGGTCGTTGGATAAACATATGGATAAGGGAATAGTGTAGATGGGCTTCAGATTGGTTTCACAGGTCGGCGCAACATCGAGGGCCTAAGGGCCTGTACTGCACTGAAATGTTCTATGTTCTAACTGTATTTGGTTCACTACAAATTTAAAGTGGACCACCAGTTATCTCCTTTCCTTGCAACTGCGCTGTTAGTGTGATGTGCAATGCGACATTTACCCACACAAATGAGTAAAATGCAATATAATTTTTAATGATTTATCCAATTTTAGCTGATGCAATGTCTCCTTTGTTGCTTTTGGACAACTATTTTGTTCTGATCTTTAGTACAGCATAACTTTCACTTACTACAGATATTTTAAATATACATGTTTCACGTATTTTTTAGCAACTTAATACTCAAGGACAATGGTGTTACTCATGTACAACCTTTTAATATTTTCTTCTCTATGAAGGGAAGACTAAACCAAAATTTACTTGTAGAGGATTATCATTGAAGTTTCCTTTCCAATTTTTCACTTTTTGCCTTTGGAATTTTGTTGTATTTCTGAAAGGCATTTTGGAAATGTAATTATACCATGACCAGAACAAGGCTTGGTGGTGTGGCCAACCAAAGGAATTGGGGGCTGCAAGGAGCAGGGGAGAAATAGGCTAAAAAGGGCAGGATCTTGTGTCAATAATATTTGTAAAGTTAATTAAATCCTAATTTTTCTTATCTAATGAGTACCACTTCAGTAAAGCCAGAGTTAAAAAAGCACAATGGGTAGTTGGGTCTACACACTAAAGGTGGATATGGAGTCTTCATACATCACTCAGCACAGATTCAACATATTGCCTCATTGACTACAATGAACATACTGTTGGAGTTCTATTTGTTGCAACAGATTAAAAGAGGCATGTGACAAAAGTGCTTAAAATTACAAAAAAGGAACAGAGGAGGAGACAACAGACCAATACTGTAGGGGTCAGTGGTCATTGATTCAACATGGAATGTAAGAGATTTACAAGCAAAGGCAGGACAATCTTCTTCAGAACTGATGCTGCGGATTTCACTGAGGTTTATTGACAGGAGGCAGTACTTATGTAAACATTCAGAATTAGATTGGAGACAGGAAGAAGGGTAAAAGGGATAGAATGGATATGGCAGCCAGGCAGATAAAAGTGATTAAAATTATTTGCTCATGTAGAAGAAAAACAATGACAAAAAATAACATTTTCCATATCTTATCAATTTGAACTTCAAAAAGGAGTAGAGTAAAAGCTCAGCAAGGCTGATGAAATGCTTCCTGTTCCATATCCTCATTTATGGGTGTGCACCAAATCTCAGCAATTGTATCATGGATGCTGGCCTCAGTATTGTTAAAATCCAAGTTCAGGAATGGTATGTCAAAATTTGGCAAGTTTGGTGAACTTCTTGCAGTTTGAATCAGACTTATTTTTTGTTCATAACATTTCTGAAGCTGACTGGTAACTTCTAGCTAATCACAATTTGATTGATTACTCTACAGGTATCCAACAGCTCAGAGCAAGTGGGGGTGGGGGATGCATGGGCTTGTGAGAAGCAGCTGTCTCTTTGTCAATAAAGATGGAGAGAATTATTTGGTTGAAACCTGAAAATCACGAGAACAAATTCATCCAGTGTTTTGAAGTCCTGTAAGAAATTAGAGTGGAACGTGTAGATTCTTAGTTTCAACATTAAGAATACAAACAAGAGCGAGGAGGGATTATCAATTTGAAGTTCAGAGCGTTGTCCTCTACACTTCAATGGCTATTCACCACTAAAATGGTCAAGGATGGTCCCAACCAAGAACAGAGAATCAAAGCATGATACAAACACAGAAACAGAAATAGTCAACGACAAAAACTGCAAGTGACTAGAAGATTAGAATAATTATAGATTAGATAATTTGATGTCTGACAAACTTTAAACAGGATTACAGCAGCAGAGAGACTTGGGGTCTGGTAGACATCTTAAAAAAAAGAAGTTGGCAAATGCCAGTAAAGCAGTTTTAAAACAGTGAAAATCCTAGTTGTTTTAGGTGGGTGCACACAATACCATTAGTGCTGCCTTTAGGATGTTCCAGTGGGAATGCCAGTGCCCAGGCAGGTGAGTTCATGAATCCTCCCAAAGGTGAGCAATACCACTGGCAACAACAGATGAAACCTGGCCTTATCATTAATACTCTTATGACTCGGCATAAGAATTCCCTAAAAAGTACCCCACTTCAACAATTAAACCCCTCAATAAAGCCCGCCTCTCAACACTCGAGCCCCTCAAACTTCCAGAGTACTGCCAAACCCTGCAACTAATAAAACTCCCAAATCAAGAACTTAATCCTGACCTCAAACATTAAACCAAACAACTTGTATTCAGCCTCCTGCATTGCACTTATTTCTCCATCCTTTCCCTGTTTCTTAAATTCTCACCCTTAAGCCCATGTTGGGCTCTTAAAGTCACAACACACAAAGAAAAAGTGCAAAGTTAATGGAGGGTTAATAATTCAAGGTATTGCTCGAGTCTAAACACTTAAACATCGCAAATACAGAGGGAAACGTTACTACCTGACCTCATCTCAGAAACAGAACCCAAGACTGCTCAACAGTGTCAGAAGATCATCAAAGACCAAAACCAGGTGAAACACATCCTAGTAAGACTCCTAAGCATAAGTGTCAAATCTATCATTTTGCCAAAAACTTGTCGAAATAATGAGAGGAATAAAATAGCACTACAAGTCCAATCACCAATCCCTTTGCACAATCTGCATTAGTGCAAGTATTGAATATACAGTAACTGCTGACAAATTGCTCATCTGGCTGATGAGCAATCTTTCACTAATTAGATATAAAGCTGAACACCTCAGTATTACACATGCCACAATACTACACACAACAGAATTCCTACTAAATTGTACCATGTCCAATTATAGGACGGTGTTGTTGAAGCTCAGTTATGACAGCACAAAATAGCAGAAAGATGAGCCTCTTTCTCAGGCTGGAAGTGTACTGGTACAAAGAAAGGATCGCTTGCATCAAAAGCAGCCGGTTTACATTCAAGATTTTTTTTCATGACCTGAGCAAAGGACTGTCAAATCCCACACACTTAAAACAAGAATTTGATTTGTTCTGATTATAGGGTATAAAAGCAGTGTCTGTTTGTGTAATGGAACAGCACACACAAATCAATGCCTGAAACAAACATTAATTAAAATCGAGCAACCTCACTAAATAAAAATGGTCACAGTTTTAGTGACTGTCATATATTTGCAGCATTGGTAATTGCTTTCTCATGAAATGAGCTTCCTTACAGCTTCTGCAGATCTACAGTTAAGGATGGAATTTGATTGACTGCACTAGCCAAATGTACACCTGCAGGAACAAATTTACATGTCCTGCAAACAGTGAAAATCGGTTTTCTGACTGGCTAATCACTCGCCCTCAAAATTATTGCTCTCATTGCTGCAGAAGACTACGGAGGCCAAGTCATTGAGTGTTTTTAAGACAGAGATTGGTAGGTTCTTGATTACTTAGAGGATCAGGGGGAAGGCAGGAGAATGGGGTTGAGAAACATAATCAGGCATGATCGAATGGAGAAGACTCAATGGACCAAGACCTAATTCTGCTCTTATATCTTTTTGTTTTACACTGTATTTAGTCTGCCCTGGAATGGTAGGTACTCACCTTCATGGCTCGCTCATAATCTCCTTTGAGATTGTTGCTCTCACATTTCAGCTTCTCTACATTCATGATTGGCAATCTCACACCATCCTCCAGACACTTTGCAACTTTCTCCTGCAGGCTGAAAGAAAGATAGATAGCATTACATGATGTTACAATTAATGCCTCCTTAAAAAGGACAGTGTGAAGGAACGAGTCCGTACAGAATTTAGTCATGTACCCGAAATATTCATATCTTGTGTGGATTAACAAAAAAGGTGTACCAGTGATACTCTTTGGATAGTCGGGGCTTAAAATGGCATTTGGTTAAATGCAGCTGTGACAACCTCTACAAGGTCCACAGGAAAATCACTAATTAACCTCCTTGCAGAGGTCATTAAGCATGAGCTCCCTCGGTAACAGGTAATGGCTTGCCCAACCAGAACTCATCCAAGCTCACTTGTGGTACAGTGATCAGGCCCTCTATGGAGTCGTGATAGTATTCCAACCACTGGACCAGGCAGCCCAGGTTCAAGTCCAACCTACTCCAGAGGTGTAGCAAAATACATCTGCTCAGGTTAAATTAAAATGTCTAAACCACTACAAATTTGCATCCTGCATTTGAGATTATTGACAAGTCAATAAAGGTTAAAAATTGATTGATGAGAAATTTAACCTGTGGCACAGTGGTGGTATCCTTACCTCTAGGATTTAGAGGTCAGAGTTCAAGTCCCACATGCACCCGAGGTGTGGAATAACATCTCTGAACAGGCTAATTTCAGGAAAAAAAGCAGACCCTTTTTGCTGGATCTACAGCACATCAGTAATGTCCCTAACTCTGAATGAGGCGGCCTGGGTTTGAGACCCACCTGCTCCAGAGGTGTATAATAACACTTCTGAACATGTGGCTCAAAAAACATCCATAAAGCAGATCAATGGTTTTGCATGTAAATATTCAATAGGCTGCACTGGTGTTTTACTGGGTGGTGAATGGTTAGAAACAAGAGGAAAAAGAATAACTTAGGTGTGTCACAGAGTTGGAGTACATCCTAGACAAGGTACCCAAAACAGGTGAAATGCAAAACCCCATGTCAAAAGGCAAAGCCAGCTCAAGACAGGGCTTTGCAAATAGTCGGTTCTGATATAATGCGACAGTTCCATTCTCATGTGATCTCGCATTAAGAAAATTGCACAGTAGCTGCACCATTTAAACTAGTGGGGCTGGAATCACATTATAGCTAATACATGCAAGGAAAGTTTGCGTTCTACAAATAGCAGTCTAAATTGTTCAAATACATTAAAGCCAATTCGCGTTGAAGAAAACCATGTTATAGCAGAACCAACCGCAAATCTGCCTGAGGATGAGGAATTGACACAGCTAAATCGCATCACTGCCCCCAAAGTGGCCCCAATGGAGATCGCCATTTACCTGAATGGTTACACCCAAACATGCAGGTAGACAGGTGCAGCTGTATCTATTGTTGGGGAGAAAAAGTGTTTAGGAAACTAATGGGGCATCTTACCTTTGAGCCTTCTGGACACAAAGGCTAGACTGGCCACATATACTGGGGAGCTGTTGCATATTATTGGGATCACTAACCCCAGTTCCACATGGGCACAGACAGTCAGACTCCCTTTAAAAACTAGAACTAGAACTAGAATCCCTACAGTGTGGAAACAGGCCCTTCGGCCCAACAAGTCCACACTGACCCTTGGAGCATCCCACCCAGACCCATCCCCCTATAACAAACACATCCCTGAACATTATGGGCAATTTAGCATGGCCAATCCACTTAGCCTGCACATCTTTGGACTGTGGGAGGAAACCAGAGCACCCGGAGGAAACCCACGCAGACACGGGGAGAATGTGCAAACTCCACACAGACACCTGGGGCTGGAATCGAACCCGGGTCCCTGGTGCTGTGAGGCTGCAGTGCTAACCACTGAGCCACCGTGCCACCCCTGATAGTAATGGGAAAAGGGCCAGCTCCCAACCTTTTAGGAAAGGACTAAGTACAGAAAGTCTACTTGGATTGGCAAAAGATCTTTAAAATGGATACTGGCAGTCTCTATGAAGTCATTGGGAAGTATCTTCACGTATGTAGAGAGCGCTTTGGGAGGACAAAAGGCATCAGGAACAATATCGCAGGAGACCCAGAGGCCCGACCTAAATACTTGAAGGCACAGCCGGTCCCCTATGCCCTACAATCCAGAGTAGAAACCAAATTGGGAATTTGGCATTATACACTTAGTATAACTATGTCAGTAATCCTAGTTTTAAAATCTTACAATTTGGTTTGTCAGTGGGAATTAAGCGCTGGTGGTCAACAGAGCTTGCTGCTTAGACAAGTACTCTGTGCCACACAGAAGACTCGTATACAAATCTGGCTGCAGGTCACGTTTTCCAAATTGGATACGAGTCACACCTACCTCCAACTGGAGCTTGAGGGGTCTTCCAGGAAGTACGTCACTATGAATACTCACAAGGACTGTATTGATACATTTGCTTGCCTTTTGCTGTATCTTTGGCTGGTGCCATCTTTCAAAGGGTGAGAGACGCTCAAGAGGTGCCCAGAGTAGCAATCTGAATGATGTTTTAATCTCAGACATTATGGCAAAAGGAACATTTACAGTACTTGGAAGAAGTTTTACAGCATTCTTCTACAGGAGGTGTCCATCTAAAAAAAAGTGTTCCAAGTAAACAAGGTAACATACCTCAGGTGCAGTGTTGACAAGGACAAATTATACACTGTCAAAGAAAAGGTAAAGGCCATAAAAAGGGCTCCAACTCCATCGTATTCCTTAGAGTCGAAGTCTAAGTACTAGGGGAAATTCAGATCCAACGTGGGTGACCCTGCTGACATCCACCTATGTCATGCTCTAAAAAGCAGCCCAGAAAAAGGGGCCACAGTGGCATTGGTCAGACAGAGCTGTTAAACCAGGAAATAAAAGGAACTTCAGTGATGCCTCTCTGTGGATTCTGGCAGAGATCCTTGGAGGAAAGAAAAACAGGGACCAGTATCATACATGGTTAAAACTGGGGAGAAGACTGCAAAATGCACGTTGACCACTTCTGTTGGCAGTAACCATCCTCAGAAGGAATTGTTCCAGCAGACACACCATCATCAATATCCTGCAAACAGGAAACTCCTGCTGCTAAAAGCTCAAAAGGCAGCACTGAGGACTACAAAGACTCAAACTTGGGATGGAAAGAGGTGGAACGAGCTCGGTCGGAGGTTGCCACCAAAAACAAGATCCCCTGCAATCGCTGAGTCTTCACAGAAGACTAATTATTATATGCTCCCCTAACAGACCCAGAAATCAACTGTAATGGGGCGATGGGCAAAGTGACACAAGGGCCCCATCGGCACAGGTGCAATGGGGATGCCTCTGACTTGGGGGAAGAGGGATGTGATAACCCCTCAGGATTCATGGGGAAAAATCATTATTGTCCTTGAGCTCATTGAGTGTGACCTCCCCTCGGTAACAGGCAATGACCTCCCTAGCTGGAACTCATTGTCTTAGCCCACTTGTGGTACAGTGATAGTGAACCTACCCCAAGAGGCCCAGGTTCAACCCTCACCTGCTCCAGAGGCATGTAACAACATCTGAACAGGTTAATTTAAAAAGAAAAACAAAAAAAAAAAAAAATCAATAAAGCAGACCTCTCAATTGGCTCCACAGGTGATTTACTAGTGGTGGTTAGTAGTTTCAAAAAGAAAGTCAGTGATTTTTGGTGGTGGGAAAATTGTTTTGAGAGATAACTATAAGCACTCACCCACCCTCCCCAACTCCATTTTGATTTAGCTCCTTTCTGCTCTCCCTAGCCCTCTCTCACTTTTGATGGTCTTGTAATGCATGTAAATTTCTAATTGGCTACATGGGCGATTTACTGGTGGTGGTGGTTAAAAGAAGCAGCATAAAGCAGACCTAAGGACGGTCTGCTGAACTGTCTGTCCCAGTCTCCTAAGTCTTTGGAAGCCAAGAGTAATGATTTTATTTAGGTGACCAAAATTGAAAAAATGTTCCTTTCCAGTCAGGTTTCCCTGAGTCATTACAGCAACAATTACACAACTCTAGTCTAAGCGAAAACCCTGTCGTTACTCTGGCTAGGAAAAATAACAAAGAATAATAATAATGTATAATTGATTATGTGAAGATGACTTCTCAAAATAGACTGAAATCATTATCAGCACAGGGGTACTTATAAAACACGATTAACTGAAACCCTCAAGATGGGAATGCCAAACTTGTCCGGCAGTGATAATCATCTGTAAATATAAACTTAACTCTTCCAAATTCAGATTTATGCCGGGGCCTCAATTCTGTACTTATTCAAGAAAACTCCAATTACAGAATGCTTTCATTCCCTTATCTTCCCAGGAATAGCCTCCCACCTGGCTTTTCTTCATTTAGCACTAGATCAACTTTAACAGTCACAGTAAATACTAGAAATGTTTGGCAGGCAACTCACCATCCATGAGGGGAGATAGATTTGGGTTTTGAATGGGAAGTCATCGAAAAAGCTATCCCCCATTCTATACCTCAGCAGTTGACCAATACTAGCACTGAATAATTTAAAACAGAGGAGCCAGACAGAATGAGGAATAATTGCCTCTAAAACTAAACAATTTAAATTCCAACCACATAAAACAATCCGAAACAAATCAGACAAGAAATAAATGAGAATATCTGCCAGGTTACGTTACCCATGAACCGTGGAGACCAGCTCTAACTCTTTCTGCTTCTGTTTCTCCACGATGCTATCTTTCTCTCGACATCGTGCTCGAGATTCCCCAAGTTTGGTCTCCAGATCCAGCACTGTACCCTGCAGAAGCTCACATTGCAGTTCCACATCCTTCAGCTACAAAAAAAAAATTAAAAAAAACCCAAAATCAGTGATCTGATTTACAGATCTGGAATACTTGCACCTGGGAAAAAGACAATTCTAATCAGCCAAGACACCAGCTCTCAATCTAGGTACTTCCCTCTATCTGGCCCATAAGGGCCATTGCTCTTTACTCAGGATTCATGATGAACTTCCCTTCATCACACAGTGCTGCATTTACTAATTGAATGCAGGCAGCTTGTACTATAATCCCTAAAGCTACTCAGTGGAAACAAATTTGTTCATTATTTGGCAGAGGAATGCTTTGTCAAAAAGGGAAAGAAAAACAACAGCACTAAGTTAGGGATCACAAAAAAAAGGCAACTGGACTTGTAGCACTAAGCCGTTTGAAATATATTTTGTGGAGCTAGCAGCACACTCTACTTTCAACGCTATCTTACTGCCTCACAAACACGATCACACCATGAAACTCTTAACATTTATTGCAAGTGAATCAATAGAATGTACAGAAGAGCACGCATGAGGCATACTAAAAAGGTGGTGTCAACCTGGCGAACCTACTGTTCTGTCAAGCGATAGACAGAGCGAAGCAATTCCCAACCAACAGATCAAATCTAAGCTCTGCAGTTGTATGAGGCATGAACAGTGGGAACACCACTACCTGCAAGCTCCCCTCCAAGCCACTCACCATCCTGACTTGGAAATACATCACCATTCCTTTACTGTCGTTGGATCAAAATCTTGAACTCCCTCCCCAATGGCATTGGGAGTCTCCCCACAGCACATGGACTGCATCAGTTCAAGGCGGCAGCTTCTCAAGAGCAATTAGGGATGGGCAATAAATGCAGGTGCAGCCAATGATGCCCATGTGGCATGAGTGACTGCATAAAAGAATCAAGACTGAATAAAATATGAAAACCAATGTAGTGATTCCCTGGTTATGAATGTGGGAGTTTTACTGTAAATTTGAGGCCCTGAAATGCGTTTCAGAACTCTCAAAATTGTCAACATGTTGACACTGGAAATTGCCGAGGATGTTTGAACCTTGGGAAGCAGGGTATTACCATAGGCCCTAGTCAGAAGCTTCAGACAGTTTCCATCCAGAGGTAAGATGGAACTATGTCCAGGAAAGTGTAGATGGAAAAATCCAATCTAACTCCTGATTAACTATATAATCCACATCTCCAATCCCACCTGCTACTGATCCCTTACCCATTTACCTCAACTTACTGTCCTTACAGGTGTACACACACACACCCCCCCCCACCTCCAGAAAAGCTGTGTAAAAGTTTTACACTTTTCAGTCTGTTAGTGAACATTTACCGACATATGGCAGCTTTTGCCATAAAAAAGGTGCAACTCCTGTGGGGGTTTCCTTTGCTGAGTTCTGAAGGATCCAACATCAAAAGATTAGCCATAAAAATTGGAGGAAACCAAAGTTAATGTTTTCTCACATCAAGGTCAGAAAGAGGGGCTCTTATCCTGACTAGAAGATTTGGGCCATGACAAAACACCAGATGGGGGTGTGTCTTTCAGATTCACTGGAAAGAAGCAGTTACCAACACAAATTAAATCCAGACATACCAGCGAACTGTAAAGACCATGCCTTTTTATTTTCCAGCATTTTAAAATTACAGACTGGAATGAGAGCTGCTTACTGGATCAGTGGTTAAATGTGGTTGCAGACAACTGAAGGCATGGAGCTGTGTACAAATAAAACTTTGGTTGGTACAAACAGCTGATTGGTTCTGAGGTAGGTGAACAGGTTGGGGCTGCAAGTGAGATACAGGAGAGAGATACTTTGAGACCACAGTTTAGGAGCTTTCAGGAAAAGCCATTTTAATCCTTAAGCAAGCCTTTACAAGACCAGTTTTTTCTCCCCCCCTTCAGCAGGAATTGCTTTAATTGTTGAGTTAGAGACCTTTTATCATAAAAAAACCAGCCACTGTGCTTCCTGTAAAACTTTGAAAACATCCAGAAAAGGATGACTGCGATGTAGTGTTCCAAGCAGCACAAGAAGTCAAAATCTTAGTGAACCTGAACCATGGAACTGCTTCTCAGTTTTCCCTCCATCTATAATACCGTTTTCTTTCCCTCCATGCAGGTAAAATTGGACATTTATATGGGAATTAGCATTTCAATTAATGGAGTTATACACCAGTGATTCATAATTATTTACCTGAGATTAGAGTCTAATTATGTGTTTAAAAAAAAAGTATAGAAACCTGGTGTACACTTTCAGACCTAGGATGTCAGATGATTAGGCAATCTTACTGTATTTTATAAAATTTTTCAACTTTTGTGATGACTTTGGGAATAGTGGAGCTCAATTTCCAGCACATATGAGGTGTGACAGAGCAGAACTCTAACCTTGTCCACGTCAATCTGACAGAAGCTTAAGTTTTGTAGCCTGTTCTTACTATGATGGAAAACTGTTTTCCTTGCCCTGTGGAAAGGCAAAGAATTAGGAGAAACCTCTTGTTAACGTTGGTTATGAGAGAAATACTAGCAATCACTTAGATCTCCCTGATCCTCTCTTCAATAGCACTAAGAGATCATTTCTGAAGAGGCAGATGGGGTCCAGTTCAGCAGCTTAGCCATCATTGTGGAATTGTATTTGGTTGCGGCGAAGATTTGGAAATGTCAAGCTTATAGTGAATTTCCATGCTCATTCTGCAAATATTTACACTATTATCCAGGAAAAGACAGCCAAGTATCAGTCTCACCTGTCGGCTCTGCTTCTGATAGTCATCCAAAGTGGGCAAGTCTGCCAGGTACCGCTCAAGAGTTTCAATGCGTTGTTGTTTCTCTCTGTTCTGTTCCGCCTCCTTCTGGCATTTCCTTTTCAGATTGTTGATGTGTTTGTCACGGCCTCGGACCTGAGCAACATAAGCCAGAACGTTGAAAGACCAAGTTGGAATACAAACAAATCAGAGGGATTGATGGAAAGCAGAGGGGGAGAAACATGGGCTCGTGGTCTCACACCAATCTAGAAGCACTGGGATCATTTATAAACACAAATCCTGTTTCTCCAGCTAACTCCACATACCAAAAAGCAAGTGTACTCTGCATGGTACTATTATTACCTCAGACAACACTTAAATAAATCTATCAGGAATCTGTTCATTTAACTTTGAATATTGTTTTCTTTTTTAAGCAAGGTAGTCAAGCCCATTTAAATGGTTAAGCTTTGAAATGACAAGTCATTGACAAAAACTAGGAAAAAATTTTATTCAAAGTTTTTTCAGCTACGGTGAAAATTGGCAAATCTCCTTGAAAAAGTCTATGGATACTGCTGAGGAAACATCTAACTTCAACTTGAAAGCTCAGTAAGTGTGTTAGGCATGGATAAGTAGGAAGAAGACAAAGTTTAAAAAAAGGTACAGCTTGTTCACTGCCTAAATGACTAGCAAGAGAAATTCAAGAGGCTAATTGTCCCTTTGCAGCCCTATGATAGCTGTCCCTGATAAACGCTTAAAACAAATAAATGAAGAATTGTTTAAAAAAAATCTAGATCTATGCAGTTAACTGTTGTAATCTCTCCCTGAAATCAAATGTATTGAAGCTTTTTTACGAAGTATTTCACCCAGTTGCAGTCATGATACTGTTAAGACATGGGCTATCAATTTAAATGCCACAGTGATGCCACCTGAAGGCTGCAGGAACAGCAAATCATATTCAGCCTGGGAACCCTGCAACCCAATGGCATCAATGTGGATTTCACAAGCTTCAAAATCTCCCCTCCCCCAACCGCATCCCAAAACCAGCCCAGCTCATCTCCTCCACCTCCCTAACCTGTTTTTCCTCTCATCTCAAGCCACACCCCCATCTCCTATCTACTAACATCATCCCGCCCCCTTGACCTGTCCATCCTCCCTGGACTGACCTATCTCCTCCCGACCCCACTACCTACACTCACCTTTACTGGCTCCATCCCCGCCTCTTCGACTTGTCTGCCTCCTCTCCACCTATCCTCTCCTCTATCCATCCTCTATCCGCCTCCCCCTCTCTCCCTATTTATTTCAGAACCCTCTTCCCCTCCCCCATTTCTGATGAAGGGTTTAGGCCCGAAACGTCAAGTTTTCCTGCTCCTATGATGCTGCTTGACCTGCTGTGTTCATCCAGCCCCATGCTTGTTATCTCGGATTCTCCAGCATCTGCAGTACCTTTTATCTCTGAGTTCCATTATCTGATTGCAATATCTGCAAAAACAGTGGCTTAAATTGGCAGTTAATCACAGCTTAACCCAACTTGAATGAAACAAATGGGAGATAAAACAACAGCCTTAGTCTAAAGTAATATTTTAGGCAACACTTTCTTCTCTATAGTTATCTCTATAGTTATCCTTACGTAACTTGAAGGCACGGTTTGAGACCAGAGTTGCTCGCCCTCAAATTGAATTTAAAGTTCTCAGAGATAGTAGGAACTGCCGATGCTGGAGAATCTGAGATAAATTCTGAAGAAGGGTCTCGATCCGAAACATCAGCTTTCCTGCTCCTCGGCCTACTGTGTTCATCCAGCTCTACAACGTTTTATCTCATTTAAAATTCTCATGTTGTAATTGCTAGACTCTAGAGGATTATTACCTACCTCATTAATCATACCTCTTTGCACCTTACTAGATCTAAAGTAGCCTGTTCCCAGGTAGCTTTTTGTGATCCAAGATACAATTCCTGATGTACTCCACAGATTAGTCTGTTATGTTTTACTTTACACATCTGATGTGTCCGGTCAACATGCAGTTTAAAATTCACCAGTGACAACTGCAGTGGCCTTCCTAAATGCCCGCATTTTTCCCCCATTTGTACTTTGGTAACTCTGAACTGCCTCGTCAAATGGACTAGCAAGCCATTCAAATCAATTAGGACTTGCCAGCAATGCTAGACAGATAGCTATATTAGTGAAGAAAGGATGCTCTCCTTCAGCAAACAAGGTACAAGGTACAACAGCAAAGAGGTAATATTGCAACTATACAAGACACTGGTTAGGCTGCTGTGGGACCTGCTCACCACATTAGAGGAAGAACATAAATTACAAAGTACAGTGGAGATTTACAATAATGCTGCCAGGACTTAAATTTCAACTATCAAAAGATTAGACAGTCTGGAGTGTTTTCCTTAGAATAGAGCAGACTGACTTAATTGAGGTGTACAAAATAATGAAGGGCTTGGATAGAGTGGGTAGGGAAGATCGATTTCCTTTTGCAGAGACTTCAATTACTAGGGGTGCAGATGAATGATGATTGGTAGAAGGATTAGTGGGGATAGGAGAAAAACAAAGATACTTTGCCCAGAGGGTGATGGGTTCTGGAATGTGCTGCCTGTTGTGGTGGCTGAGGTGGAAACACTGGGATGGGTGTGCAACAGTTAGCAAAACAGACGGAGCAGTGTGTAACAAGCCAATATCACTGAAGAAAACGAAGCACAGTCCTCAGTGGGACTTAGGGTATAAACAAAGGATAAAATTTTTCTAGTCTACAGCTTACTCTGCCTTAAAGAGGAGGCAGTTAGAACAGAGTGTGGGTGGATAGTGGCAGAGCTTATCATTAAAAGCTCAAAGGGTAAGGCCCAGATCAAACGCGGTTGGAGCAGCAGCTAAACCCCCAACAAGAACTCGGCCAAAACTCAAAGGCTGACAAAAAGTGACATCAGCACAAAGTGGTGAATTGACTGAGTAAGCCATTTTGTCCACTTTAAAGCTACATTAAAGAAAGGCAGGTTACTAGCTTTTGTTTTGAAAGAAAATTAATATTCTACTTGGCTTCAAATTTTACTGTAAGAGTATTTTTATCAAGACAGCTCACTACAATGTGTGGCACTGCCTGTAGCATATGGGAAGCTTTAGATACACTGGCAGTCTGACTTACCAAGAACTGCCACTGATTTGATTAGCTTGACAGAGTTTTGAGTTTGAACATTGGCTGGAAGCACAGCACTGCATCCAACAGGTTGAAATATTAGGAGGACAGTATGCATGTTTTCAAGACCTGGTCACCCCACCACTTAAAAAGGAAGTGCAGTCAGACAAGGAATGGGCAGATGAATAAGAGAATGAAGAGTTGATGCAGGAGGGAAGGGTTTAGATGCCTGGATCATTGGGTCCATTTCTGGGAAAAGGAAACTGTCCAAGTTCTTGCGTCTCAAAACTTGCACCTGAATTACAGCGACACTAACATCCTTGTGCGACAGTCGCTACTGCTGGTGATGCAGATTTAAACTAATTTGGCAGGGGAATGGGATATGGAGTGGAGATGATGCACAGAAAAAGTGTAGTGGAAAACCCAAAAACAGTGTGGCAGTCAGTCAGTCAGAGACCATAGTCAAGTGAAGACAAGGTAACTTGGCACGGTTGGATGACTTTACTTCGTTGCAAGATGTCTAATGAGCAAGGCAGATGAATTAAGGGTGTTGATTAATATTTCAAGATACGACATCATTGCAATGATGGATAGGCTGGACTGACTGCTCAATATTCTAGGGCACAGAACCTTCAGACAAGACAGGGTGGGGTGTAAAAGAGATGGTGCTGCAATATTGACTATGCAGTCAATTAAGGAGAGATTATACTTAGACGCCTCCTCAACAGAGGCTATATGGATTGCACTTAAAAACAAGAAAAAAAAAGGCAATCACATTGTAGGGAGTATACTGCAGACCTCAAGTGTCAAGCAAGGATACAAGGGAGATATGCAATCAAATTTCAGATAAGTATAAAAACAATAGTGGAATAATTGTAGAGTTTTTAACTTGCCTAATGTTGTCTATCCTAGTCAATACGTGAAAGACGTGGAGAGGGTGAACGTCTTATGTATCCAGAACTTGTTTTAAACCTGCACAGATTGCCCTACAAGAGACAGGGCAGTGCTGGACCTGGTTTAGCAAGCAAGTGACTTCAGTGTCAGTGAGACAGCATTTCTGTGATAGTCACAACAACTCACGAAGATTTAAAAGGAAGTAATGGATATGGATATAGACAAAACAGAAACAAAAACCTTTTGAATTGGAAGGAGGCTGCTTTTATCAAGACAGGATCTGGCCAAAGGGAACTAAAGAGTAGCTACTTAAAGGAAAGTCTACACAACAGCAATGAGAGTCTTTCAAAAAAAAGGAAGAGAAAATAGTGAGGTGCAGGGCCAACTTGTGAAGAGTGGGACCAAGAAGTCCAGGCAGTCCTGGATGTGGAGAAATACACAAGATTGAACAAGAAACAAAAAAGGAAGCTTATGCAAGTGGAGGATAGGATGAGAAAGGGGAAAAACATCAAAAAGAAATTAGGACAACAAAATGGGCTAAAATAAAAAGAACACAATCTTAAGTTACCCTTTGTCTAGTTGGAAAATAAAAGGACAACTGGTGAAAGATTAGGCCCATTAAAGGACTACAATGGTAATTTGGTGCATGGAGGCAGAGGCCATTGGTAGGGTTTTAAATGAATACGATGTGTCAGGGTTCAATAGTAAGAGGGGCCATGTGGACATACAAGCATAAGGTTGTAATAACAGGGAAGCTTTAATTTTCCCAAACACTGACTAGGGCTACCATAGTGTTAAGGTTTGGATGGTGAAGAATTTGTTAAGTGTTCAGGAAAATTTTCTTTAATCAATATGTGGATGCTCCTACAAGAGATGGAGCAAAACTAGACCTTCTTTTGGGCAATAAAGCAGGGACTTAAGTAAAAAAGTACAGGAACATTCTGGGTTTACCAATGAATTATATTAGTTTCAAAATGGTTACGGGAAAGGCTATGCCTTCCATAAACATTAAAGATTTTAATTGGAGCTAGTCTTAAACCATTTTAAAATTTGACAACAACTTGCAAAAGTTGATTGGAGTAGACTCTTCACAGGGAAAGGACATCAGACAACTGGAGGGCTTACATTGTGAGGACCAGAGTTCAGAGGCATTATGTTCTTGTTAGAGTGAAAGGTAGTACTAGTAAGGAACAATGGATGAACAAAGATATTGAGGTCCTAGTCAAGAATAATAAAAAAAGTCTTATTTAGATATCGACAACTTGGTTCAATTGAATCTCTCAGTCAACAGGGCCATTTTTAAAGAAATCAAAGGCAAAAAGAGGGCATACAAGATAGCAATTGCAGATAAAAGGTTAAGGATAATCCAAAAAGATTCTACAAATACATTAAGAGCAAGAGGGTAACTAGACAGGAGGTAAGACCCCTCAAAGATCAAAATTATCTTTGTGTTGAACCCCAGGAGATGGGAGAAATACTAAATGAATATTTTGTGTCAGTTTTTACTGTGGAGGAAGAAATGGAAGCTAGGGAATGCAGAGAAATGCATCTTGGTCTTTCAAAAGCAGTTCACATTACAGAACAGGAAGTTTAGAAGGTTTCAGAATATAAAGGTGAATAAATCTCCAGGACACGATCTACCATATCCCAGAAGGTTCTGGGAATAAAGGAAGAAATTGAGAGACTCCTTGCAAAAATGGTTGTATCATCTATAACTACAGGTGAGGTACCTGATGACTGAAGGGTGACTAATGATGTACCTTTGTTTGAGAAAAGGTTGTAAGGAGAAACCAGGGAACTACAGATCTGTGAGTCTGACTTCGGTTGTAGGCAAATTAGTAAAGTTAGGTCAGATGCCATTCAGGGTGAGCTTGCCAATTGCATACGTAATTGGCTTAATGACAGGAAATAGAGTGGAGGAGGGCGGCTGCTTTTTGGACTGGAGGCCTGTCACCAGCAGTGTTCCACAGGGATCAGTTCTGGGTCCTCATTTGTATTAATGATTTGGAAGAGAATATAGAAGGCATCGTTAGTAAGTTTGAGGACGACACCAAAATTGGTAGCATGGTAGACAGTGAAGAAGGTTTTCGGAGATTACAAAAGGATCTTGAGAGGGGTCAATGGGCTGAAAAATAACAGACGAGTTAAATCTGATAAATGAGAGCTATGCATTTTGGCACCAAACAAGGGTAGGGCTTATACAATTAAGGGTAGGGCCTTGGGTAGTGTAGTAGAACAGAGGGACCTAGGGATTCAGGTACATAATTCTTTGAAGTTTGTGTCACATGTAGGCACGGTGGTTAAAAAGGCATTTGGCACACTTGCCTTCGCTGCTCAGTCCTTTGGAGTATAGGAGTTAGGATGTCATGTTGAGGTTTTACAGGACATTGGTGAGGCCTCTTCCAGAATACCGTGTCCAGTTCTGATCACCCCATTATAGGAAGGATATAACCAAGCTGGAGAGTGTTCAGAAGAGATTCACCAGGATGTTGCTGGATATGGAAGGTTTGAGTTCAGGAGAGGCTAGATAGACTGGGACATTTTCCACCCCGCACTGGAGCATAGGAACTTGAGAGATGACCTTAGAGATTTATAAAAATAAATAACGAGTATAGGTAGTGTTAATGGTAGCTGTCATTTCCAGAGGATGGGGAATTTCAAGACTAGGGGGCACATTTTTAAGGTGAGAGATCTAAAAGAGACATCAGGGGCAATTTTTTTTTAAAACAGAGGGCTGTTCATTTGTGGAATGAACTTCCGGAGGAAGTGGTGGATGCAGGTACAAACATTTAAAAGACATTTGGATAAGCATGTAAACAGGCAAAGTTTGAAGGGGTATGGACTAGGATCAGGCAGGTGGGACCAGTTTAGTTTGGATAATGGTCAACACGGACTGGTTGGCCCAAAGGGTCTGTTTCTGTGCTGTATGACTATAAATCAGAGAGAAAGACAGTGATAGGGTTAAAGAAATTAGCACAGACAGAAGGTTCCGGAGTGTCTCGCCAGCTTAAAAATAGATAAATCACCAAGGTTGGATGGAAGAAATTCTCGTATGTTCCAAATGAGGAAGTAACAGGAGCATTGGCAATAATTTCCAATCCTCTCTGGCCACAGTATAGCCAATGTGGTACCCTTATTGAAGAAGGGAGCAAGAGATCAACCTGGAAACTACAGATCTAACAGCCTAACCTCAGCTATGGGGAAGCTATTCAAAGTAATTCTGAGGGACAGAATTAATTTGCATTTGGAGTAACAGGGAGAAAATCAAAAACAAACAGTCAGCATGATTTTGTTAGAGGGAGGTCATGTCTGACGAACTTGATTCAATTTTTCAAAGCGATCAGGTGTGTAGTGAGGACAATGCATATGACGTAGTCTATTTGGACTTCAAGGCTTTTTTCAGGTCCCGCACGGGAGACTAGTGGCAAAAAAGGTAACCAGCCCACAGGATCCAACAAATTCTGGTGACTTGAATCCAGAATTGGCTGAGTGACAAGGAGCGGTCAGTGAAGGTAGAGGGGTGTTTTTGTGACTAGAAGTCTGTGTCTAGGGCATCCCATAGATATCAGTAGTTGCAGTAAATAAATGATTTTACTTGAATATAGAGGGTTAGTCAGCAAGTTTGCTGTATGAAAATTGAGGGGTGGTACAAATAAAGAGGAGAGAGGGACCGGCTGATCAGTGGCAAACAGAATAGCAGAGCATGGTGGCACAGTGATTAGCAGTGGTACCTCAGCACTAAGGACCCAGGTTCAATTCCAACCATGGATGGCTGTTTGGAGTTAGTTTTCCCAGTGTCTGCAAGGGTTTCCTTTGGGTGCTCCAGCTACCTCCCACCCATTCAAATATGTGCAGTTCAGGTGGATTGGCCATGCTAAATTGTCTGTGTCCTGGGACATGCAGGGTCAGTAAATGCAGAATTACAGGGATAAGGGAAGGGGGTGCAGACTCAATGGGCTGAATGGCCTCCCTCAGCACTGCTGGGATTCTAGTGATTCTATAATTTCAAACCAGACAAGTGAGAGATGATGCCTTATTTGTCCTGCCAAAGTGCAAGGGAATACATGATTAACAGTGGGACCCATGGATCAGAAGGACCTTGGTATGCATGTACACTGGCCCTTTAAAGTAGCCAGACAGGCAGATAAAGTGGTTAAGGCAGCAAATGGGATACTTGCCTTTAATAAAGTAGGCATTAAGTTTAAAAGCAGGGAGGCTATGTCGAGGGAGAAAATCCACTATATAAAAAAAAGAGGAGAGAGAGGCTGGTCAGATGACCAGAATAATGGAAATTGGAACTTAATCTGGGAAAAAGTAGTGAGGGGTGATGCATTTTGGGATGACCAACAAAGCAATAGAGCATATGCACATACCACAAATGTGAAATACAGAGGATCAGAGGAACCTTGCTGTGCACATCAACTGATCCTTGGAGGCAACAAGACAGGTGGATAAAGCATGGCTAAGATGACATGTGGGATATTTGCCTTTTTCAGTCAAGGCATTGAATACATTAGCAGAAAAGTTATGAAGCTGTACAAGACATTAGTTAGGCCTCAGCTGAAGTAATATGTGCAATTCTAGTCATCACATTAAAAAGGAAGGATGTAATTGCATAAGCCAGAGCGAGACAATTCACTAAAATGCTGCCAGGGCTGAAGTGTTTCATCTGTGCAGAGAAACTAGATAGAGCAGAGAAATCTATCCTAGCCTAAGAAAGTTGAGAGGGCCATGACTGAGGTGTACAAAATTATCAAAGGGCATAGGTAGAAACTTTGCCCTTACAACAGGAGTCAATTACCAAAGGGCATAGTTTAAAAGGGAAAAAGACAGGAGGTTTAGAGGGTATTTAAGATTTCTTTTTCCACCCAGAGGGCAGTGGATATTTGGAACTCACTGCCTCAAAAAAGTTGGTACAGGTGGAAACCATCACAACACAAGGATTTAGATGACCACTTGAAGCATCATAGCACACAAGGCTGTGGACAAAGTGCTGGGAAAATGGATCAAAATCAATAGGTGCTGGATGAGAAAGCTCACTTAACTGATACCTACCACCTAAACCACAGCTTCCACAACTCAAGGTGAAAGCAATGTAACCATCTACAATGCAGTGAAGCTACCCCAAGGCTCTTTTGATTTCCAAATTTAGCACCTCTACCAGTAGAAAAGATATAAAACAGCAATGCATGGGAGTAGCTCTCTAAGCCACATACTGAACTGACTTGCAACTATAGCCATCGCTTCTGCATTCATGCCAGAACAAAATTCTGGAACCTGGCTGTTCTTAACAGCACTAACAGTACTTACAGTACACAGGCCTGAAATCTTCAAGAAGGTGACTCACCATACCACCTCAAGAGCAATGATTGTCAACCTTGTCAACAATGCCACATTCAGAGAAACATTTTCTGCCACTTGAAGGCACCAGAATCCTAAATGTTCCAACTGTATTTTGCCATCTAGTGATAGAGTATGCTACCCCAAAATTTTATTCACAAAGTGTGTCCATTATTAGGGAGCCTTATGGCCACGTATGAAACGTTAGTTTAAATGTAGCCCCTGCCTTGGTTACTAATAGATCTTGAATAAATCAATGGGCACAGACTTTTGCTGACTGCCATACTCAATAATAGTAAAATAGAAGACAGAAGTCTAGTTATGTATTTAAACCACCCAGGTTTGTTTTCCACCCAAGGCCACTCCAAATGTCTTGCATTACAGATTGCATACTTGCCTTTTCTTCCATTCTCTTCATATCATCCATGTGTTTTTGTGCATTTTCTTTCAGGCTGTCATTCAGATGACGAATCTCCACTTCTGTTCCCGTCAGCTTTTTCTCCATCTCCAGTTTTTCATTTATCAACGTTTCTGTCTTTTCTGCATACTGAGCTCGCAAGAATGCATTTTCCCGTAGAGATTCCTATAAACCATGGAAATAAAATCAACAGATGGTACTTGGACACATTGAAATCTCACTTGCATCTTTTCTTTGCATATGCAATGCAGATAAAGGTTCAAGTACACAAAAGGTACAGTGATGATTTCAGCAATAAGAACTTCAAAATCAGACTGGTGCCATGAATTTCACATTACATCATGGGGAGTCAAACATACCAACTTTCTCTAATGTGAGGCCCTCAGTGTTTCTTCCCACACCACAGGACCCCAAATCTTTACTCGAGCCGCAGGATGATACAAATACATGGACTAAAAAGATGAAGACTTTGAGCAATGATGCAACGTATTATAAGAAGGTGCACCAGAAGTGGACAGGTGCATTTTTTAAATTATATATTGCAGAAATCTGAAGCACAGGTAAAGTGTACTGACTGGCATCATTATACTGTACACAAGACTGCACACTGGCTGTCGAAATTTTGTCTCCACTTTAAACACTAGCTACATTCAATACTCCTTTCTTTTTGTTCCTCCAAAAGCTCCAAATAGTTGGTGTCTACATGTTCTTGCTCCTGCATTGAGTTAGAGATTCATCTCACAAACTTCTCCAAGTCATTTGTTGCCAGGAACTCCTTACAGTCTGTAATTTTTCTTTCCGACACTTCAAGCTTTTACCGTAATGTATCACTTATCACCACTTCACCATGTACCTCTTCCATTCTCACTTTGGTGGTGGTTTGTTATGGACTTCAGCTCTTGTCCTATATTTCACCAGTTAGGGAGTAGTACCTGCAGTCGGAGTATGCAGACATCGCTGAGTGGAACTGGATGGCCCAGCAGGGCACTATGCATCTGTAACTCGCTCTCCCTCATCTTCTGCTCCAAATGACTTATTTGTTGTTTCTGCCTGTAATCCCAAATAGAAGGAATTTATAGATATACAAAAATGTGAATACTACAGTTCATTTATAAAAATCAAACTCAAGAACAGCATGAAAAAAAAAAGTTTTCCCCCTTTAAAATGTGATTAATTGGTACCACTGCAGATAGCCAAAAAGGAGACACATGCTCTAAGAACATAGCTAATGGATGTGAGCACATCGTGCTAAGGTGATCTCCATTGAGTCTGAAGAATATGTAGTCTCCAACAGTGCAATAATCATTGAAATTTGACACCACAGAAGATACTCAAAATTCAGCACACTCTAGCACACCATACAAGGACCATAAAGATGGAAAGTGAAAAGCCAAAATAGGTAATGAGAAGTTGACAGGTGGGAGGACATAGTCAAAGACTGAGTAATGGAATACAGCCATATGGATTATTTTTCTTGCATTGGACTTCAGATTTGCAGAAACTTCAACTTGCATTAACATTTGTACATGACCTAAAAGCGCTTGATGGAACATAATAAATTGCTTCACTTGACAACAGGACATTTGGTACTAATTCTGGACAAGAGTTTATTCTTTTCCTAATGACAGCTCTAATCCAGAGAGGGGATACAAACAAACTGCTGGAGAAACTCAGCAAGCCTGGCAGCATCAGTAGAGAAGAAAGTTAACATTTGAGTCCACTGACACTTCCGAGAACTAATCCAAGGAATGTTTCTAAAAACGATAAATTGTACATACCTTTCAATAACCATCTCTTTCTCCTTCAACAGGCTTTCATTTGCTTTTATTAGTGGATCCCATTTGTTAAGTTCCTGATGTGCAAAAGTGGAATAGGCTGTAGGATACTGATGGGATCTATGGTTTAAAACCTATAGGAATAGATAGGACAATAATTAAATTGTTAAACCTACTGGAATCTCAGCACAACATTAGGAAAATCAATTCTGACTGACAACTGTTGACAAGTGGACGGAGGAGGTCAAAAATAATGGAATATAATTATCAACTTAAAGGAGCAAGGATAGCAGGCCAATTCATCTGGTTGGCTAGGAAACAAACACCAAAAGTAATGTGATTGATGTCTGGACAAGTGAAGTAACGCAATAAATCTGGAAAAATAAAGAGACACAGACATTCAGACCATATCACAATCTTATGTTTCAGATGGAGGCCATTCAACCCACCATTTCTGTACCTGCTCTCACAAGAGCTACCCAGCTAGGGCCACCGAGTGGCCCTATCTCCATATCCCTCTAACTTCACTACTTTCAAATATATATCCAGCTTGCTTTTGAAACCTCCTATGGAATCAACCTCCACCACTCTCCCAAACGGTACATTCCAAATCCTGAGTAAAGAAGTTTCTCCTCATCTAACTCCTACCTCTACCTGACAATCTTGAAATTGTGACCCAGGTCACTGACATAATCAGTAGAAACAGAATATCCTCCCTTAACCTGTCAAAATTGTTCATTAAAGGGTGCCCAAAACTGAACACAATACTCAAATATGGTCTGACCAATTATATCCCATAACAGCATTAAACAAATTGAGGTTATACTTAAGCGTCAGTGGAGAATCATGACTCAGTCAGGTAGATTTAGAATCAGAGTCATATCATACAGCAGACACAAACCCCTCAGTGTAACCATAATCCCAAACAAAAACAGTCCCACCTGCTTCTGCTTGGCTTATATCCCTCTGAACATTTCTTATTCATATACTTATCTACATGTCTTTTAAACATTCTAACTGTACCCATAATCGACCATCTGAAAGTTCATTCAACAAGAACCATTTAAAAACAAAAAACACCTCATGTCTTTAACAATCTTTCTCCTTTCACCCTAAAAATATGCCCCCTAGTCTTGAAATCCCCACCCCTGGCGAAAAAGACATCTGCCATTAATCTTTTCTCCGACACCTCAATTAGGTCACTTCTCAACCTATGTTCAGTGACAAAATGTCCCAGCCTATCCAGCCTCCTCACCCCGTAGCTCAAACCCTCCATTCCCAGCAACATCCTGAACAATCTCCTAAACCCCCTCCAGCTTAATAATCTTCTTCCTATAACATGACAACTAAAACTGGACCCAGAACTCCAGAAGAGACCTCAACTTGACATCCCAACTCCTATACCAGAAAAGGACTGAGCAATGAAGGCAAGCATGCTAAATGCCTTAACAACGCTACGTAATGTAAACTTCAAAGAATTGTGTGCCTGAATCCTTATGTCTCTGTTCTACGACACTATCCAAGGCCCTACTTTTAATTGTACAAGTCCTGCTCTTGTTCAGCTTGCCAAAATGCAATACCTCGCATTAGTCCAAATTAAACTCCATCTGCCACTCTTCCAGCCTATTGACCCAACTGATCAAGATCTCTTTGGAATCTTAAATAACCTTCTTCACTGTCCACTATACCACTAAGTTTGGCATCATCTGCCAAACCTACAAACCATGCCTTCTATTTCAAATCTAAAATCTTTCATATAAAAGACAAAAAAGTGGACCCAGCACTAATCCCTGTAGAACACTGCTGGTCACAGGCCTCGAGTCTGAAAACCAACCTGCCACCACACACTATCGTATTGATAAGTCAATTTTGTATCCAACTGACAAGGTCACCCTAAATCCCAGGTGATCTAACTTTACTAATTAGTCTACCATACGGAACCTTGTCAAAGGCTTTAGCAAAGTCCAAGTAACTGATGTCTACTGCTCTGCCCTCAATCTTCTTGGTTACTTCCTGAAAAAAAAACTCAAATCAAGTTTGAGACACAATTATCCCGCTCACAAAACCATGCTGACTATCCCTAATCATTCCTTGCCTCTCCATATACATACAAGTCCTATTTCTTGACTCATCTTAGATCTTCTTACAAGACTGACTTAAGCATTTGTCACAAATTTGAAAACAATTGCTATAATTCTATGCAAGATAACTGTTCAACAGCAGGTGAAAATGGCACCATATGTCTTCAGTAAGTTTTTCTATTCTTTCATTGGATGTAGGTGTCACATGTGTTGCACATCCCCAGATGCCCTAGAACTAAGTGGCTTACTAGGTCATTGCAGAGGGTAGTTAAGAATCATTCCCATTGCTTTGGCTTAAGTTGCATGTAGGCCAGTCCAAGTGAGGACAGTGAATTTCCTTTCCTAAGAGAAATGCATGAATCAGATGGTTGTCTCTCTCATGTTCACTATTACGGAGACTAGCTTTTTATTCCAGACTTTTTACATCGATTGGAAGTTAAATTCCAATAGCTACCATAGTGGGATTTGAACCTAGTTCCCCTACATCTGCGGCTTCAGGATTACTAGCCCAATGATGCTACCAAAGCACTGAGCACTGCCCAAAAAAAAAAAAAAACGACAAACTGTTGGGCTTCCTCCCGCCCTTCCTAGCCAAAACTTGCTCAAATCACAAACTGAACGTAATCGTAATACCTGCATTTGTTCCACTTGTTGCCTAAGGCTCTCCAATTGTTGCTGCTGCCATGTTGTTAGGTCACCAGGTTTATCATTAGAGTGAATATCAAACTGTTTTCCACATGTTCGTTCCTTTAGCCACACTGGAGCCCAAATTGCTTGCTGTGCTTGTAAGCTATGGAGCCCTTCAGGTACACAGCCTGCACCATTAGGTCGCAAACAAGGTCTCTGCCCCAACAACCCACTGTTCGTGGGCACATTTCTGCTCTCCGGCAAGGATTTAAAAGTCATATTGGAGATACTAGAGCTATCCTTGCTTCCAGGTCCATTGATATCATGAGATTGTCCTTCTTTGCTACATTCCTGGAAACCGTATCTAGGATCGTCATAGATAGTGTTCAAAAAAGCAGACTGATTCAAAGTTGGCTCAATATTAGGAGTTTCAAATTTTCGTACCATCTCATCTGATCTTAAATATTCAGCATTTGGATAGGAGCCGTCGAGCACATTCAGTGCAGGTCTGTTTGTTGAATCTACAGGTAAAGGTTTAACACTGATAGAGGGTTCTTCCGTTTTGACGGTCCTGGTCTCAAAGTTAGAAACATCCACCCCATTCAACTTGGACAATGAAGACCACTGCTTTCCAGATCTTTGATCCTGTGTGTCTGACAGATCACTTGGCTGCACGGATACAGAACTGAAACCAGAATCCCCCACTGGATGGAGATTAGATGAAGTGTTACCAGAAGTGGAAGGCATGACATGCGCAGTAGGAATGATAGACAGTGAGCGGATGGGTTTGAACAATGAACACCCACTGGAGCTGCAGAAATCTGTAAGAGATGAAAAGATAGATGGAAATTAGTTTACACAAAAAATAGGTACACTTGCAGGCCTCTTAAAAAGTGGATTAAAAGTGTTCCTTCAGAAATATCTATCAGCTTTTCGGGCAAGTAATTCCCCAAATTCTTGTACTACACAGATGCACAAACTCTGACTCAAGGTTTGTTAAAAGATGTACCTTTTGGTACAGATGAACAAAAAAAAAAAACAAACAAACAAACAAAAACAAACAAACTACTGGCACATCCCCCCTTTTTTGACTTAAAGTGTCAAATATATTCCACGAACGTACGCATTCACTCATCATTCGACGCATAGATGGTTATATAAAATTTGAGACACTACTCCACATCAAGGCAAGCAAAAGAACAAGGAACAGTATAGCGCAAGAACAGGCTCTTTGGCTCAACAATTCCTTTCTAAACCAATAATCTTTTGCTTCTACATGGTCCATAACCCTCTGCCTATTCATATTTCTGCCAAAAGGTCTCAAACATTACTGTTTTATTTGCCTCCAGGCACTTGCCACCCTCAGGGAAAAAACCCTGCCTCTCAACTCCTTGAAATTTATCCCTCTTTTATCTTAAACCTATAATCCCCTAATTGACATTTCTAGCCTGAGACAACTATTCGTTCGATTTATGCTTCTCAATTCTGTAAAGTTCTAAAAGGTGGTCCCTTATCTTTCAACATGAAAGCAAACCAAGTTTATCCAATCTGTCCTCATAGCTAACCGGCTAAACTTCCAACCAGGCAAAATCCTAGTTAATCATTTCTGTACCCTCACCAAAGCCCCCACATCCTTCTGTTAGTGCTGCAACCAGAACTGTACATAGATATTCTAAATGCAGCCTAACTAAAGTTCCATATAGCTACAACATGACTTGCTAATTTTCATATTTATTCTCTAACCAAAGTAAAACAAGCATGCCATATGCCTTCTTGATCACCTTATCCAAGTGTGTTGCCACTTTCAGGGAACTGCAGACCTGTACCTTAGATCTCTCCGTACTTTAATATTGCTAAAGGTTCTGCCATTTACTGCACACTTCCCTCCTGCATTAGATCTTCCAAAATGTATCACCTTACATTTGTCCAGATTAACCTTCATCTGCCATTTCTGCCCAAGTCTCCAGCCTATCTATATCCTCTGGTAATCCTTTTCACTATCTGCAGCTCACCCAATCTTTGTCATTTGCAAGCTTACTAATCAATCCACCTACATTCTCCTCCAAATCATTTATGTATGCTACAAACAAAGGGGTTTCCAGCACTGACCCCTACACAACACTACTGTTCAGACTTCCTGTCAAAAAAAAAATTTCCACAGCTACCTTGTCTTCTGAGTAAGCTAGTTCTGTATGCATCTCACCATGAGTTCCACCCGAATTAGTTTTTGTATCAGCCTGCCATGAGCGACTTTGTCAAAGACCTTGCTAAAGTCAATATAGACCAGTACCACCCTGTCTCAATCATCTTTGCCTTTTCCTCTAAAAATTCAATAAAGTTTGAGATGCTTGACCTTCCCTACACAAAGCTATGCTGCCCATCGCTAAGTCCATAATTTTTCCCAACTTGAGTAAATCCTACCCCTAAGGATCTTCAATAAATTTCCCTACCATTCATGCAAGGCTCTCCAGCCTGTAATTTCCTGGATTATCCATGTTCCTTTTTAAGGGCAACAACTTTGGCTATTCTTCAGTCCTTTCAGACCTCTCCTGTTACTGAAGAGGACACAAAGATTTTGTACGAGGCCCCAGCAATTACCTCATTTACCTCCCTCAGTATTCTGGGATATATCCCATCAGGTCCTGGGGACTTTTCTACCTTAATGCTTTTCAAAACACCCAATACCACCACTTTATTTATATTGACATGCCCGGAGAATATAAACATATAGTTTCCGACATTCATCATCCAAATGTCCTTCTCCTTTGTGAATACCAATGCAAAGTATTCATTAAGGACCTAACCAACTTGCTCTAGCTCCAAGCATAAGTTCCCTGCTTTCTGCTTGAGTGTACCTACCCTTTCTCTAGCTACTCTTGTTCCGTATATATAAAATGCTTTGGGATATTCCTTAATCCTAACTGCCAAAGACATTTCATGGCTTCTATTAGAGCTACTAACTTCTTTCTAGAGTTCTTTCCTGCCATTTTTGTATTCTTTGAGGGCTCTCTCTTCACTTTCCTAAACTTTATGTATGCCTCCTTTTTCTGGACTCTCAATTTCTGTCATCCAAGGTTCTGGAATCTTGCCACTCTTATCCTTCATTTTCACAGGAACATGCTGGTACTGATCTCTAAATCAACTGGCTTTCAAAAGATTTCCATGTGCTAGACATAGATTAACCCTCAAAAGAACTAGCCCCAGTCTACATTCCCCAGTTCCTGCCTAATAGTGCAATAGGTAGCCTTCCCCCAATTTAGTACTTTCACCAAGTACTCTTAAACATACAGAATTATGGTCACTGTTCACAAAATGCTCCCCCACTGAAAACCTTGATCACCAGGCAGGGCTCATTCCCCAGTATCAGGTTTAGTATGACCCCTTTCCTAGTTGGACTAATGACGTACCACTTGAAAAAACTGTTTTGGATGAATCTAAAAAATTCCCCCAAATGCCCTGGCACTAAACGAGTCTCAGTCAATATAGGGGAAACTGAAATCACCCACAACAACTTCAGTGTTTTTACACTTCTCCGTAATCTGTGTGCATATCTGCTCCTCTATCATCCACTGGCCATTGGGAAGCTTGTAGCTTCCGTGAACTACCAGAGCTGGTACAACAATTAAACCTGTGTTGGCACTATCATTCTACACCACACAAGCCAATTGAGCTAACCCAGCCACTGTCAAAAATCTTCTAAACAAGTGAGATGCAAATGATATCTGCATTGTTTCTTCCACAACATAGCTACGAGGTGACCTAAAACACCCACCTCCAGCAAGTCTCGCTCCATTTTGCTCCATTATCAGATTGAATCCCAATTCAAACTCCATTTTAACAGACAGTCGTGCAAAGTTGGAGTTAAAAATGAGAAACGTTAGGCTGAAGCATGCAATTTCCACCCAGTGAAACAGAATATTGTAAATTTTGTTTTAGGCGGACAGTTGTACAGGCCATTTCAAACTTGATCATATTTTAGACCCAACTTAAAAAATTAACTTATGAAAGTTGTTTTCAAATAGCAGAAAAAATTTAAATTTAACAACCAAACATTTCAGGAAAGCTACAACATTAGTAACTATTGGCTCATCTGGGACAGGCAACAAAATCAAATAAGAAATATTGTATCGTAAGAAACATGAACAAACTTCAATTACTATCCCCATGCAGCAGTTAGTGGTAACACTAATCTCAGGCTGTTACAGGTATTATTAAAGAATCAGTTTTCTTAAAATCCAGCAGCAGCCATGGAAAAAGCAAACACTATTTTTAGACACCATCCATGAGAGTTTGAGATAGTCAAGTCAGCGTTGTCGTAGCTATTAATGGGAGACTGAGCGACACTCATGCAATTCCTTTTCCAAAAGGAAAGGTTGAAAGGCAGAAACAAAAAAAAAACAAACTGGGAAGGAGGTCTGAAGTGCTGAAATCGTAACAAGCTTATTGAATAAAACAACTTACTTCATAAATATCTAAATTGTAACATCATCTTCACAATAAAATCCATATGTGCAATACCTGCTTTCTAAGAGAATTCTGCGTCAAGTGCCCCAATCTGTGCCTCAGGCACTAGTTTCGTTGAAACATTTATTGATCAGCAACAAATTTGCATAAATGAATATAAACTGCATTTGATACTGTCATGTTGAGTAGTTGGTTGGTTGGGTGGGAGGGTGGAAGGAGAAATGAGTACATCCCGTTCCATTTAGTCAGTGAGAACACTGGCAAGAGAGTTGCTGGTATAATTAGCACCACTTCTCACATTTCACAACTGGAAACAGACAGCTTATTCTTGGTCCCTACTAACTTAGTTTTACAAATGGGTTTTTGATAAAATATTCCATCAATCCATGAATTTCACTCAAATATTTGTTTCCATACACTGCTTTTGTTCAGTTCAAGCTAGCTTAAAACATACACAATTTGAAAATCTTGCTCAATGCCAGATCTAAAGACAAAAATCACCAAAGGCATCAAGTAGATTAAGGCCTATTATCAGAGAGTTATTTATGGTTTATATTTCAGGATTTTGCCTGAGGTTTTCAGCACTTGCTGATTTTTCTTTCAATTCCTTTTATGATGATTTGGGTGCTTCAGCAGAAATAAAAAAGCTTAGAAATTTAAGTCTGTAAGAACACCACTACTCACTTCAACACTTGGCCAGTACCAACCATAAATAAGACACAAGACCAGCACTTGACTTGTTAGACCTCAGCTGGAGTACAGGCAGCATGGTGGTTCAGCAGTTAGCACTGCTGCCTCACAGTACCAGGGACCTGCATTCGATTCCACCCTTGGCAAATGTTGGCACCTGTGTCTGCATGGGTTTCCTCTGGGTGCTCCTGTTTCCTCCCGCAGTCCAAAAGATACATGGGTTAGGTGGATTGGTCATGCTAAGTTGACTATAGGGGCCAGGAATATGTAGGCTAGATGAAATCAGCCACAGGAAATGTGAGGTTATTGGGGGGGGCATGCTCTTCAGAGGGTCAGTGTGAACACATTGGAAAGTCTGCAGAAATAGTTTACAAGAATGGCTCCAGTGATGAGGAACATTATTCGTGAAAGAAAGACAGATCAAAGAAGGCAGGACTGTTTTACTTTAAGGAAAGCCAGTTAAGGGGAAATCTAAAATATATATTTTCAAAATCATGAGTGGGCTGCATATAGGGAGTAAAAAAAACTGCGAAAGAAACAAGGGTGTGGCAAGGTAAAAACCTTTTCACTCCACAAAGAAGTCAGGGTATAAAGTACACTGCCTGTGTGTGGTGAAAGCAGGTTCAATTGACGCATTCAACACAGCACTAGATGATTCTTCCCCCTGCCCCACAATAAAAAAATGCAAGGATAATGGGAGAAAATAAAAGTAGGAAATTGGCACTAGGTAATGATACTCATTTTATGAGCAAGTGCAGGCGCAATGGGCCAAATGGCCTCCTTCCACACTGAAGAACTTCTGTAGTTGTGAAGTGCAAGGCCAACATTCTATATGCACTGGTAAGAACTGTTCAATCAAAACAGGCATCCTTCAAATCAAGTCCAGACACTTAATTAACACTGCAAAACTTCCACTCCCTCCCCAAACTACTGCACGAATGTATTACAAAATACAATATATTTAGATAAGCTTAGAATGCCTGCCTGTATGGACTCAGTATATTTCTGCAAGTTGTTTCTTTAAATACATTTTCCTTATTTAAGTCTCCTTGCATAATAGATCTTGGAGTAACTGAAAAAGGCACAAATGATATTTGCTCCCATCTCCTAATTAACATACATTAAAATGGCTCAAAGCCCAGAGCTCAAAATAGAACAACCTCACCACAGCCATGACATCAACAATGGAGAAGTGATCAATTAAGCTGGTAGATCAAGGTCAAAGATATCGGTATTTAATTGCATTTAAAATTTACACCTATAGCTGGATCGCCATAAAATAGTTCAAATATGAAGTACATTCAAAAATCAAAGTACATGGAAATGATTATATAATTTTGACAATGAAACTTGTTTTTGTCATTAAATAACTCTCAAGAGTCACAGCCAAGGGAGATCAGACATCAAGAGCAAAACAAGCATACAATGCACTATTGAAGGCTACAGTCCATTAAGATGAGACTGAGGAGTACTTGGAAGTGCATGGTAAAATAAGGCTCAGTTAGTACAGCTTCAGCAAGTGTAGGGTCATGCTTGACTTATCTGTTTGAATTCTTTGGGGAGATAATGAGTAAATCAGACAAAAGGAGAGCCAGTAGATGTGCTCCATCTGTGGGCCTTTGACAAGGTGCTGCACAGGAAACTGCTAAGAAAGATAGCAGCCCATATTATTAGAGGCAAGACACTAGCATGGATAGAGGATTGGCTGACAGACAGAAGGCAGAGACGAGGTATAAAAGGGGTCTTTTTCAGAATAGCAGCATGACAAGTGGAGTTCCACAGGGGTCCATGCTGGGACCACACTATTCACGTTATACGTTAATGATCTGGATGATGGAATTGAAAGCATTGTTGCTAAATTTGCAGATGATACAAAGGTAGGGGAGGAACAGGCAGTGTTGAAGCAGCAGGAAGGCTGCAGAAGGATTTGGACAAACTAGGCAAGTAAACAAAGAAGTGGCAGATGAAACACAATGTGCAAAGTGGAGAAAGAAAATAGTCCATGCCTCTATTCTATGTGGGGATGCTTCAGAAATCTGAATCACAAAGGGTATTAGAAGCCCTGGTTCAGAATTCTCTGAAGGCTAACTGCCAATTGAACCTGCATGTTAGGAAGGCAAATACAGTGTTAGTGTTCATTTCAAGAGGGCTAGAACACAACAGCATAGATATGCTGCTGCGGCTGTAAGGCTCTAGTCAGACCACATCTGGAATATTGTGAACAGTTTGGGTCCCGTATCTAATGAAGGATGTGCTGGCCTCAGAGGGGCTTGTTATATGAGGAGCGGTTGAGGACTCCGGATCTGTACTCTATGAAGGAGTTTGGCAGGATAAGTTTCAATCAGATTTACCTTAATACAGAGGGGCCTGGTAAAGTGGACATGGTGAGGATTCCACTAGCAGGAGAGACTACAACTTGGAGAACACAGGCTCAGATTGAAGGGCTGACCCTTTAGAACTGAGATGAAGAGGACAGAAAATTTGTGGAACTCACTGTCATAGAATGCTTGGGATGACAAGTCACTGAATGTATTTAAGACAGAAATTAATAGGTTTGATTAGTAAGGGGAAAATGAGGGTTACCGGAGAATGGGGTTGAGAAACATATCAGCCATGATCAAAAGGTGGAGCAAACTTAATGGGCTGAATGGCCTAATTCTGCTCCAAATTTTAATTATGATTGTGCTAACAATTGTAAGGGCAACATATTAACAGAAAATTGATTGACGAATATCAGGTAAAAAATGTATACAAATTGATCATTTCCAGGGTAACAGGATGCAGTGAGTGGTGTGTCACAGAAACATGCCGGGGCCTCATTATTTACAATCTGTATAAATGACATGAAGGGATTGCACATATTATTGTTACATTTGCTGATCCAAAGATTGGTTGGAAAGTAGATGGCGAACAGGACAGGAGGTTATACATAAACCATATTTTTAGGAAAGTGAGCCAAGCTTCGGCAGATATCCTTCCTAAGATAGGAAACTGAACTTGCCCTCTTCAGCAAGAGTAGAAAAGCAGGCTATTATTTAAAAAGTGTAGAGAAATTACAGTCAGAGTTGTACATCATGGAAACAGACCCTTCGGTCCGACTCATCCATGCTGGCCAGATATCCTAAATTAACCTAGTCCCATTTTCCAGTATTTGGCCCATATCCCTCTAAACCCTTCCTATTCATACGCCCATCCAGATGCCTTTTAAAAGTTGTAATTGTAACAGTCTCCACCACTTGATTCCATGCACCATCCTCTGCATGAAAAAGTTGCCCTTTAGGTCCCTTCGCTGAATTCCGAGGTACAAAAGGATCTGGGAGCCTTGGCACATGATTCAAAGTTAGCATGCAGACACACATTGCATTAAAAAAAAAAAGTCAGTTTTTCCAAAGCTTTCAGCAGCTTTGTCTTTTGCATCTTTATAGAATCCCTACAGTGTGGAAACAGGCCATTCAGCCCAATAAGTCCACACAGACTCTCTGAAGTGCATCCGACCCAGACATACCCCCATGCTCTATCCCTGCAATCCACGTAGCCTGCATATCTTTGGATTGAGAGTTGAAACCCGAGCACCCAGCAGAAACCTAAGTAGACATGGGACGAACGTGCAAATTCTACGGCGGGAACTGAACCGAGGTCCCCGATGCTGTGAGGCAGCAGTGCTAACAACCGAGCCACCGTGCACTTCCTTACCAACATCGAAAAAGGCTGGAACAAAATTCTTCTGAGCAATGATCCTTGAATCACCAAGGGATAGACTTCAGGAATCAGCCAACAATTCAAAATGTACTAAAATTAGGTAAATCAGTTGAAACAGCAACATGAATTGTATCTTCAGCGTCCAAGTTATAGCACTGACCTCCTGAGCCGCTCAGTGCTTTTAGTGTAGATGCCCCCACAATGCTGTTAGAGAAGGAGCTCCAGGATTTTCACTTAGAAACAGAAAATAGAAGAAGTAGAAGTAGACCATTCAGCTTTCAAGCCTACTCCACCATTCCACAAGATCATGGCTGATCATCTAACTCAGTACCCGTTCCCACTTTCTCCCCATACTATATGATCTCTTTAATTCTAAGAACTATAAATCGAACTCCTTCTTGAAAACATTCAATGTTTTTGTCCCAACCGTTTCTGTGGCAGAGCATTACACAGGCTTACCACACTGTGGGTGAAGAAATTCCTCACCTCTACCCAAAATGGCCTATCCTATATCCTTAAACTATGACCCCTGGTCCTGGAAGCCCAGGTCAAAAACAATCTTTCTGCACTTACTTGGTTTGGTCCAATTCGCATTTAAAATGTTCCTTTGAGATGACTTCTCATTCTTCAAAGCTCAAGTGAAGATAACCCTAATTGGTTCAGTTGGTCTTTGTATGTCAGCCCTGCCATCCCAGGAATCAGTGTAATAAACCTTTGCTGCACTCCCTCAATAACCAAAACACCCTCCCTTAAATAAAAGGAGACCAAAACTTCACAAGTTGCGTGGAATGGGGCTGAAACCAAAAAAAGAGACAGCAGGACTACCAACAGAGCTATTTACTCAATGTTTAATACTTCATAAAGCTCAGCACAGCAATGACAAGAGAAATAACTACACACTATGTAATTTTTTTGTTAACTTTCTGCTTTCTCCACAAGGTATTATCCTGACATACTGCTTACGGGCACCTAAGAAATACTGCAGTAAGCCTAAACAGTGAATGTTAGTTTAAAAAAATCTGACGAAGGCATCATAAGCCAATACCAATCTAGTCTTCATTCAACACAAACATATACTTTGAAAAAAGGTGTTACTTACTGACATGATTTTTTTTTTGCTCTCTTCCTGTTCCAGAGTCTAGTATAACAAGATCAACTGCCTAGGTGCTAACCAGGAATAATTCAGAGACTGTCACTACTTCTGTTCAGTGAAACTGTGCTTTATGTCTGTCAACTAAGTAGTATAAAACATTTGCAATACAGCCCAAGACCTCTAAGCAATTGTCTGGAAGCTGCACTTCATCACATCCATTCCCTAACTCTCAATACAAATTTCTATTTAACTCACCTTCTGTGCTATCAGAACAAGATGTTCCCAATGCAGTGTCCCCACTGTCCGCTGTACTGGGCCGTCTTTCTGTCCTGCGTTGAAACTTTTCTGAAAGTACTGGCGTTTGCCACTCTGTTTCACAATATCTTCCTCTTTGAACATAAGAATCTGTGGAAAAAAGAATTTTAAAACATTACATGGCTACCGTAAAGGTTGTGTTTTGATTCCACGGTCAGACTACACAGCTGACCCACCTGAACGCAACATTAGTAACAACAGTAAGGAAAATTTGTAAAATGTTTAATAATGGGTGAAGATTGAAAGGCTTAGAATTTTAGATTTAATGAGATGGTTGCATGCAAGCCTACAACCCTGGTAGCGAAGAGCTTTGGCTACGTCACAGACGGTTCCCTCAGAGTGCTGGTTGCAGAGGTCCAGCATTCTACGTTAATTCAGTTGAAAACTAAGTGGTTGTGGGCATGGTTTACAGTGACTACACCACAAAAATTGGAAGTGTTGTGCAGCAAGTAGTTTTAAATTTAACAATTTTTTAAAAAAATTTTAAAAACTTTTAGAAGTACAATAATTTGATCAGATAAATCATTAAGAACAGATTTTGGGAAGGTCAGACAGTATGCTAAGAGGTTCAGAAATTTTACAGGCTATTTTAAAAGTTAAAATGTTGTGGACCTCCTCATTAAATATTAATTTGTTAACACTCAAAAATGCAAGCATTCAACTGAGGAGTGTAATTAGAAAGCAAATATCCCTAATCAGTAAGAAAACTTAAAAAATAAAAGAGATGGAGATCACAGCAGGTCAGGCAGCATCTAAGGAGAGAAAGCAAGCTAATGTTTCCAAGTAGACAGGACTCTTCATAATTCCTAATTCATACTTTAAAGTTGGCATTTGAAGTAGTGAACACTGAGTAGTAGTGTTGTTTGGTCTACCAAAACTTGCAGAGTACTACTGTGCACTGAATATTGGACCTTGCCTGTTGGTCAGTGTGTCAATGAGCATGGATTCTGATTTTCTGATCCCTGTTCTCTTCAGGCCTGGTTCCCAACTGGGATAACTGGATCGCTGAACTCCTCTTCGCTGTTCACTTACAAATATTCTTAATGCAAATAGATTGGCATACAACATGATTGTTCATTTAATTCACTCCACACGGAGCACACGAACAGCAACTAAGCAGTACAGATTTGCTTTTCAGTTTGAAGCTTCCTCACATATCCCTCAAACTTTTGATTTATTAGAAATTCTGTTGTGATAGCACAAACCAATAGCATCAGTTGTGAACCCCAAAGACAACAGCAAGTGAAAACATTTTCACAATAGGGTGTTCAAGTTTGGGTTTAAGACACAGAAAGCTGAGCATTTAAGCTGGCAACCTCTGGACTTCAAGCAACTATCCATTTGCCAAGCACAAGTCTGCGCTATTCAACATGGACAGCATCAGTTGAATCCTATCTCCCAACATTCAACTGCACTTTCTAGCAAGGTCATGAGTCAGCAATCAGAAGCAGGATAGTTGCCTAACTTCTACAATAAGCCATCAGATCGAAAGGCTGACTCAGATACATTAATTTGGCACAATAAGAAAATCAAAGCAAACCAGCTGAATTCTGGCTGAGCATGATTTAATTTAGTTCTATAAAGATGGTACCATTAAAACAGTCTGTGTTTAACAAAGAAAAAACTTCTGATTAGACTCAAGCAAACCAGGTTAGAACAGAATGTAGTCACAAGTTAAAAGATTCTGCTTCATTTAACTGGGTCACAAACTCGTACAGCAATTAAATTGCAGTAACTTCATGAAATATATAGATTTTTACATTTCTCACTGGGGTACCATAGAAGAATGCTTGCCTGACAAGTTTCATACAAGCAGTCCATAATGAAGAACAGATCCAAAGTAGAGAGCGTCACGACTCACTGGGCTAGCACACAAAAAAAAAGTCAAGCTCCACTATTTCAAGTCATCACAATTGTGAAAAGATTTAGTCAAATCATCCAAAGTCTCCAATTTACCTGACCAACTGACAGATTACAAGAACACACTCAAGGTTTCTGTACTTGAGAAGACAACTCATTACAAATAAACCAAGAGAATTAGTAAATACGATTTTCTAATATATAACCTCAACTTATAACTCTATCCCTTAAGGATAGAAAATGGAGCAGTGCAGCACAGAAACAGGCCCTTAAGATCACCATGTCTGTGCCACCTGTGATGCCATTCTAAACTAATTCCGCCTTTTTGCCCCCACTCAGAATCCCTACAATGAGGAAACAGGCCATTTGGCCCAACAAGTCCACACCGATACCCTGAGAGCATCCCACCCAGATTCACCCCGCTACCCTGCATTTCCCATAGCTAATCCATCTGACCTGGACAATACGGGCAATTTAGCATGGCCAATCCACCTAACTTGCGTATTTTTGGACTGTGGGAGGGAAGCTGAGCACCTGGAGGAAACGCACACAGATACAGTGCCATTGTCTCTGCTTCTACCACCTCTCCTGGTAGGACATTCCAGGCACCTACCACCCTCTACATAAAAGCCCGCCCCCTCCAAACTTAAACCAATATCCCCTAGTATATGACATTTCCACCCTGGGAAAGAGACTCTGACTATCCACTTTATCCATGCTGGGGCTTACTACGTTCTCACACTGGTTTAAAATAATCTGCTTTGGAAGTGCTTGATGGTAAAGAAGTTTGTAGACAATAGGTGCAGGAGTAGGCCATTTGGCCCTTCGAGCCAGCACCACCATTCGTTATGATCATGGCTGATCATCCACAATCAGTATCCTGTTCCTGCCTTATCCCCATAACCCTTGATTCCATTATCTATAAGAGCTCTATCCATCTCTTTCTTGAAAGTATCCAGAGACTTTGCCTCCACTGCCTTCTGGGGCAGAGCATTCCATATATCCACCACTCTCTGGGTGAAGAAATTTTTTCCCCAACTCTGTTCTAAATGGCCTACCCCTTATTTTTAAACTGTGTCCTCTGGTTCTGGACTCACCCATCAGCAGAAACATGCTCCCTGCCTCCAGAGAGTCCAATCCCTTAATAATCTTATACGTCTCAATCAGATCCCCTCTTATCCTTCTAAACTCAAGTGTATACAAGCCCAGTTGCTCCAATCTGGAGACATACGATAGTCCCGCCATTCCAGGAATTAACCTCGTGAACCTACGCTGCACTCCCTCAATAGAAAGAATGTCCTTCCTCAAATTTGGAGACCAAAACTGCACACAATACTCCAGGTGCAGTCTCTTGAGGGCCCTGTACAGCTGCAGAAGGACCTCTTTGCTCCTATACTCAATTCCTCGTTATGAAGCCAGCATGCCATTAGCTTTCTTCACTACCTGCTGTACCTGCATGCTTGCTTTCATTAACCGTTGTACAAGAACACCTAGATCTCGTTGTACTTCCCCTTTACCTAACTTGACTCCATTTAGATAGTAATCTGCCTTCCTGTTCTTGCCACCAAAGTGGATAACCTCACATTTGTCCACATTAAACTGCAGCTGCCATGCATCCGTCCACTCACCTAGTTTGTCCAAGTCACCCTGTATTCTCATAACATCCTCACATTTCACACTGCCACCCAGCTTTGTCTCATCAGCAAATTTGCTATTACTTTTAATGCCTTCATCTATATCATTAATGTACATTGTAAACAGCTGCGGTCCCAGCACCGAACTTCGCGGTACCCCACTGGTCACCGCCTGCCATTCCAAAAGGGACCCGTTTATCACTACTCTTTGCTTCCTGTCAGCCAGCCAATTTTCAATCCAAGTCAGTATTTTGCCCCCAATACCATGTTCCCTAATTTTGCTCACTAATCTCCTATGTGGGACTTTATCAAAGGATTTCTGAAAGTCCAGGTACACTACATCCACTGGTTCTCCCTTGTCCATCTTCATAGTTCCATCCTCAAAAAATTCCAGAAGATTAGTTAAGCATGATTTCCCCTTCGTAAATCCATGCTGGCTCTGACCTATCATGTTACTGCTATCCAAATGAGTCGTAATTTCAGCTTTTATAATTGACTCCAGCATCTTTCCCACCACTGACGTCAGGCTAACCGGTCTATAGTTCCCGGTTTTCTCTCTCCCTCCTTTCTTGAAAAGTGGGACAATATTAGCCACCCTCCAATCCACAGGAACTGATCCCGAATCTATAGAATATTGGAAAATGATTACCAATGCGTCCACGACTTTGATTTACAGCTGCCCACATGGAGGTGGAGGCTGTTCTTCTTTGTCTCAACCCATGGTTCCTGCTTCATTTACCTTCTCAGGTTGCCGTAAGCCTCTGACACTTTAGACAAATGTAGATTGTTTTCACTAAAATGCCCTTAAAGCTAATACACTGTAATCCAAGCAACATCCTGATAAACCACCTTTGTACCCTCTCTAAAGCCTCCACATCATCTTGTAGTGTAGTGACCAGAATATTGCAGACAATACTTCAAATGTGGCCTAGTAAAGTCCTTTGCAGCTACATCATGATTTACCAATTTTTATACTTGCCCCAAAAAACAGAGAGAAGCACACCAAACATATTTACCATCTTATCCACTTGTGTTGCCACTTTGAGCGCTATGGTCTTATACCCATAGATCCCTCTACTTATCAATGCTCCCAATGGTCTGACCATTTACTGTGTGCTCTTCTCTTGCGTTTGACTTCCCAAATTGCATTATCTCACACCTGTATGGTTTGAACGCCATCTGCCATTTCTCTACCCAATTTTCCAACTCACCCAAATCCTGCTCAGAGCCTTCCTCATTATCCATAGCTCAAATATGTGTCATCTGCAAACTTACAAACTAGATCACCTACTCTTTTGTCCAAATTATTTAGCGTATTACAAACAGAGATCCCAACTGAACCTTACAGAACATGACTAGTTACAGACCTCCAGTCACAAAAAGACTCCTCCCAACTACTGTCTTCTTAAAACAGAGACAGAATGGATACCAAGAGCAGAAAAAGAGGGAAGAAAAACCAGGAAAACAACTCAATTGCATCAATTTGGACCAGAGGACTTGAGATTTTTTTTTTTTTTATTTACAGGATATGGATGTCACTGGTTAGGTCATGTAGGTGGTGGAATGGCCCTATCAAATAAAGACTCTTTTGGAACATTAAGAGCTGGCCTTCTTCTAGAGTTGGCTAAATTAATAGGGAAATTACAAGATCTAGTACTGCCTTTTGTAACATCTTTTCCAAGGCTGGAACTCATGACATGCAGCAATTGAATTACGCTAATTACTTTGCTGTTTCAAACTGCTTTAAACTACACAAGAATCTGCGTGTTGTTTACCATGCTAACATGGTAAACAATAGTAAGCCACTATAGTTGGGAATAACCCGAAGAACCATATTTAAAAAGGAACCACTTGAATAAGTGGGGATGACACTCCAGAGACAATGTCAGCACAAGTAGTAGGAACCATGGGTTGGGACAAAGAAGAACAGCCTCAACCTCCATGTGGCCAGCTGCAAATCAGGGTAGTACAAACTTCTTTACCAACAAGCACTTCCAAAGCAGATGATTTTAAACCAGTGTGAGAACATAGTAATTTTAGAACCGTTAAGGTTACTCAGGTTTCACAGAATTGCATTTGGGTAAAACAAATCCAAAAGTAAAAAAAATAAACGGACACAAATGACGCTTATTACCAGCACTCATTGCCCATTCCCTAACTGCCCAAAGAGTTAAGAATCAATTGGATTGCTGTGGGTCTGGGGTCACATGTAGGCCAGACAAGCAAGGATGGTAGTTCTGTTGACCAAGAGTCATCATTAAGCAATATAAGTTTTTTCCTGACAATCGACAATGGTCATTTGACTTTTAATTACAGAATTTTATTGAATTCAAATTCAACCATCTGACATGGTGGAATTCAAACCCAGGTCCCCAAAACACCCCAAAGAAAAAGCAAGGCGGCAATGCGGGTGTCCCCTGTGGTCATCTCCCTCCAAAACAGGTATACCTGTTTTGGATACTGCTGGGAGATGGCTCACCAGGGGAACGCAGCAGTAGCCAGGTTCATGGCACTGTGGCTGGCTCTGCTGTACAGAAGGGCAGGAGAGAGTGGAAGGGCTACAGTCATAGGGGATTCGATTGTAAAGGGAGTAGATAGGCTGTTCTGGGGTCGAAAACGAGACTTCCAAATGGTATGTTGCCTCCCAGGTGCACGGGTCAGGGATGTCTCAGATCGACTGCAGGACATTCTGAAGGGGGAGGGTGAATAGCCAGCTGGCGTGGTGCATATAGGCACCAATGGTATAGGCAATGAACGGGATGAGGTTCTACATGCAGAAGTTAGGGAGTTAGGAGCCAAGTTAAAAAGTACGACCTCAGAGAGGCAGTAATCTCAGGACTGCTACCAGTGCCACGTGCTAGTCAGAGAGTAGAAATGAAAGAATAGACAGGATAAATGAGTGGCTTGAGAGATGGTGCAGGAGGGAGGGGTTCAGATTTTTGGGACATTGGGACCGGTTCTGGGAGAGGTGGGACTATTACAAATCGGACGGCCTACACCTGGGCCGGAATGGAACCAATGTCCTAGGGGGTGCTTTTGCTAACACTGTTGGGGAGGGTTTAGACTAATGTGGCAGGGAGATGGGAACCAAATGAGGTTAGTGGACAGTAAGGAGGTAGTAACTAAAGCCTGTAAGGAACCAGATAGTGAAGTCAGTGTGACTAAGGGGAAAGAGTAGGCAGGGAGCAGATGAATGCAAAAGGGACAGATGGTCTGAGGTGCATTTGTTTTAATGCAAGAAGTGTAGTAGGTAAGGCAGAAGAACTTAGTGCTTGGATTAGTACCTGTGAGTATGATGTTATTGCTATTACTGAGACTTGGTTGAGGGAAGGGCAAGATTGGTGACTAAATATCCCAGGATATAAATGCTTCAGGCGGGATAGAGAGGGAGGTAAAAGGGGTGGAAGAGTTGCATTACTGGTCAAAGCTGATATCACAGCTGTGCTAAAGGAGGGCACGAGGGAGGACTCGAGCAGTGAGGCAATATGGGCAGAGCTCAGAAATAGGAAGGGGGCAGTAACAATGTTGGGGCTGCACTACAGGGCTCACAACAGCGAGCGTGAGATAGAGGTACAAATATGTAGACAGATTATGGAAAGATGCAGGAGCAACAGGGTGGTGGTGGTGGGAGATTTTAATTTTCCCAACATTGACTGGGATTCACTTAGTGTTAGGGGTTTAGATGGAGCAGAATTTGTAAGGAGCAGCCAGGAGGGTTTTCTAGAGTAGTATGTAAATAGTCCAACTCAGGAAGGGGCCATACTAGACCTGGTGTTGGGGAACAAGCCCGGCCAGGTGGTTGAAGTTTCAGTAGGGGATTACTTTGGGAATGGTGATCACAATTCCATTGGTTTTGGAATACTGATGGACAAAGACGAGAGAGTGGTCCAAAAGGAAAAGTGCTAAATTGGGAGAAGGCCAACTATAGCAAAATTCAGCAGGAGCTGGGGAACGTAGATTGGGAGCAGCTGTTTGAGGGTAAATCCACATTTGATATGTGGGAGGATTTTGAAGAGGTTGATTAGAATGCAGGACAGGCATGTCCCTGTGAAAATGAGGGATAGAAAGGGCAAGATTAGGGAACCACGGATGACAGGTGAAATAGAGAGACTAGCAAGAGGAAAAAGAAAGCATACGAGGTCTAGGCGACTGAAAACAGACGAAGCTTTGGAAGAATATCGGGAAAGTAGGACCAATCTGAAACGAGGAGTTGAGAGCTAAAAAAGGGGTCATGAAATATCCTTAGCAAACAGGGTTAAGGAAAATCCCAAATCCTTTTATTCATACATAAGGAGCAAGAGGGTAACTAGAGAAAGGGTTGGCCCACTCAAGGGCAAAGGAGGGAAGTCATGCGAGGAGTCAGAAAAGGAGTGAGATTCTTAATGAGTACTTTGCATCAGTATTCACTGGAGGAGAGAGAGGAAATAGATATCTTTGCAGCAACCTTGAGCACGGGTGAGGTCCCGGAGGACTGGAGAATTGCTAATGTTGTCCCCTTGTTTAAGGAGGGTAGCAAGGATAATCCAGGTAATTATAGACCGGTGAGCCTGACGTCAGTGGTGGGGAAGCTGCTGGAGAAGACACTGAGGGATAGGATCTATTTACATTTGGAAGAAAATGGGCTTATTAGTGATAGGCAGCATGGTTTTGTGCAGGGAAGGTCATGTCTTACCAACTTGATTGAATTCTTTGAGGAAGTGACAAAGTTGAGAGATGAGAAAAGATGTCATATACATGGACTTCAGTAAGGCATTTGATAAGGTTCCCCATGGTAGGCTGACGGAGAAAGTGAAGTCGCATGGGGTCCAGGCTGTACCAGCTAGACGGATAGAGAACTGGCTGGGCAACAGGAGACAGAGTTGTAGTGGAAGGCAGTTTCTCAAAATGTAGAACTGTGACCAGTGGTGTTCCAGAGGGATGTGTGTTGGGACCACAGTCGTTTGTGATATACATAAATGATCTGGAGGAAGGTATAGATGGTCTGATTAGCAAGTTTGCAGGTGACACTAAGATTGGTAGAGTAGCAGATCGTGAAAGGGACTGTCAGAGAATGAAGCAGAATATAGACTGATTGGAGAGTTGGGTGGAGAAATGGCAGATGGAGTTCAATCCAGGCAAATGGGAGGTGATGCATTTTGGAAGATCTCCACACAAGACATACGCAGATTTTTCAATGCTTTCACTTTGCGGACTAGGTGGTTCTCTGCTGCCCTGCTCTCAAAAGCCATGGGCACCTGGTCAGCAGCCAAACAAATTCACATGAAGCAGTTTTCTATAGGTTCTAAACCAATTCGCTCCATGCTGTCTGCTGCTGTTCAGTGTTCCAGGAAAAGGCAATATTTGAGAGATGCACACAATGTAAAACATTTTTAAAACTGCAGACATTTTTTGCAATCACTTTGCTTTAAAGCAGAATCTTTTGTCAACAGTCCAAAACTGAAGGCAAATGTATTCTTTGCAAGAGAAATTAAGTAAAAAGAAAGAGCAAGATTATTGCAAACTTCTTGCCCAGAGTTTAACTTCAAATTCAACATGTGCTATTCTGCAGAAATGAACATTATACTATTACGGTATCATGATCAATTGTGAACAATGCAAATTTGGTCCTTGAATCAGCAAGCAAAGCAATTACATTTCAGAAATCTATTTACAAAACAAGACCAAAACTAGCCAAAATAGCTTCAAAGAGAAAAAGGTAAAGTCACTAATATGCTCCCTCAAATTATAGCCAGCACCCTCTAACAGTCTACTGAGTAAATGTAACACATGCAGTAACGCAAGAAAGGCTCCTAATTTAAATTAGCTGATTTTGATGGAGGGGCAATGCTGGGTAGGCCAAAAACAAATTAAAAAAGAAAAAATAAATAAATGTCTTTTGTGTCCAAATTACAGCTCCTAATTACTATCCAGGTGATCCCTGCTGGACAACACAGTCACCTTGATAAATAGCCAGTGATGAAATGATCGACTTCTGCTGCTGTGGCCTTCACAATCAAAACTGGTCAATATTCCTCAAAACAAACCTGCCTTTAGTATGTAAGATAACAAGCATGGGGCTGGATGAACACAGCAGGTCAAGCAGCATCATAGGAGCAGGAAAACTTGACGTTTCGGGCCTAAACCCTTC
>JAHRHZ010000026.1:10705978-10769779 GCA_024137785.1 Ginglymostoma cirratum | reverse complement strand
CCCCCATTTCTGATGAAGGGTTTAGGCCCGAAACGTCAAGTTTTCCTGCTCCTATGATGCTGCTTGACCTGCTGTGTTCATCCAGCCCCATGCTTGTTATCTCGGATTCTCCAGCATCTGCAGTACCTTTTATCTCTGCCTTTAGTATGTAGCTTCGTAAGGGGAGGAGCAGAGGTCAGATGAAGAAAACATATCCCATAGAACAATTTAATCTCTAACTGGGTTTACTAGGAAATAGGAAAATGATTCTCAACCTGGTTTTCAAATCCTTCCTCTCCAAATCACTGTCCTTTTGAAACATCTTATAACCCAATTTTGTCTAAGATTTTGGTCAATGACCTAATATTTCACGTGGCTCAGTGTCATAGCTAGTATACATAACATCCACAAAGCCACGCTGGGACATTCAATTATGTTAAGGGTGCTATATAAATCTTGCTTTTAAGCCACGTTAAGCAAACATCTAGAACTTTACATACATTTTCCAAAAATTCAATTTCTGCATTAGCAAATTCCTTTTCCTAATATTTCCCCAAAGAGCAAATGTCATTGAAGTCTGTTTGCAGGATAGATTATCAATTACTCAGCCTCATTCTCTAAAGGGGCCTATATTCACTTTGGCCCTCCTCTTTCTTTAAATGAAACACTTGCTGTCTGCTTTTACATTACTTACTAGTTTGCCCTTACAAAGTTTATTTTTGTCCTCTTATTTCAGTCATCTTTGATTGGTTTTTAAAACTTTCCCAATCCTCAATATATTGCACTAAACTAAAAGAAAGAGCAGCATACAATCTTTAACTTTCTTGGTTCAATTCTAAGTCAGCTGCTAGGCGCCGGCCGAGGCCACCCGCCTGCCGTGGAAGGACGACGGGCACCGCAGCTAGGGCCCAGCGTGCGTCCAGAGTCGCCACCGGCCCCCAGGAGGGGGCAGCGCCTCGCCAGCCGCGGCACTTGCCTAGCCCTGCTTCGCACCCCAGCCCGACCGACCCAGCCCTTACAGCCAATCCTTATCGGTTTTTTTTAAATCCTTCTAGTTCACTGGGAAGTATTTTTGTTGTGAAACAGGAGGTACGTTCAACTTTTCCAGCTCTGTCCCCATCCATTTGCAATTAACCTTATTTACATTTAGCACAGTTGTTTTCAACCCAAGTTTCTCCCTCAAACAGAATGAGAAATTCTACTGGTGATAAGATCAGTTTCCTAAGATCTTTTAGGAAATTTACTTTAGTACACTTCAGTTCCAAAATTGCCCGATCGCCGGTTGGATCTAGTGTTCTAGGAAACTGCCCCAAACACACCATGTAATGATTAAGAAGTCACCCACAATTAATGTGCTGCCTTTTTTTAACATGTCCTTATTATCTGCCGATTTATTCTGTGTCTTCAGTACAGCTACTGTTTGGGGGCCTATAGGCAACTTCCAGTGTCTTCCCAGTTATTTCTTAGCTCCACCCATTTGGATTCTACGTCTTCCAATCTAGATCATTTCTAGCTATCACACTTATTCCAATCTTGTATTAAGCAAGCAAACCCCAACACGTCCTTGTTCCAAATATACACATTTAATTCAAAAGCATTTTGTCTTTTCACCACCGTTCCCTCTATGTTGTGTGCTCGGTCATAGCCATACAGCACAGAAACACACCCTTTGACCCAACCAACAATCCCAATTTTAACTAGTCCCACCTGCCTGCTCCCGGCCCACAGCTCTCCAAACATTTCTTCATGTACTTATCCAAATGTCTTAACTGTTGTAATTGTACCACTTCCTCAGGAAGTTCATTCCACATGCAAATAACCCTCTTTAAAAAAAAAATTGCCCCTCGTGTCTTTAAAATCCCTCTCCTCTCACCTTAATGTGCCCCTTACTCTTGAAATTCCCCATCTTAGAATGAAGAACTACATTTAACTATCTATACCCCCTCATTATTTTATAAACTTCTATCAGGTTGCCTTTCAATTTCCTACACTCCAGTGAAAAAAAAACAAAGCTTTTATTTTTAACTCAAACTTTCCATACCCGGCAACATCCTCCTTTCCTGTCCTACACTGAAAATCATTACCTAACACTACTTTACAAAGCTGCCATATCCTTTTGCTTTGCAGGCTGACATTTCCCTTCTTGCAAACCCCATCCCCATCATCTTGTTTAAAGCCAGAGCTCAGTTTTGAGAGAACACTGGTCGCTGCATGGTTGAAGTGAAGCCCAACAGTTCTGTCTACTCCACTATGGAGGCCAGTGCCCTACTACTGAAACACATTTCACCCAGTTTGCTCATAGGTCAGGTTGTAATCCCAGCTTTTTAAACTTTGCTCCCAAATGTTTTCATTTTCTCAGTGACCCCACTTTCCAGTCTTGTCAATATCATTGGTGCCAATGTGGACAATGATAAAACAGGGTCCATCTCCTTAAACCACGTGCTCCACTTCACAAGGGGATCTCGTCAACCTGATAGAGGGCTGACAACTGCCTTCAGAATTCGTGGACAGATGCAGAACACAATACATCTTGATTATATTCTTCCCTCCTACCGCATTGCTATTTTCTCTTGACTTGAATAGGTCCCTATACCACAGTGCCAAAGCCAGCTCATTCATCCCCCTCTGCAGTCCTCATGCTCATCTACACATCTTGCAAGAACTTCATAAGGGGTTGTTTGGTTGCAGTGGTAGTGTGCCTATCTTTAAGTCAGGAGACTCATGCTTAAGTCCCAACTGCTCCAGAGGTGTGCAATAACATTCCTGAACAGGTTGATTAGAAGATTTTTGTAAGAACATCATAACCATTGGACAATTAGAGGCCAAGACACCTTGAAGGCCACTCACTTGCCTCATCTGTAGTCACACTCTCCTGTCCTGAGACAAGATCAAATTTGAATGACCTAGTCAGAGGAATGGATCAGAGTCCTGGCTTAAAAATCCCTGGGTAGCTTTCCCCCTCCCAGATGCAGCACAATCTATAGTTCTGAGTCCAGCTCTTCAACTTGGAACTGAAGATCCTTCAGCTGCAACCGCTTATTCACTCAATCACCTGAGTCCAGCAATAACACATCACTTGTCCTGCCACCATTTTTGAATTTTTAAATCAATTCATTAAATTGCTCAAGATTTTATACGAGCACACAAGGGGTCTTTGCTCTAGACTTTAAGGGGATCTCTTCTCAACTGCACTGAACCCAGGCTGTGGCAAAACAGAAGCTAACTTTGGAAAAGCTACTGCTAGGCTCCTTCCATGGGTCTCTGTTGAGCAAAAGTAACAAATCCATTTCATGTCTAGAAAAACAATCTAGAAGAGAAAAGGTCATTTGAGGTATTGCAAGCAATAAGTAAAACACAATAGTTCTGGTTTTGATACTCTACATCCCAGGTACTGTCTAAAACTTCCAAGTTTCATTCCAAAACATGTGTAGACCCAGCTTCTTTCAACACCATGTTGACTCTGCCTAATTAATTATCGAGCTTATCCAGATGCCATGTCAGTATATTTTATTAGTAGCGTCCCACATCTGCCATGTAGGGAGAACATTAAGCTAACTGGCCTTTAGCTTCATACTTTGTGACCTTCCTATTTTGGAAAAAAAGTTTTATTTGCTATTTTCCAATCCAGTGAATTCTGGAAGATTCAAACCAACACCAACCATCTCACTGTTAGAGTCAGAGTCATTAAGCTTCGAATCAGACCCTTCAATCCAAACAGTCCATGCTGACCATAATCCCAAACTAATCTAGCCCCACCTGCCTGTACTTGGCCCATATGCCCCAAACACTTCTTATTCAATACTTATCTCAATGTCTTTTAAATGTGTAACTGTACCCACATCCACCACTTTTCTTTGGAAGTTAGTTCTACACACAAACCACTGTGTGAATGAAATTGCCCTTTAAAGAATCTTTCTCCTCTCACCTTAAAAATATACCCCCGCCATCCACCTTATCTGTACCCCTCAGATTTTATAAACTTCTAAAAAGGTTACCCCTCAAACTCATATGCTCCAGTGAAAAAAGTCCCGGCCTATCCAGCCTTTCCCCATAACTCAAACCCAGCAACATCCTGGAACACTTCATCAGAACCTTCTCCCAGCTTAATAATATTCTTCCGACAACAAGGCAACCAGGACTGGACAGTATTCCAGAAGAGACTTCACCAACGTCCTGTATGACCTCAACATACTATACTCAATGCTCAAACCACCCGATGTGCGATGCAAACTTCAAAGAAATATTGACCTCAGTCAGAGATGTACTGCACAGAAAACAACCCTTCAGTCCAACTCATCCATGCCAATCAGATATGCTGTTCTGCAACACTACCTTTTAAGATCTCAGGATGAGGTTGATCAGGACCCAACACTCATCAGCCACACTCCAACAATTTGGCTGTTTCCTAGTGGTTGCAATTTTCATGTTCCAGAACCCTTTCCATATCCTGATTTTCAACCATTTCCTGCATGTTATTTGCATCTTCAGTGACGTTGATGAAAAATACTTGTTCAGTTCATCTGCCAGATGTTCATTTTCCATTGTTAAATGGTCCAGACTTACTTTCTATGGGACCAATGATGTTAGACTTGGTCAAATCCTTCCTTTTTAAAAATGTCTACAGAAATTCTAACCACCTGCTTTTCTATTTCTGACTAGCTTTCCCTTAAACTTCTCTTTCTTATTCGTTTTAATATTCCATCTGATCTTCTGACCTTCTATTTTTCCTTTATGAAATCATATTTTTCTCTCACTCGTGGGCAGCATGGTGGCTCAGTGGTTAGCACTGTTACCTCACAATGCCAGGGACCCCGGTTCAATTCCACCCTCAGGCAACTGTATGTGGAGTTTGCACGTTCTCCCCGTGTCTGCGTGGGCTTCCTCCGGGTGTTCCAGTTTCCTCCCACCGTCCAAAGATGTGCAGGTTAGGTGGATTGGCCATGCTAAATTACCAGGAGTGTTTAGGGATGTGTAGCTTAGGTGGGTTACAAGGGAATGGGTCTGCATTGGACGCTCCAAGGGTCAGTGTGGACTTGATGGGCCGAAGGGCTTGTTTCCACACTGTCGGGGGTTCTATTCTACATAGAAAATGCTATCTTGAACATTAAGTTAAGCACAGACAGTGGGTCCATCCCTTGGAATTTTTCTTACTGTTGGAATGTCTGCATATTTTGAAATACCCTTTTAGATATCTGTCACTGCATCACTATGAACTTATACCTTAAAACCTAAATTTGCCAGTTCACTTTAGCTAACTCTACTTTCATAAGAGTCTATTATAAGTTGAGCATCGAGTTGACACATCCACGGTCATACACATTCAAGATAGGCATAAAACAAAATTGTATTACAGGTGAACCTTGTGCATCCACAACAATTCTGTTTCTAGTTCAGAAAACATTCACCTGAAGCAGCACAAGGAAACTTAGGAGGGATCACATCAGAGAAGAATCACAGAATTAAAAAAGACCATTACAGTGCAGAAGGAAGGCATTCTGCACATTACAGACAGTACAGATACTGTCAACTTCACTTTAGAGCCTTTTCTCCATATCCCTGCACATCTAATAGAAACTGGTCATTCAATGCCTTCTACCTCAACTGAACGTGTATCCACCACATTTCCAGGAACAGTTTCATCCTGTCTACCTTGTCAGGCCCTCATGATTTTGAGAACTTCTCCTAATTTATCCTACAGCAATCTCCTCTCCAAAGAGGACAATCCCAACATCTCTAATCTATTCTCATAACTGAAGTGCCTCATCCATTCTCAAACCTTTCCAGCACACTGGGAAGGATGTGAACGTATTGGACAAAGTACGTCACTCAAAACTATACACAGAGCACAACATCCCTGCTCTCGCATAGTCCCAGGGGTTGATTTGGAGGTCCTGCTTTCACTGATATATTAGTGATCTGGATCTTGGTGTGCAAATGACAATTTCCAAGTTTGCAGATGATTACAAAAACATGGAAGCATTGTAGAGCGTGATTAGAACTTCAAAAGAAGGACAAGTTGGCAGTGTGGGTGATAGAGATAGCAAATATAGTTCAGTGCAGAAAGAGGTGATACGTTAAATGGTACAAACAACATGCAGATGAAGTAGGAAATAAAGGGACACTACCTGTTAACCAGAATCAAGATGGGCCAGTAAATGGGAGAGTTTGCATACTTTAAATTAAAATTTTTATTCTCCTGTGACAACCTCAGAAGCATTGGACTCAAGCATCAGCACACTTTCCTCAAAGTGTCACAACAGCATCCAGGGGTACAAGAGATTTATATAAATACGTATACAAATGCATGTCTCTTTCTTTGGTCTGATTAGTGACATAGTCATGATCTTTAGCTTATGGCTCCGTGATTTGCAGATAAGATTGACAAAGATTAATCCACAATGAGAACATAGAAGTTAGCTTTTTGTTAGTTAGGAGCTCATTCTCACAGGGGCCATTGATAACCTTTAAATATCAAGAACACATCACAGATTTAGTTTGGGTAAAATATGAAATAGGAAAGATAAAGTTTATTAGCCCCTGAACAGCAATGAAACCAAGTGTGTAAAGGAGGAATATATGCATCATGAACAAGGATGCCACGTTATGCTTCACCGGGGTAGTGTGCTGGAAATTAAAAAAAGGACCTGAGCGGACTACAGCAGACACAAAACCAAGAATAAAATTCTGTGACCAAAAAGCAACTGGCCTCAAAATATTTTTTGGATCAAAGGATCCCCAAATATTAGTATAAAAACCAAAGATTAAAGAGGAACAGAGTAGAAACACTGGTCATAAAACTAAGATTTGGTTCTCTAAGACTCCCAAAGAATTGGGAAGTAGCTATTGCAATATTTTGATTCAAGAAAGGAGGTAGGCAGATAGCAGCAACTATACACCAGTTAGCCTAACATCATCATTGAAGTTTGCTAGAATCTATTATTCAGATTGTTACAACCCATGAAGGAGGAAGAGAGTTCATGGAGGACGTTAAGTGGAGTAGGGTGGAACAGATAGTGAGCACGAGGGGGAACAAAGGTAGACAATTTTGATGACAACAAAGTACTGCAGAAGCATGAGCTAAGAGTGCCAAAAGGAACAAAGCTAACCAAAAAAAACCAAGCTCATTTCAAGATAACTAGTGTTAAGATCACGATTATGATAGCCTGTCATCAAACATGTATACATGCACTAGCCATGATTGGTTAAGTTGCTAGCCTAAGCCTTTGATTGATAACAGTGTGGAGCTGGAGGAACACAGCAGGCCAGGCAGCAGAGGAGCAGGAAAGCTGACATTTTGGGTCAGGACCCCTCTTCAGAAAATTCAGAAAGCCTCTTCCAGGGATGCCTACCTTGAAGAAGTTACTGAGCAGCCTAAGCCTTTCAATTGGTTTACATAGGAATACGCGATATGATGTAGTGGGTTGTGCTTGACAGTACTGTTGCCCAATGGTAAATAAACTGATGTTTTGCAACAATCCATGACCTAGCACGTTATCCTGTGCTGGGGCTTTTATTGAGCCCCAGCACAAGCTCAATAAAAATAACAAATTGCTGGAAAAGCTCATCAGGTCTGGCAGCATCTATAGAAAGAAAGCAGGATTAACACTTCAGTTCGCCCAATCTTCCTCAGAAGGGTTTCCGATTTACAGCATCCGCAGTTCTTTCGGTTAAGTTTGAACAACCTTGCATTAAAAAGGAACCTCCGTTTCATTGTCAAATCAGATGGAATTGGTTTCTGATACACTTGTAACTCTGCACATTCTGAACAGTGAAGAAGTCATGTAATGGCATTTTGAACGCCCTAATTGAACCTGCCTTCACTACACTTCCAGGTTGTGCATTCCACACCCTAACCACACCATGTGAAAAATGTTCTCAAATGCTGTGCGCGCTTCTGTAGTGAACTGTTTCCAATTATTCTAATCTCTGTCCTTTTACGAGCAACATTTTCTCCCCATCTACTCTGCCCAAGCTCCTCATGATTTTGAGAACTTCTCTTAATATTCTTCCCTCCAAGGAAACTATTCTTGTAAGCCACTTCACTCGCTCTCTCTCTCTCCACATCTTTCCTGAAATGCGGCATCCAGAAAAATAGACAATACATCAGCTAAGCTTAATTAATCTCTTAAAACAAGGTCACTAGCAGTTTTTATTTATTGCAGTGGTGAAATATTAGAACTCTGAAAAATCTGAAGGGCAGTGTCAGCTTAGTAAAGCTTTCTGTAAGAGACCTGGAAATGATGTTTGACATTAGATGTTGAAACGCAGTATTGGGAATCCAGCATAACGCAATCTCATGGTGAACAGTCTGAATTACCTGGATGCAAGTAGTTGAGACAAATCTACAAAAGGACTGTGTCTTTTGAGGAAGTTCTGAAACCAGAACTTCAAAAGCAAAGAACTTAAAATCCCTTACAAAGGAACAATATTGTAAATGAGATTTGGTTACCTAGTGCCAGCGATAGTCAGGGTGCTGCTGGAAAGTGAAGCTGATCCTACAATCAGATCTGTAATGCTCTTACTGTAGAGTGGAGTAGAATAACCTACTCCTACTTCCATGCCCTATGTTTAAAATTTATTTTGGGAACACATTCCAGATATGACAAGTGGTCACTTAAAGTCAATTCAGTTAACATGGCTTTCATTTCTTGCTGTTAAACAAATAGTGACCGTATGACTGGTTTCACTTTCATGTCACTTGCAAGACTTGTGTGGCCTGCCTGCTCAAATGACTTATTCCCCAATGCTCCTGCTCTTGCCTCCCATCTAGTGACAGAAACTAGTCAGTGCAGTGACTCCAGCTGATGGCTGCTCCAACAAACTTCAGCCAATAAATGTAAACTGTTCAAAAGCTAAAAAGTACACTAAAAAGATAAGTCACCACAGCCCCAAAAGACAGTAGGGTTGTTGTCTCACAGAACTGGTGGTAGTTTAACCAAAGAGTCACTATATTTCACACGAGTGGTGAGGTCAAGGTGGTGGCTCCTTCACGGTAACCTCAGGTGGTTTTGCTCGAATTGAACCCGCGATTGACACCGACAGCGTATCACATCAACCACCCAGTCAACGGCCCCTGAAATATGGGGTGTGCTTCTTTTAAAAACTGTACACACCAAATCTATACTCCTTTTGCTGTATATTTAGTGATGTATTTTCTGTTGCAATTCGTTTTAGCTAGGTCTGCACATGTTGTTTGGTACACTGTTTAAACATGCACCTTTTTATTTAAACTGGGCAGGAACCCAACTTCAACTTGAACATGAATGCATGTGAGAAACCCTGATTCACAGTAGTTTTCCATCAAACTGCAGTTTTCAAAACCAACTACAAAACTTTCAGTGAGGGCTTACTTCTATTTATAAATAGATGAACTGAGTTCAACCAAATATGCATATTACTTCGGTCAAAAATTTGCAACATGCTCCTGATTTGTAGAAATGAATTTTGAAAGTCATTGCTGGGAAAGAATGATTTTTAGCAAACACAATCTAAGAAGCTCCAACATTTCTAGTTAAGCCCGCTCTCAAACCTTCTCAATAAACAGAGATGCTTGTCAGTGTTTTTGCCAACAGTTAGGTGTTTGTGTTGGCAGAGATAGTTCAGAAGGGTGAGGCAGGTCCCAGACCAGTTAATTTATACAGTGCTGTTTCAGCACTGAATGCTACAATAGATGGTCACCAAGAACAACATAAATGACAACATCTTATCTTCAAGCAGATTTCCTTTCACACTTCATATAATCTTCAAAGTGCTAAAAAATTGCTTTGACAGTTAAGAATTGTGAATGATCATCAGGTGCTAGCAACAATAGAGAAAGAGCAGAGAGGAGAGATGGACTTAGGAAACTTCCAGAAAATTTCTAACTCCTTTGGGGAAAGGGGAAACAAGTGAAGCCTGCCACAGATCCCACTAACAATCCACTGTCTTTGTGTGGGTTTGTGAATTTCAATTACTAGTACTTTTTCCTTTCTGTATTACCTTAAATAAGACCATTTGTAAGCAGCCTGCACACTATCTTCCAAGTTGTTCATCTCACCACCACACCCCTCCCCAAAGTCACTGCCTCCAACTGTTGTGACCAGATAATGCTCTGCAATGTCTTAACAGAGAAGTTGCCCAATTTTGAAAATGAGAAATTTGGGGGGGCGGCGGAAATGATCAGAACTGGCTGGAACCCAGGAATATCTACTTTACAAAATCAGAACTTAGAAGTTGAAAAAGAGACAGGAATTGGAGAAAACTGACTGTAGTTCCTAAAATGGTTTATCCTGCTCAGCACCACAGTAGGGACAATTCTGCATCCCTCTTAACCCCCCCACCCCGCCCCCAAAAAGGTAAACCACAGTTGAAACCAACATACATTTTCCCCATGACAAAGACCTTGAAACTAAATTGCAGATCCTGGAAATCAAACAAATGCAGAAAATTTTGGAAACAGTCTGCAGGTCAAGCAGCATCTAAAAAGGAACTTAAACATTGGCATTCCAAACAACCTTTTAATCAGAAAAGGAACATTTTACAGAAGGATACTCTTCATTCTGAGTACTGGTCTTTTCTTGATTTGAAGAATGCTAAGATGAACCCAGAAAGTAATTCAATTTTTGTTTTACTCACACATTAAAACAACAAATGGTATGGGAGGTCAGAGCTGTACTCATGGACCGTGCACAGCTGCTTAAAAGTACTGTGACAATCTGATTTAGATTTGGCAAAGTAGACCTCTCAAAAGCAGTAAATATTATATATTAGAAAGGAAGAAGGTCAAGCCCCAATTGTTGCCCCATATACAAGTTTGACATTGCCAGCTCCAGCAACAATGAAACATGTGTAAGTGTGCTTGCATGTCAAGATACAGGCAGAGGGAAGGGAGAAGGAATATTGGTGCCTAGGATGGGAATCTAGTTGATGTATTATGCTGCTGGTAATCTCAGGAAGTTGACCAGTCTCTCCTGCTGTTCCATCTGAACTGTCAAGCGATCATGTCATTCAGTTCTGATGACAGAAATATATTGATGTTTCAGATATAGCTTTTCTTTACAAATGCTACCCTACTTGGAATTCAAGATAAAAAGAAATTCCTGCTTTTGCTCCATTTGACAGTCTATTTCTGCCTTGTTGAATTACTGTGGATTCTTAAAATGTATTATTTTTATTCAAGCTAAGCAGCTTCAACCTCTACACAAATACCAAGGTGTCTTATTTACAGTACAAATGCAACAAGGTAGCTATTCCACTATGTCAGACTTTGTGAATTAAGCCAGCCAACTCAACAGAAGGAATAACACTGCCTTTTCCCAACACAAAAAAGGTCAAGACCTTTGAACCCTGTTTTGACAATTTCAAATTGCACTGTGCTTATAAATCCAGGGTGGAAAAGCCTTAGACAGTTTCATTTCCTAGATGCAAATTTTCTTGGACAAGCTATTTGTATCAGTTACGGAAAATGAAGCCTTCTGAAAGTCAATTCCAGCTACAGCCATCTAAAAATTACAAAAGATTGGGTTTTTTCCTGTTCCAACCATGTTGTTGCCAGGCAGTTTTTGTGTACTTACATTTTAGGGTAGCATATAATTGCACAATCTGAAAGTCTTGATTCACCCACTTGAATATTAGTACTTTCACATTCTGTTGACCTAATTTTTAAACCCACACATGTTTGAGATTAACAAATTAGGAGTTTCGCACAGTTTCAGACTCGTATTATGAACTGAACATTTCATATGATATTATTGCTAGTGCATACTGACAGCAGAATTACCCCAGCATAAAAATCTTAGTGCTGATACAAATCAAATCATTCTTACGAATTCCAGTTGCACTTAATTGTGAAGTTGTCAAATAAAAAGCGAAAGGTTGCACAACTATAAAGGAAAGATTTAACAAGACTGGGACTCTTTTCCAGCGAAGAGAAAGCTGATCTATTGGTCTAGAAAATTATGAAGGAGCTTGACAGGCTGCACCTGGACAAGATGATATCACCTCTTGCAGAGATTCAGATTCATAAATAAGATAGTCACTAATGAAATCAAAATTTAAAAAAAAGGATATTCAGGAAAAAAAGCGTTATTGTTCAGAATGATGAACTCTACCAAACTATTTGAAGCGAATGCCTTCGATAGAGCTGTATATGTGGGAGAAAGGAATTGAAAGATATACTGATAGGGTGAGATTAAGCAAAATGGGAGGAGTCTCATGTGGCACAAACAGGATGTGACTTGTTGGGTCAAGTGGCCCATTTCTGCGTCATTAAACTCCATGAAGAAAGCATTTAGAATTGCAAATACATTTCCAGTGGATACAAATTAAAACATTTGCAGCACTTTACTGGCAACATATCTAAGCATAAGTACAGGAAAAGAATGCTTCTTGTTCAAACAGTGTTGCAATGCTCTACCTATTGTGTTGGTCTGTTGTTGAACCGAGTCTCTATGCTTCCTGGAAGTAGCCATATGAAATCAATTCACCTGTTCACAAAAAGCACAAATCATCATTAAAATAGGCTACACAGCATAAAAAGAACAAACATAATGGCTTTACTAAGTGATTACAATAGATAAAATTGCATACTTTCATGAAGAACATGAACCAATTCTGACTGATCAATAAAGAAAATGGTGTGAATTGCAAGTTCTCTGGTCAAAAAAACAACTCAGTCGCTCACGACAGGCAATCTTTACTCAGTTTTTCTTAAAGTTCTTTCTCCATTTCATTCATACTCTTGTATTACCCTCTGGCAAATACTTAAAAAAAGTAACCAAATGGTGATAGCATGATTCAGGGGGGAGCAGATTTTTTAAAAAACTGAAGAGTGGGGCCAATAACGTGAAGTCCAAGTTCATTCCTGCAAGCAATGCTATTAGAATCAGGTTGAAAGCATAACAGATCTCAGAAACACATGACTGATTTAAAAGAGCTTTACTCAAAGATGTGAGCTATATTTAATCCTACACAAGCATACAGACATACTAAATTCAAATCCAAGTTCATTGCAGATTTCATAGAGCTACTCAAGTTGTTAACCTAAACATTTCAATGTAACAATTAGACAAAAATATATACCTTAGATTCACAATTAACTTTTCAATTAGGAAATGACCAATAAGTTTGCTGCTTTCGCTAGGATTGGCCAGTCCATTGCAATGTCAATGCTGTGTAACTGCTTTTTTGGAAGGAGGAGTGGGGCAATTAATTTGCCCCCAAATATAGTTCTACTCAGACAGGAAGGGAGGGGAAATGAGTAAAAGCGTCTTTCACTTTGTCCTAGTTACTCTGCAGAAACTGGGATCTGGTCTGAACATCAGAAGCACTATCCCTCTCAAGCACCACGTTCAACCTGCTCATGCATAACTACAACGTGAATATATTGCTCAACAGAACGGCTTTATACTCCAATAGACCAAGCAACAAAATGTACAGTTGCATCTGGACTTGGGCATGATGTGCATGACTGTTCTATTTTGTAGGCTACTGAATTCTCGAGAGTAATGTTAAAAGTTACAGGCTTTTTCTGATTAGAACAAAAAGGCTTGAGGCATAAAGGACTACAACAAGTTCTTCATGAATGGGTAGGTTTTAAGAGTTTTTGATTAAGGGTTTTAAACTGCTGCTTACCAGCTGGTATAATTCAGATTCCAAAACTAAAATTTTCTAGTTTGTGTTAGGTTAATACCGTTTTCCAGTTTTAAAACATTACTCAACATATCAAAACAGGAGGCACAAGTAGTAACATGCAGAGGGTTGGGAGGGGAAAGGAATGCAATTTAACAGAGAAGGAGCAGGTTTTGCAACATATTACATAAGCTGATGCTAAAATCTAGAAGTCATTCCGTACTTTGAAAGAAAGTTATCAATGACACCTGCCTAATCCTCTGTCTTCTTCCAAAACAAATTGTCAAGTAGCCAGTCAGCCGACGGTCTGGTTGCTACTGCACATTATTAACTGGGACACAATTCCAATCGTTAGTGCTTGCATACGCGCGCGCGCGCACACACACACACACACACACACACACCCCCACCCCCTCATAACAAACTTATTCACTTGCAAAATGGCAAAGTTGAATTTTAGTTTACAGAAAAGTGAACATGAAACTACAGAAGGATCAATTTCTTAGAAATGCCCAAGGTTAAAGACGTGTGATGACCAAATGTTCAACAAACTATAATACAATGGATTTTTAGTCTGCATTTAATATATTGATGATCCACCAAATCAGATGTCTGGGGCTCATACCCAATATCTACAAGGTCCATATTGTTCGCGATTGCTTCAATTCTGTGTAACTGCACATACTGGAGGGGGCTGTTCCTTGCCCCTCGATGCACATCTGGATTTCGATCAAGTGCGATAAACAGCTACAGGGATCAGTCAGGAACCATGTGGGGCTCTCAGATTGCTTAACTTGTAAGCAAGTCTTTTATGGACCTTAGACAACAAAACAAAAATGCAAGGGTGGATGATTTAAACCCATCCATATACTAAGGTCATGCCATGATGTGGAGATGCCAGTGTTAGATTGGGGTGGACAAAGTCAGAAGACACCAGGTTATAGTCCAACAGGTTTATTTGAAATCAATCTTCCAGAGCACTGCTCCTTCACCTAAAGGGCAGCACTCCGAAAGCTCGCAACTTCAAATAAACCTGTTGGATTATAACCTGGTGTTTTGTGACTTCAGACCGAGTTCATGCCATGATGGGAATACTGTATGGTTCGTATTCTGAAAATGGAAACTAACTAGACCAACAGTTCATTCAACTGAATTAACTACATGGTGAGCCACGTGTCCTGTATGGTGGATTCTGCCCCTTAGATTTGGGTTTTTCAATTACATCAAGCCAACTATGAGAAGGATTAGAGAGAGTAGATTCTCTTCACAATCAGCTATTGATCAAACAAGATCAAAATAGAGAGATTTAAATTCTCCAATCTGCACATTTTTATTAAAATGTCACAAAAATCTCTTTCTCAAACAATTTAACACATTAGTCTGTCTTGTAATCCTTTATGTTGATTACAAAAGAATAAAATTGGTGAGGATTCTCAATTGTTTAGCTGGCAAGAATTTATCCTAGGTTTGATTTCCAATTTGGCTGACATGATTTCATTGTGAAGCAATAAAGAACAGACACAAGAAAATCAGCAAGGGCTTTTGGACAACACTTTTTAAAAATCCTATTTTTATATGTACTAAAACACTGCACTAGATACAGCTATTACATTCAGAATCCATTTCAATTCGAAGAGTCAGTAATTTGCCCAAAAAAAAGCCATATGGCAATACATTAGAGAACGACAAAGTGTTATTCTGAGTTCCTTTCATTGGTTTATGGAGGCAATTGGGCATTATTTACATTACAAAGATCTCCCAGCGTTTAGTACAAAAAGGATCCTTTGGCTTGACCTGTATGATTAAATGACCCAATACCAGAGTGCACAAACAGTGTCAAGGACAAACAATTACTTCACACAACAGCTTTCAAAAACAGGCAGGTCAATCAATACTTTCCCCATCTCTCAGAAACAACTTTGAAAAGAACTACAATCTTTAATTTCAAAAAAAAACACTAAAACGTAGGAACCCAGAGTCAGGAATTCCAAACCTACAAAAACAGACTGAGTGGAGCCGGCTTGAACAAACTGGATATTCTCAGAGCAGAAATATTTTTGCACATTATGCATATATTAGCTGCATCATAGAGGCTATAAAAGATGAAACCACTGCAAAGACAGACTGACTGACTACGACAGGGTCAGGAGAACAAGGGAAGAAAGCAAATATTTGACCTGGACCCCTTTAGTTTAATCAAACGACACCCATTATACACAAAGACTGACAAACAATAACTGAACAAGAAAGAAAATACTGGAGAAATAATTCAACACACAAAACCACAATATGCTTCAAGTAAGACTACAAGACAATAGGAGTAGAAATTAGGCCATTCAGCCCATCAAGTCTGCTCCACCATTCAAATCATGGCTGATAAGTTTCTCAACTGCATTCTCCCTCAACACTTGATAACACACACACACAGGCCTCCACAGCCTTCTGTGGCAGCAAGTTCCACAGAGTCACCACTCGCTGACTGAAGAAGTTTCTCCTTACCTCCAATCTTAAAGGTCTTCCCTTTACTCCAAGGCTGTGCCTTCGTAAGCAGTCTCTCCTACCAATGGAGAGATCTTCCCAACATCCACTCTGTCCAGGCCAGCGTTCTGTAAGTTTCAATTAGATCCCACCTATTCCTTCTAAACTCTAAGTACAGACCCAGAGTCCTCAAATGTTCCTCATATTTTTCCATTCCTGGGACCATTCTCATGAACCTCCTTTGAACCCTCTCCACGGCCACTACAGCTTTGCTGAGATATGGGGCCCAAAACTGCACACAATACTCCAAATGCGGCCTTAGAGCCTCAGAAGTACATCCCTGCTTTTATATTCAAGCCCTCTCAAATTAAAATACCAAAGCTGCATTTGCCTTCCTGACTACTGACAACCTGCAAGTGTACCTTGCGAGGTTCCTGGACTGGAATTCCCCAAGTCTCTGTACTTCAGACTTCTGAATCTTCTTCCCATTTAGAAAAGAATCCATGCTTCTATTCTTCTTACCAAAATGCGTGACCTCACACTTTCCCACATTATACTCCATCTGCCACTTTTGCCCACTCTCCTAATCCATCCAAATCCTTCTACAGCCTCCCTGCATCCTCAATACTACCTGTCCCTCTATCTTTGTATCGTCTGCAAACTTAGCCAAAATGCTCTTGGTTCCGTCACATAGATCTTAAGTGAAAAGTTGTGGTCCCAGCACTGACCCTTGTGGAACACCACTTGTCACCGGATGCCATTGAGAGAGACACCCTTTTAACCCCGCTCTCCGGCAGAAAGCCAATCTTCTTTCCATGTGAGCACTTTGCCCTTAACACCATGGGCCCTCATCTTACTCAGCAGCCTCTTGTGCAGCACCTTGTCAAAGGCCTTCTTGAAGTCCAGGTAGATAACATCTATTGGCTCTCCTTGGTCTAACCTGCTCATTACTTCCTCAAAGAATATACTCAAAAGTAGATACACTTCAGTGCCTTTCTTTAAATCTCCAGTATTTACATAGCTTTTTTAAATTACTGAAATCAATATAATACTTTGAGGTCAAGTTGCTAACTTAAAATAGGTCAAACCCGACATTGAAAATTCAGTACTTGCAAGTCACTAGAATGCGTTCTACGCAGCGTGTTTTCATTCTTGATCCGGCCAATAAAACAAAATAACATCAGCATGTCACATTGCACTACCAGAGTAGTCGATGCAACGTATAGATTTAAGGGATTCTATAATGCAATAATATCAACCATTAAAAAAGTTTTAAAATTTGAAGGAAACAACAGTTTAGTTGACAAGAATTAATCCCAGGTTGGATTCCCAATCTCTGCTAGCTAGTGACTTAGTTACAGCTGGGTAACAATAAAGGATGGCTTCAGAAAAAAAAAAAAAAAAAAAAAAAAAGAGAGGGATTTTTTTGGAAAATAAAACTTGCAATTTTTTTTGTTACAGAGGCTGCATTAGTTGGGTTAAAGGAATTCCAAAAAGTGTTGCCAAAAAAGTGAATTTTTAAAACAGTGCTGCAACTCAGATGTTTCTTAAACACCTCAATACTATTATTGCAACTTACATCCAATATTCTGATCTGCAGCATCATTCGCTTGCCAGAAATCTGTGTGGTAAGCAGAAATCAGACTCTGGTTTCAATCAATGCACAGGAAATCAAACTAGGAACAAACTCATGAGTTACAGATAAATTTAACTATAATTTTATTCCACTTAATCGACAAGACTTCTGTATCCTTTCTCATACAGTCTCCTACTTCACATCATTGCCCACTACAGGTTTGTCTCCCATTCCATTATTAGGGAATATGGTTTGGCGGAATGAAGTAGCTATGTTATCTCCAGAGTCTGGAGTTTCAAAGATTCAGAGTCCCTACAGTGTGGAAACAGGCCATTCAGCCCAACAGTCCACACCACCCCTCCGAAGAGTATCCCACCCCCGGACCCATTCCCCTACGATTGCATTTCCCATGCCTAATCCACCTAACCTAATCCCTGGACACTGTTGGCAATTTAGCATGGCCAATTTCACCTAGCCAGCACATCTTTGGACTGTGGGAGGAAACCGGAGTACCAGGAGGAAACCCACAGACTCAGGGAGAATGCGCAAACTCCATACAGACAATCGCCCAAAAGGTGGAATCGAAGCTGGGTCCCTGGCGCTGTGAGGCAGCAATGCTAGCCACTGATCGACCATACCACCCTTCAATCTACAGATTTATCTCTATCCAAAAGCTTGCTTAATCTTGGTGCCTTCATACACCTGTCAGGCCTGGTCAAATTTGTGCTGCAGCAAAATATTTTACAATCCACACATTAAATTAAATTAAATTAATCTATAATGCTGTGCAATGCACATTTAAAATTACAGTGAAAACTCTTACTTACGTTCCAACTAACTGCCAGCACTAACTACCAGAATGTTCATCATACAAAAACTGCCTGTCTTCATTTCAGCAACTCCATATTTCCATTCATGTCATCAAGGATCTCAATTTTTGGTTTGTGCATTAATTTTCATTATACAAAGGACATTCCACCGTTGTTTGATCCAGTTCCAGAAGGGAATATAATTTCTGGATCCTATCAAGTGGAACTGCTTATCAATTTAGGAGACATTCTGCAATCTGATTTCTTTCGCTTAAGTTTAAATTTTAAACATATGGTGGGGGGGGGGGTTAAGTTCTAAAGCATGAAAAAAACCTTATAACAACATTTGAGAACAAACCCTAAGCAAGTCATATCAAAATGTACAAATATTGCCGTTCCAGAAACTACAAACGCCCATAAACTCTGCATTTCTCGCTTTTCAAAGGAAGATCACTGCACAGAATACAAGGAGCTCATTTTCTTCAGATGATATCACAAGATCTTTAACATCAAGCTGAATTAACAAAATGAAGCCTCCAACAACTAAAACAATATAACAATCCCACGCAGAATATAAGCAGCAAAACTTCACTTGGTCTTAACTGATGGAAGATATAAATACAGGAGTAAAAATGCTTGCTACAACTGTATAAAGCCTTGGTGAGACCACACCTTGGTATCTTGCAACCAAGGAAGGATATAGCTGCCATGGAGGAAGCGTAGCAAACGTTAACCAGATCGATTCCTTGGATAGTGGGACTGTCCCATGAAGAAACCGGTGTTCAAAAGTTTACAGGAGATAATATCATTGAATCAAAAATTCTCAACTTGCCATCTTAGACACTGAAGATATTTCCCCTGGCTGGTAACTCTGAAAACCTGAACAGAACAAAAAAAGTCTCAGAATAAGGAGTAGGCCATTTATGACTGAGATAAGGAAAACTTCCTTCAGAGAACAGTGTATTGTCAGAATTTTTTTTTTCAGCTCTCTGGAATATCATTGAATATGTTTAAAGGCAGAGATCCACAAACATTCAGATATTAAAGACACCAAGGGATGTAGGAACTTTGAGAAAATGTCTTTAAAAGCAGATGGTCAGCCATGATCTATTGAATGCCAGACCACTGTCTGCACCTTTGTACATTAAAAACCCTAGTCTAGGTACTTAAAATGCTGGTTTTTGTGTTCTTACAAGTTTAATGCAGAATATTTTCTATACTGCATGATTTAGTCCATAAAAAAAAAAACAAAAATGCCAACTGCTATCCCAAAGTACTATTCTTCCAACACTGCTTTCAATTACTGGAACTAAATTTCTGACATGTCCACTGAAATTTCCAGCTGGTTGCATGCTATTTCATTTAGTGAGGGAAAACATCAATTTCTGTACTGATACCTTTCAAATGTTGTAATTGCACCAGCCTCCACCACTTTCTCTGGCAGCTCATTCCAGACATTCACCAGCCTCTGCGTGAAAAAGTTGCTCAAGTCCCTTTTAAATCTTGGCCCTCTCACATTAAATCTATGCCCTGTAGTTTTCATCTCCCCTAGTCCGAGGGAAGACGTTGACTATTCACCTGATCCATGCCCTTCATGATTTTATAAATTTAAGGTCAGTTCCCAGCCTCAACACTGCAGGGAAATAGCCCCAGTCTATTCAGCCTCACCCTATAGCTCAAACCCTCCAGCCCTGACAACATCCTTATAAATCTTTTCCGAACCCTTTCTAGTTTCACAACATTCTTCCTATAGCTGGGAATCTTAAGACATTTGAAAATGTCAGTCAAGAAGCCTCATATTCTGGATTGTTTTGGGAAGATAACACTGTAGAGTTTTCATGCACAAGTGTTACTAACCTAATGAATAATTTGATTTTTTTTTACAATACACTGACAGAGGCCATTCACGTCATTCTTGTGCATCTCAGTGGCAACCTGAAAATCATCAGCACTGTTTTTACTCACTCACGTTACATAGGCATTGCTGGCTGGGTCAGCATTTATTGCCAATCCCTAGTTGCCCTTGAGAAAGTGGTGATGAGTTGCCTTCATGCACTGCTGCAGTCCACATGCTGTAGGTTGACTCACAGTGCCTTTAAAGGAGGGAATTCCAGGATTTTGACGCAGCAACAGTGAAAGAACAGCGATAATATTTCCAACTGAGGATGGGGAGTGGCTTGGAGGGGAACTTGAAGTTGGAGGTGCTCCCACGTATCTGCTGCTCTTATCTAAGTGGAAGTGTTTGTGGGTTTGCAGAGTGCTGTCGGAGCATCTTGTAGATAGTAGCAGCAGCGTCAGTGGTAGAGGGAGTGGATACCATGCCACTCTAGTGGGCTGCTTTGTCATGGATGGTATCAAGCTTCTTGAATGTTGTTGGAGCTGCTCCCATCCAGGCAAGTCAGGAGTATTCCATCACGTTCCCAACTTGTGCCTTGTAGGTGGCAGATAGGCTTTGGGGAGTCAGGTGGAGAGAGTTACTCACTGCAGTACTCCTAGCCTCTGACCAGCTTTTGTAACCACTGCGTTTGTGTGGCAAGTCCAGTTGAGTTTCTGGTCAATCGGAGCCTCCAGGATGTTGAAAGTGGGAGAATTCAGTGATGGTAACATTGTCTCTTGCTGGAATTGGCCATTGCCTGGCATTTGTGTAGTGCAAGTGTTGCTTGCCACTTGTCTGCCCAAGCCTGGACAATGTCAGATCTTGCTGCATTTGAACATGGACTGCTTCAGTATCTGAAGCATGACAAATGCACATCATACAATCATCAGCAAACAACCCCACTTCTGACTTTACGATGGAGTGAAGGTCATGATGAAGCAGCTGAAGATTGTTGGGCCTAGCATACTACCCAGGGGAATTCCTGCAGAGATGTCCTGGAGCTGAGATGACTGATCTCCAACAATCTCAACCATCTTCCAATGTTGATGTTGTGACTCCAGTCACTGAGCCGGGGCAAACCTTCCATCAATTCCATTTTTGCTAGAGCTCTCCAATGCCACACTCAGTTGAATGTGGCCTTGATTTCAAGGCCTGTCACACTCACCTCACCTGTCTGGGTGAGGAATGTCCGTACTGTATAGATAGGAAATGATTAAGTAACTATTTTGTTTAAAAATCAAAAAGGGGGAAGAATCCACATCAATCGAAACACAAAACACTGGGAAATGTGATTGATTTAAACCACAGATAATTGCAATGCTGGAAAATGCAATTTCATCCCTAGCTCAGCAAAAGACGAGCCAAAAATTCTACACATTATACAAATAGCTACTTGAAACATTCAACTCCAGGTTAGTACTTAATCTAAATTCAGAGAGCATTATCTTACAGCTGTTTTTGGTGTAGAATTTTATTTTAAAATAGAGTAACAGTGAGGATTTTACATCTGCTCAACCCTCCACGGTGAAATATCCAAGAGATAAACTGCCATATTTAGAGGTCAAATCCAGCCCATTGACAAGCTTCAGGAATTTAAGACTGAATAAAATGTTAGAAAAAAGTCAGAAATACTAAAAAGAAATTTATTCTATATCATCAGTCATGAAAGCTTGCCTACCATTTACAAAGCACAAGTCAGGAGTGCAATGGAATACTCTCCACTTGCCCGGATGAGTGTAGCCCCAACAACACTCAAGAAGCTCAACACCATCCAGGACAAAGCAGCCCACTTGAATGGTACTACATCCACAAGCATCCACTCCTTCCACCACAGACATTCAGTACACATTGCTGCTATTATCTACAAAGACACAGTGCAGAAATTCACCAAAGATCCTTAGACAGCACCTTTCAAATCCACAACCTCTTCCATCTAGAAGTACAAGGGCAGCAGATTTTTGAGAACACCACCACCTTCAAGCTACCCATCATCCTGACTTAGAAATAGATCACTGTCCCTTCACTGTCATTGGGTCAAAATCTTGGAACTCCCTCCCTAATGGTATCATGGATTAACCTACAGCAGGAGTACTGCAGCGGTTCAAGAAGGCAACTCACCCCCGTCTTCTCAAGGGCAACTAGGGACAGGCAATAAATGCTGCCCAGCCAGTGACTCCCACATCCCTCAAAATGAATTTTTATAAAATTGTCAGAGTATTCAAAACCACTACAGGGCAGAAGCAGGGGTCAGGGGGAGAAAAGAGAAGTAGTAGTGGTAGTGGTTGTGGTTACAACTTACGCACATCTATATTAGTTTAGACAGTCCACAAAGGCAGTTTCCACCTGTTTGACACACTTGATTTGAACAGCAATTGAGGGATAATAAATAACATAATAAAAATAATATACTCAGTAAATTGTAATGAGATATAAATTTGACTAAAATACAAAAGCAGCAACAGGTCCCATAATATCGAGTTCAGAATGTTCCTGTGTACCTTATATTGTAAATTGTATGCAAAACTGCAGTGTCAGTAAAGTCACTGACAGTTTACCACCCCCAAATATCCAATTTCCCATCGGCGATTGGTAGCACTAAACACGCGCATTTGTCAGCGATTTTTTTTAAAAAAAGTCTTTAAAAAGTATACAAAAGCACGCCAGAAATCGATAGCAGAGACATACTGGAAAGGAGCAAAAGCCAATAGCAAAAAAAAATTTAATAGTGCGTTTTGAAGAGTATTATTCGATCAGATTAATATAAATTTGCCTAAAATTCCATTAAACGTCAATCGACGAAGAAAACAGAGGGTCCATTCGTGCGTCCTTGGACACTCTCAGGTAGGACAGTGCAGTTTAACATCAAAGGAGGACTTTACGGCAGAAACATCCCACTTTCCTCTAATGGAAGTGTAAACAAATAAAAATAATTCATATAACGTGACATATTGTTTATAATTTTGTACACAATTAATCTAATAAATGGCAAGGTCCACTAAAAGCTGGTCAATGAGTTGAGACAGAGAGGTGGTGGGGAGGTACTGTACTGATGAAAGGGGACGCCAACAGTGGAGAAAGCTGGGCCGAGGTCGAGGGGGATACAGTCTGCAAGAACACGGGAAACCCGCGCTTCCTAGGCCTAGGGTCCTGCCTGACAACGGCCACAACGTTAAATCTCCCGTTCACCCCGCAGATCTAATGCTTACCGCTTTGTTTACCTCGGGTTCTAGCCAGTTTCCTATCGACAACCCGCCAATAAACCCGAACTGAAATAATACCCCAAACCAAGGCCGAAGGCGATTCAGCCGTTACGCTACCGCGCAACCAACCCTCAATCCACCCAAATTTCCGCCCCTGGATATGCCTATTAGTTAGTCACACAAGCAGGACATGCCAATCAGACAGAGTGCGACTTGTTACTGGCCAGGTGCACTGCCAATCATTATGGGGCGGGCGGGTCCAATGATAATCAGGTTTGTTTGCACCGGGCACTGATTGCAGCAACGACTGCGATTCAAACAAACTGCCGGAAACCGTAATATATGGAATAGCAGGTAATCTGTCAGTGACTTTACTGACACTGCAGCTTTACATGCAATTACATTATAAAGAACACAGGTACATTCAGAACACTTACGTTGCAAGACCTGTTGCCGTTTCTGTATTTTGGTCACATTTATATCTCATTACAATCTACTAAGTATACCTTTATCATGCTAAATGTTACACCCAAATTGCTGTACTAATCAACAGTATGTCAAACAGATGGAAACTGCCTTTGTACACTGCGGTACCATAATAACTGATATTAATTTCGTGTCAAATTATACGGCGAATGTAGAATAGAACAGCTTGCAATTGGTTTAAGTGCCCTAAGGAAGATAAAAAAGATACATACATAATTCAGGAACAAAACAGAAATTGCTGGAAAAGCACAGAAGGTCTCGCAGCACCTATGGAGAGAATCAGAGTTAACGTAATAAAAACCGAGGAAGGGTCACCGGACCCGAAACGTCAACTATTTTTTCCTTCACAAATGCTGCCAGACCTGCTGAGCTTTTCCAGCAACTTTGTTTTTGTTGTGAATAGAGTTAACGTTTTGGGTCCAGTGACTCTTCTTCTGAATATACTTAATTAAGTTCGGAAGAAGTCATACTGGACTTGAAACATTAACTCTGTTTCTCTTTCCACAGTTGCTTCAAGACACGCCGAGTTTCTCCAGCACTTTCTGTTTTTCATTATAGACAAAAGCCAATTGTTTCTACAACAATGGTCAGTGCTAACCCCACATCCATCTCCCCTCCTTTTGCAATCAGATGTGGGACTGGACTATAGAGGACTGGTCAGAGGCACAAATAGGACATTGTTTCAGAGGGTTGAGATTGGTAGGCACATATTTCACCTCCCAGACATATACTCTGCCAGAATAGCGGTAGAATGGACACCATGGATGGAAAAAGAAAACAGGCCAAGCCAAAGAATGTGTGGTAAAAGCAGATTTAAGGAGGACCTTCAAGAGAACAACATTACCTCGAGCAAAACAGAATGCAAGGGATTGGGACTCATGGCAGAATCTTACTGCCCAAAGGAATTATATCTGAGTTTGACAAAGCACCTGAAAACTTAAACTTTTTGATTTGCTCCACAGATGCAGTTGATCTACTTGGTGTTCCCAAAATCGTCTTTTTAATTTCCAGGTTGATAGATGGAGAGTGAGGGGTTAACTCCCTTACGCTAATAATAGCTACTGAGGATGTTCTAAAGCAGCTGTGTCATGATGACAGCATATCACCTAACCTTGACCCAAGTGTATACAGTTCTAGGGATGCCCTGTCTTATCATCTCTTGTATATAATTTAATGAAGGTTTTTGATGTTCGTTGATGCGGGCGTGGACTACGTCCTGTCAATAATCCAGACCTGGTCATATTATATAGAGGTACGTGATAATCATAGATAGTCATAGGGATATACAGCATGGAAACAGACCCTTCAGTCCAACTTGTTTATGCCGACCACAAATCCTATTTAAATCTAGACCAATTTGCCAGCATTTGGCCCATATCCCTCTAAATACTTCCTATTCATATACTCATACAGATGCCTTTTGAATGTTGTAATCATACCAGTCTCCATCACTTCGTCTAATGTGCACCAATCCTGCCTGAAAAAGTTGCCCCTTAGGCTCCTTTTATATCTTTACCCTCTCACCTTAAACCAATGCCCTGTAGTTTTGGACTCCCCAACCCCTGGAAAAGATCTTGCCTGTTTACCCTATCCATGCTCCTAATGATTTTTTAAACCTCTATAAGGTCCCCCCTCGGACTCTGACACTCCAGTGAAAATAGCCCCAACCTATGCAGCCTCTCCCTATAGCTGAAACCCTCCAATCCTGGCAAGTTCCTTGCAAATCCTTGCTGAACCCTTTCTAGTTTCATAACATCCTTCCCATAGGAAGGAGACCAGAATTACATTCAATAATCCAAAAGTGGCTGAACCAATGTCCTGTACAGCTGTAATATGACCTCCCAATTCCTATATTCAATGCACTGACCAATAAAGGAAAGCATCCAAATGCCTTCTTCACTATCCTATCTACCTGTGATTCAACTTTCAAGAATTATGAACTTTCACTCTATGGCCTCTTTGTTCAGCAACACACCCCAAGACCAAATCCACAGATCTGGCAGGAAGTGGCAAGTGAAAACTTGAAGAGAAACCCAGAGCTTGCATTGCCGAAAGATGAGGCCAGCCCAGCAATCTGACCACAGAGAGATAGAAAACTGTGTAGAGAAACCGAATAGCCATGTAATGCACCAGACAAAAGACTTTAAGGCCAACTTTGTCACTGGACAACAGAGAAAGAAACACAACGGTAACAAAGCAGAGGAAAAGTCTGTCCTGGGGAAGCTAAAAAAAAGTCAGCCACAGTGAGTAATAGGCCACAGTAGATTAAAGGTCTCCGCAGAAATGGAAAAATCAAAGCATATAGAAAGTCAATTTTCAAAATGTTGGTAAAGAAACAGGACCCATACCATACCCAATGGTAGAGCTTTGCCCACCCAATATTACTGAAGATTATAAGTGCCAGAACAGAGGCCATTTCAGGAGAGGCAGTACAAACAACCAAGAATAGATCACAGAGTCATACAGCATAGAAACAGACTCTTTCGTTCAACCAGTCCATGCCGACCATATTCCCAAACCAACCTGGACCCCTGCCTGCTTGGCCCATATCCCCCTGAATATTTCTTCTTCATGTACTTATCCAAATGTCTTTTAAATGTTGTAACTGTACCCGAATCCACCACTTCCTCAGGAAGTTCATTCCACACAGGCACCACTCTCTATGTGAAAAGGTTGCCACTCATGACTTTTTAAAATCTTTCTCCTCTCATCTTAAAAATGTGCTCCTAATCTTGAAATCCCCCACCCTAGGGAAAAGCCACCTGTAATTTACCTTATTTATACCCTTCATGATTTTATAAACCTCTATAAGGTCACCCTTCAAACTCTTATGCTCCAGTGAAAAAAGTTCCAGCCTGCCCAACCTCGCCTAATAACTCAAACCCTCCATGCCTGGCAACATCTTGGTAAATCTTTTCTGAACCATCTCCACTTAATAATATCCTTCCTATAACAAGGCCACCAGAACTGGACATTGTACTCCAGAAGCCTCACCAACATCCTGTACAACCTCAACATGATGTCCAAACTCCTAGACTCAAAGGTCTAAGCAATGAGGCCAAGCATGCTAAATGCCTTTTTAATTCCAATCTGTCTACATGTGATGCAAACTTCAAAGAATTATTTCTCTGAATCCCTAGGTCTCTCTGTTCTACAACACTATCCAAGATCACAATAGTCTGGATTTGAAAATGCTGTGGAATGGAATAAATTCTTCTTGGAAGACCTAACAGACTCACTACAGGACTTTGGCTCCCCTGATTCCATCAATTCTGTCAGATTCCATACTGTGGTTCAGGCTGAGAATTCTCATTCTAATCTCCATTCAAATCAGAATGAAGAGGCAGATGCGGCCCCATATTTCAATGTAATAGGACTGAACTCACTAATACTTTATATGTCATTCCAAATATCTTTTTTATTAAGTACAAAAGGGGTCATTTAACTGAGAAAGTCAACATTCAGTTGTCTGAAAGCACAAGAAGGAGGCTTTGATTTTTAGGACTGTGAAGTGAAGCATCCGTTAAGCTAGACCCTATGTGTGATAGAGAAAATAATTATCTCCCTAGCACGAGTACTGTAAAGGAGTGCTGTTGTGGTTAATGGGATTGTATTTAAACATATGTTTTGAAATCTTGAAACTTGTGTTATATAAAAATATTTTGGTTTATTTGGTTTTATTCTTCATTTCTTTTGCCTTAATAAATTTCTGTTTTATTGTTGAACTGAATCTGCAGCATTGTATGTTTTGTGTTTCAGTGAAAGTACTTCTTTAAAACCAAAAGAAAAATCCATCAAGCCAGATTTCAGTCTGGGATCTGACTTGTCCAGTAAATATCAGCTGGGATCATAACAATACAGATTTGCTAAGGAATGAATTTCTCTAGATTTCAACTAACTGTAAGGTGATAGTGAATAGATGGGATTTTGTTTTGCTTTGTATTTTGAACCCTTTCAAACAGTTATATTTAAATAGCTGAGATAACAAGCATGGGGCTGGATGAACACAGCAGGTCAAGCAGCATCATAGGAGCAGGAAAACTTGACGTTTCGGGCCTAAACCCTTCATCAGAATTCTGATTTCTGATGAAGGGTTGAGGCCCGAAACGTCAAATTTTCCTGCTCCTATGATGCTGCTTGACCTGCTGTGTTCATCCAGCCCCATGCTTGTTATCTCGGATTCTCCAGCATCTGCAGTACCTTTTATCTCTGATACATATTTAAATAGCTTGAGTTTTTAAAAAAAATTTATGCCAATAAATTTCTGTTTTATTATTAAAACCAAATCTATAGCCTTGTATTTCAAAGCTGAGAGGCTGAATGGATTACTCCTGCTCCTATTTTCTATGTTTCTATGGTCAGCGGCAACAGATTATTGGAAAAGAAAATAACTGACTGTCTTCAGACTTGAGTTACTCTGCTGCACAGTGGTAGTGACAGGCCCTGCTTGTTCCTATCTGGAGACCTTTTCTTAAAAATTAATATATTTTTCTAATCAACCTGCAGAGATATAATTACACATGTCTGGAGCAGGTGGGACTTGAAACTGGGCCTGCTGGTCCTGCATAGGGACACTATCACTGTGCTTCAAGAGGGCCCCAATTGGAGACCTTCTATCTCTGTATCATTCACACACACCACACACTAGTTGTTGATTTGAGTGTTGTTGTCTGGCAGAAACTCATCAAAAACCTTTTGCTGCTACATCTAACTCTACATACATTTATACATGCACACACTCACACAGAGAGAGACATGCCATGCCATATTACATCTCGTTCCCATTGCTTGCAAAGCAAGTGTAAACACAACCCACAATATGTTCCAGTAACTTGTTTTTAAAGTGCAACAATTTCTTCCTCAGATAAAGGCAAAATACTACACATACTGCAAATCTGAAATGAACAGAGAACACTGGAAAAGCTCAGCAGGTCTGGCAGCATCTGTGGAGAGAGAAACAGTTAACTTTTTGAGTCTGGTGTGACTCATCTTCATTATTCTTCTGAAGAAATCATACTGGATTTGAAATGTTAATCCTGTTTCTCTTTCTAGATATGCTGCCAGACCTGACTCAACTATTCAAAAGCACCCCAGAACAATCTCACATCCTCCATCTAAATAAATGTTAGTTAATCAAAATCTGTATTGGACACATCTTAACTTTTACTGAGTTCCATTTCCCCATCAATCCTGTGTTCATTGACCTACACTGACATATGGTCTTGTAATGCCTTAATTTTCAAATTCTGATCTCTGGATTAAAATCCCTCAACATCCACTCCTCACTAACTCTGCAACCTCTCTCAGCTCTATAACCCTTCAAAATCCTTCTCCTACTTTGGTACTAGTCCATTAAAGATCACCTTCACTCCAGCATTTATAACAACATCTTCAAATGTCTAGGGCCTAAATTCTGGAATTACTCCCCATGCCTATATGCCTTTTCCTTTTCCTTTAAGACTCTTTTGAAACCTAGTTTATTCCACAAAGCTTTTGGTTACTAGTCGTAATGTCTCCTCCTTTGACACATTGTAAATTTCTGTCTGGTTGTGGTTGCGAAGAAACTTGGGATGTTTTACAAGATTAAAGGCCCAAAATAAATTAAAGCTGTTGTTATTAAAACTCTGCTCCAGGAGAAGATATTGATTTGACTGTATCCATAATTTTGAAGATAATAATCTGTTCTTTCCCTCACATTCATCTTTGCAACCCATCCTCTGCTAACACTGCAATCGGAGTCCGTATACTCCTATTCTTTGCTATAGTCTCAACACAGTTCTCAATGTGACACAAATAATAAGCCATTCAAGAAAAATGGAAGATATCTCAGGAAACTCGGTCAGTGCAGTTCCGCTAGGAATTTATTCACAGTCTTGCAATACAGGCTTCCAATAGATGTGGCAGAGACATTCATAACTCAAGATGACCAAGAAAAAAATTACAAAGTCAAGAACCATTTTAAATGACAGAAAATATTACATCCTATTAAAAATTCCTAAATCACATAGTTTTAATTAACATGTTTATTAAAACAAATTGTGACATTGCAAATTGTTCATTCATCAAAGCAAAGCAAATTGTGACTATATTTTTAAAAAAGATCACTAATGAGGACAGTAATAATTTGTACAGGAAACAGTAATTAAGCAACTGGAAATCCAACAGCATTAATTAACTAAAGCAACACCAAGTAGTGTCCAGAATCAGAACCTTTTCTAAGAGAATACAACAAGGGTAAGAAATTAAACAACTTGAGGGACAAGCACGACAATAAGGAATTTTTTGTAAAGTGTATCTCAATATAGCATTTCCGATTAAACTAAGATGTAACTTGTACAGTTTCGCCCAATTCAATTGCCTGTAGTCTTGGCAGGTACTTGTAACCTTGGATGCAGGAAGGATTATCTCCAATGTAATTTTCCAAATGTAAGTACCAGAACAAGAATGTTTTCAACTTGATCCTATATGACTAGATTATGATAGAACATATTCTGTATGAGGTAAGTATTGCTTTGCATTTGAGGTTTTTGGAACAGAGTAGTCAACAATTTAAAGTGAAGGTCAAAAACTGACCACAGTCTTTCAATGCTCATCTCTCAAAGTACTTTGTCTCATTAGGGCAACAAATTTTATTTTTAATAATTTCAATATTGTTGCCACTGTTAACTGGTGAACTAATCAAAATATTTATAACCATATAAAAAGCCCTTCCTCCTGTTCATTGCAAGTTTACTGTTCACTATGCTTTTGTATTGAAACAAAAATACTAATTTTATGGCTAGAGATTCTTTCATTAAATTTGGATTACAATTAATTTTGCAACTGGGGAATTTTGGGAAAACCACCCTGAAATTTGATTCAACTGCTTGCACTGTGAAGTAGACCATGTGTTGGCATCTCCAAAATTCAAGCTCGTTCTCATTCAAACCAGCTAACACCTCACGTTTGAAAGATATTTCGTTTGAATAAATGTCCTTGACTAAAACAGGCTAACTTCATGACTAGGAGTGCATGCAGATCTATACTTAAAGACAGCATGCATTCAAAGCGTTTGTTTATTGTGAGCCATCTTCCAACTCAAGCATTCAAAACTGGCTTGCTGCCTCACATAATTGTATTGCCTCTTTGTCCCTACCCTTGTCCCATAAGCTAATATGTCAGCCCACAGCTAGAAGCTCCAAATTTATTCCTCAATGACATATTTGATTTTGGGAGATGCATACCACTTTCATTTTGGCTACAATAGATTAATTGTTCCGGTTTTCTCCCTGCAGGTCCAACTGCAAGCGAAAACTAATATCTATCCTAATCTTGTCAGAGGTTTCCAGCATTAAAACATGGAGCTCATCTCCCCTTCATCTGTCTTTCTCCATTGGAAACAATTTCAAGCCAACAGTCTAGATTTCCAGTACTCACTTTCTTACGTAGTTCATTTGTAACAAAACATTGCAGCAGTAAACAGAAGTGGGGACAAAATTTATGGTCATCCTCAAAACGTTAATGGCTCTAAAGCAGCATTGGAGACTAAGGTGAGAAGATTGTCTCTTTGGCAAAGCAGCTTTAATGGCTAATATATAACGTGATGGGATGCACATGTCACAACAGCACCACAGAGCCACTTGGGCATGAGTCAACAAGAAAAGATTGTTTAAACTAGCTAGACAGAGGATATTCTTCCCTTATGTACGTGATTTTACAATCAGCTTGCTCTGTCCATTAACATTAACAGACAATTCCAAAAACTAGCCAAATATTAATCACTTCAGAGGTGTTTATTAATAGAATTTGAACTGTAAATTATTTATTGAGTTTCTAAGTCAATTTTCTGAAACAGTACTACTCAATGAGACGTGTTTGTTATTGGTGAATCAGTACTTGGTGTAAATACGTGTCTATTATTTCATTGAGCACATTGTCAAATGTAGGTTGAGTTATATGGAATATTGTGATCTAATATGTTTTTAGTTTTAATTATAAATATTTACAGACGTGCAGATTTTAAATTGTATACCCTATCTCGGGCTGCGAGCGAAAGCAATAACAACTAGCCATACTCCAATACTAATCTCCTATAACTAAAGGTCGAATCTTCCTCTGGTCTTGAGAAATTCCAATGTTTGCACTTTTACAACTTACAAACTGCATGGCTGATCCATGTGTGACTTCACACATCATTTCTGTCTTTCAGGGGTGTTAGGTTAACAGTATTGTTCATGAGCCACATTGGAGTGAGAGAGGACTGTGGATGTGGACGTGGGCAGTTATAATGCCTGCCTCATTTCTCCAACATAGTATCCCAGCTTCCAATAATGTTTAAAGGCCCCCTAAATCTCATCCTTCAACTCCCTCACCCAACTCTCATGCCAGCACATGTCACCTCATACCTCCCATGCTAACTCAGTCACTCTCTATACTCACTCACCTGATATGTACAATTTACAGTCCTTAGATTCCATTCAATGTCAGTGGAAAGTATTATGCAGTCTTTAGGGAAGTAAAAAAACCTCACCATATATTAAAATCCCCATATCTTTGACATTCGGGAAACAAATTGCATTCTGCGATATAAAATCAAAACCTTGTAATTCTTGCAATCCTCTTCACATGTCAAAACAGCAGAAATCGCATCAAAGGTTGTGATTCTTGAAGCAATCGTTTATTCTCAGAAGAATGGAACATCTATGCTAAAATTCATTAGCACTTGAGCCGGAACACTGCATTGATAATTGCAATGGCTGTTCAAACAATAGCTTCTCATTGGGAAGAAAAGAATTTGTGGACTTCAATTCCAATGCAATGCGTCTGTCAATCAATGTAAGGGAGCAGGTCGTTAGATCTTTTTGTCAAATGTCAAAGCGTAATAGAACATCTGATAACACAGGTTGACAGGACATCCAACAATGTTTATCACAGCATTACTGTGCTTTCTTCATTGGAAAAGTACATAAAGCACATGAATAAATATACAATGGATCAATTTACTTTTAAAAGATACTTCTTTCTGATGAATAACTGCATGGAAACACATCTGCATTATAATAGCACTTGGGGTGTGAAACCATGAATTTACCTTTCAGAAAGTTCCAGACTTCTCACGAAACTTTTTATTTTATTCACAACTCTCAAACCTGGAATGCTTTAAGTGGCTTGCTAGAGTGCTACATCACCAGATGAAAATGGTGTGTGGGGCAAAATCTAATACTCGTTCCTTATTTACCACCTTGTGGGGGGTGGGTTGGTGTGGGTGGGGGAGTGGGGTGATGGCCGGCAATCTCTAGGCAATCTCCTGACCTGGAAAAATACCAGGTAAAATTGTGCAGGGATAGCAACATATAGCAAAGCTTCAGATTTCTTAGGAAAAAATTAACTGTAGCTATTCCCACATGGACACCAGACTAAAACCTGGTGCTGAGTTTTCAGCTTCTATCATCCATCAATGTTACAGGTTGGTTACATTTGCAAGCAATTATCCTACAAAGTAAAATAATATCAACCATTTAATTTGAAATTGTTGGCAATGGAGATGTTGGTTTAGACATTCCTGAAGTTTTGGTTTTTGAGAAGGTGATGATGACCCATTTTCTTAAGACATGATAGTCTTTGTGCTTTAGGTACCTTCCATGGCTTCCCATAGTTTTGCTGGAGAGGGAGTTCCACAATTTTGACCAAGTGTCAATGAAGGAATGGTGACGAATTTCCAAGTCAGGATGATGTGTTTCTTTGGGAAGCATATGGTGGAGGACTTGCATTTGGTGATGTTCATATGTGTCTCCTTGGTTTTCCTTCTACTTTACAGATTTGTAAAGTGATGTTGAAAGAGCTTTGGTGAGTTTCTGCAATGGAACTTGTAGATGATATGTTGTTGCCATGGTACATCCAATGATCGAGAGAGTGAATATTTCTGAAGATGGGTGGATGGCAATGAAGCAGTAGCAGAAATCCCAGCTGCCAGTGGTTGTTGGAGCCACTGACAATTGGCCCAGTTACAGTTCTGATAAATCAAAACCCCCAGATGATGGTGGGGGTTTCCAGAGATGGCAATAAATGTAACGACATTAAATTGTAAGGTGGTTAGATTCTCTCTTGCTGGAGACAGTCACTGCCTGCTACTTGTGCAGCGCAATGTTGTTTGCCACTTATTAGCTCAGCTTTAAAGTTTCCAGACCTTGCTGCATGTGAGCACATGCTGCTTCATTATCTGAGAAGTTATATATGGATCTAAACACTGTGGAATCATCAGTGAAATTCTGTCCTTATGTTGAGCTGAAGATCATTAATAAAGCCATTGAAGATGGTTGAGCATTGGACACTGCCTTGAGGAACTACAGCAATAATTTTCTTTTGCTAAGATGATTTGCTTCCAACAATTACAATCACCATTCTTTGTGCAAGGCATGATTCCAGCCAGTGGAGAGATTTCCCTGCTTCACATTTACTTCAATTTTACTTGGGTTCCTTGATGCAACACAGTCAAATGCTGCCTTGTATTCAAGGATGGATACGAGTCACCCCTGGAATTCAGCTCTTTTGCCCGTGTTTGGATTGAGGCTTGAATACAATCTTAAGCAGAGTAGATCTAATGGAACCCAAATTGAACATCGGTGAGTGGGTCATTGGTGAGTAAGTGACACCAAACAGCTATGTCAACAATATCTTCAACTACTTCGCTGATAATTGAGAATAAACTGCTGGGACTGTGACTGGCTGAATTGTTATTTGTTCTTTATTTTATGAGCAGGATATTCCCAGGTGATTTTCTGCATAGTTAGGTCTGGTGTTGTAACTGTATTAAAACAGATTGTCTACAGCCAAGCATGAAGTCTTCAGTCTTGCAGCTGGATGTTGTCAGGCCCATGATCTTTGTTGTACTCACAGCACTCATCCATTTAATATTGTGTAGACTGAAATTAATTGGCTAAAAATGGCATCTTCAATGATGGAGACCTGAGTGGGAAATTGAAAGGGAACATCCAATCAACACATTCAGTTGAAGATGCATCAGCTGCCTTTTGCATTGGTATGCTGGTCTCTACTATTGTCCAGGTTGAGGACGTTCATGGAGTTGCGTCTGTGTCACTAGCAATTAATATTTACAATTTGACGTGATAGGACTGTAGAACCTTGATCTGATCCATTGTTTCTGGGAACAGTCAACTCTATCAAAAGGATGCTTACCCATTGTTTACTTTGTTTGAAGCCCTGTATTATTGCTATACTAATTTGATACCTTGAATTTAAATATGTATGGTGATGAGTCTGTTATGCTGTCCTATCCTCACTAACCAAATGCGGTTAATGGTAATGGCAAGGTGAGAGATGTAGTAGAACACAGTTCTGCTGCTGCTGAAGGTCCTTCATATCAGTTCAGTCACGATGAAAGTTCTTCAATTAAATTTGGCATTTTTGTGACTTGCTAAGATCGTTGCTCTTTTAAACAAGCATGGTTGCATTTATAATGCTCTCATTTCAGTTGTTTCATATCATAGAGTCCCTAACAGTGTGGAAGCAGGCCATTCAGCCCATCGAGTCCACACTGATCCTCTGAAGAGCATCCCACCCCTCTAGCCTATTCCTGTAACCCTGTATTTCTCACAGCTAATCCATCTAGCCTGCACACCCCGAACATTATAGGCAATTTTTCTTTTAAGCATGGCCGATCCACCTAAACTACACATCTTTTGACTGTGGCAGGAAACCGGAGCACCCAGAGGAAACCCACGCAGACAAGGGAGAATATGCAAACTCCAATCAGACAGTCACCAAAGGGTGAAATTGAACCCAGGTCCCTGGTGCTGTGAGGCAGCAGCGCTAACCATTGAACCACTGTGCCACCCTGTTTAAATCCCCAGACATGCAGTCACGAGCCAGAGACGCAATAAATCCAGAGTTTTACACTTTCTGGACATGCAGCCACTTGCATGTACTGATAGCAGTTGGATACATAAGCATTCCCAAAGATACAATCCTTCTAGGTCCTGACACAATTTATATGCAACAGTCCAGAAAGCAGATATCAAATAATGGCCATGGGATAATTAGCTAAATGTTAAATGAATAAATATGGTTTATTTTTGAGAATGTTGCAGCCTAATCTCAGCCTGGCTATTATCTGATTAGTTCTGTAATTTCCCAATATTATGCTCTTCATGACTCAGATATGATTTGTACTTAGACTATGCTCACAACCACAGTTCAGAAAGAAAGTATTGTTCTTTTGAAAAGTTACTTTTAAAGGAATAGGAAATACTCTTAAACAGAATTCAGAGTTGTTTGGTTGCTGTAAGATACTCTTCACAGAAACCAAGTCTGGCAAAGTTAAGTTACTACACCAGAATTGTAAGGTAAAAGCTATTTCACATGGTAAAAAGCAGTTCCCCCTTAGTTTGTTTTCCTTATTTTTATCTCTCAAGTACTGCAATATTATCCCAAAGATTCAACAGTGAATTAATGCTCCTCTGAATTGCCACATCTTGAGGGAAGAACAGTCTCTGTGACTGTGCACATAACTTGGGCTTCCCTGGATCTTGCACTGCCCATGACAAGCTGCAAACAATGCATATTTCCATGTGAATACAATCAATCCCTGACAGTCATGTGATCTGTTGGCAGGGAGCACGCAAGGATATTTAAGACCGTTAGATAGACATGGGGGGTTTGATTTTAAGCATAATGATTGGACAGTTTCTGTATTGACATGTGATGCTATGACTTGATCTGTTGTGGGGTACTGTAAACTACATTATTACGAGGCATTTGTTCATTTATAATTGCACTTATGCCATGATCACTAAGGCCACGGGGCAAGGAATTCAAGCATCACTGAGAACATCTTTGAACTGTGATTTACTCAGCATCCGACTGAAATCTTTACGGTGCATTACTGCAAAAAACATGAACTACGATTCAATAAATCTAAACACTTGGGTGGGAAAGGTAGTATGAAATAAGGAGAATAGCATGAACAACAGCGAGCTTTGACACACAATCAGATGTTTTGAATTTTCAAAATTTTTGAGAATGTTGCAGCCTAATCTCAGCCTGGCTATTATCTGATTAGTTCTGTAATTTCCCAATATTATGCTCTTCATGACTCAGATATGATTTGTACTTAGACTATGCTCACAACCACAGTTCAGAAAGAAAGTATTGTTCTTTTGAGAAGTTACTTTTAAAGGAATAGGAAATACTCTTAAACAGAATTCAGAGTTGTTTGGTTGCTGTAAGATACTCTTCACAGAAACCAAGTCTGGCAAAGTTAAGTTACTACACCAGAATTGTAAGGTAAAAGCTATTTCACATGGTAAAAAGCAGTTCCCCCTTAGTTTGTTTTCCTTATTTTTATCTCTCAAGTACTGCAATATTATCCCAAAGATTCAACAGTGAATTAATGCTCCTCTGAATTGCCACATCTTGAGGGAAGAACAGTCTCTGTGACTGTGCACATAACTTGGGCTTCCCTGGATCTTGCACTGCCCGTGACAAGCTGCAAACAATGCTGAGTTACAGTGAGGTGGACGGCAGCTTTTTAAGTTCTCTGCGTTGAGCTAAAGTTGATGCCTTCACAGACTCCAGTTTTGGTGCTGGCGGGGAGCTGTTCAAGGCTGAGAAGGTGGCAGCCATTGCTCCCTGAGAAGAAAGCACAAAAAAACTTGTTAAAAAAACACCCCTTACATGAAGCAGATTTCCACACAAAATACTTAAACTTTTACAGATTTAAAGTCAGTTGCCTCCTCATCGGGGCTAACTATGCAGTTTTGGAAACATCTTGACTATTATGTCGAGGCTACTTCAGAAGCTACTGATACCCAGTTAATTGAAAGAATCTATGCCACCGTTTTAAGGAAAGTACATACTTCTACCTCAGTGGGTAGAAATATCACAACACCTGACTGACACACATTGTATGTCAGCAAACAGCTCGAATGTTTGCTTTACTTTAGCAGCAGTGTTGTTGGATGCAGAGATCAAATTGGACATTGTGCGAAGGAAACTGTATCTCACAAACTTGATTCAGTTTTTTGAGGAAGTAACCAAAAAGACTGATGAGGGCAGAGCAGGACTTTGTTTGCTTGGACTTCAGTAAAGCCTTTGATAAGATTCCATATGGTAGACTGATTAGTAAAGTTAAATCACATGGGATTCAGGGTGAGCTTGCCAATTGGATACAAAATTGGCTTGATGGTCGGACACAGAGGGTTGTGGTGGAGGGTTGTTTATCAACTAGTGGCCTGTGACCAGCGACGTTCCACTTTTGTCTGTCATTTACATAAGTTGTTGGGATGAGAATATAGGAAGCGTGTTTAGTAAGTTTGACACCAAAATTGGACAGTGAAGAAGGTTATCTAAGATTAAAAAGAGATCTTGATCAATTCAGTGAATGGGATGACGAATGGCAGATGGAGTTTAATTTGGATAAATGTGAGGTATTGCATTTTGATAAAACAAACAAGGAAAGGACTTATACAATTAAAAGTAGGGCCTTGCGTAGTGCTGTAGAATCAGAGAGACCTAGGCATTCAGGTACATGATTCTTTGAAATTTATGGCGCAGGTAGACAGGGTGGTTATGAGGGCATTAGCATGCTTGTCTTCATTGCTCAGACCCTTGAGTTTAGGAGTTGGGATGTGATTGAGGTTGTACAGGACATTTGCAAGACCTCTTCTGGAGTACTCTGTCCAGTTCTGCTCACGCTGTTATAACGAGGATATTATTAAACTGGAGAGGATTCAGAAAAGATTTAACAGTTTGGAGAGATTGAGTTATAAAAATTAGCTGGATAGGCTGGGACATTTTTCATTTGACTGCAGGAGGTTGAGGGGTGACGTTATAGAGGTTTGTAAAATCATGAGGGGTAGAGACAGGGTGAATAGCAAAGGTCTTTTCCCCGATGTGGAAGAGTTCAAAACAAGGGGGCATATTTTTAAGTTGAGAGGACAAAGATTTAAAAAAAGGAACTCGGGGCAACTGTTTTACACAGCGAGTGATTTGTGCGTGGAATGAGGAAGTGGTGGATGCGGGTACAGTTACAATGTTTAAAAGACATTTGGATAAGTACATGATTAGGAAAGGTTTGGAGGGATATGGGCCAAATGAGGGCAGGTGGGACTAGTTTAGTTTGGGAACATGGTCAGATGGTCTAGATAGACCGAAGGGTTTGATTAAATGCTGTACGCCTCTATGACTCTACGGACAGTTCTGTGACATAAGCTTACTAAATTGGCAGTAGCTGGCACCTCAAGTTCTGCTCTAAATCATGGTAAAGCCACCAGGATAGGAGAAGATGCCCAGGGAACCCTAGAGGATGTTGGGAGTATTATCAGTAAGCATATGTATTCACCCATTAAAAATAATTACGTGCCTTAATAAGATGGACATCTTGGCGGGTCAGCTGGCTTTGTGGAAGCTGATCTCGATTTACAATCCACTGATGTTTCAAGACTTGCTTTGCTGTTAGACGTCGGTGTGGATCAACATGCAACATCTTGGAGACAAGGTCCTGTCAATTGGAAAGTTGTCATTAGGGATGAGTTTTATTTCTCATAGTTAACATTAGAAGCAAATACTAAGCAGTCTTCAATAAAAATAAATTGATGAATTTTGAGTGAAATATAATAACATATGTTAAAAGTCTTCGACAAATGCAAGAATATTCAAGGTATCTTATTGAGGAATAATCGGAAAAAATAGATGCTAAACCAAAAGAAAGAAATATTAGGAGTGGCCAAAGGTTTATTGAGCAGTGGGTTTAAAAGGAGCCAGTGAGGGAGAGAAGTACAGAGGGAGGTATTTAAAAGAAGGAACTGCAGCACATGACACTTCGACAGGTGAAGGCACAACCATCAATTGTGGGATTAAAGCGAGGAATTTAGAAATCAGGAACAGAAAGTGATGTAGGACTGGAAAACATTATAGTTAGGGAGGCTGAGTCCAAGAAAAGATTTTAAAATGATGATATGAAATTTAAAGGTGATATCTGAATAGAGAACAGAGTGGCAACAGGGGGCAGTGGATGAGCTCAAGTGTACAGTGTGTAAAGAACAAGACTCCAATAAGAGGACCATTGAAACAGTTGAGTCAAGAGGAAAGATAACAAGGTATGGAGCAGGAGGAACACAGCAGGCCTGGCAGCATCACGGGAGCAGGAAAGCTGACGTTTCGGGTCTGGACCCTTCTTCAGAAATGGGGGAGGGGAAGAGGGCTCTGAAATAAATAGAGAGGAGGGGCGGTGATAGAAGGTGGATAGTGGAGCAGATAGGTGGGAGAGAAGACGGACAGGTCGGGGGGGGGAGCGGGATGAAGCTAGTAAAGGTGAGTGAAGGTAGGAAGTGGGCGTGGGGGTTGGCCAGTGAGGTGGGAGGAGCAGATAGGTGGGAGAAAAGACGGACAGGTCAAGGAGGCGGGGATGAGATGGGGGCTGGTCTTGGGATGAGTTTGGGGATGGGGAGATTCTGAAGCTCGTAAAGTCCACATTGATACTTTATAGGGTTGTAGGGTTCCAAGGAGGTATATGAGGCGCTGTTCCTCCAGTTTTTGGGTGGCATTGTTGTGACACTGGAGGAGGCCCAGGATGGACATGTTGTCCAGGGAGTGGGAGGGGGAGTTGAAGTGGTTCGCGACTGGGAGGTGTTGTCGTTTGCCGTGAACCGAGTGTAGGTGCTCCACAAAGCAGTCTCCGAGCCTCTGCTTGGTCTCCCCGATGTGGAGGAGGCTACATCGGGAACAGTGGATACAATAGAGCACATTAGCGGGTGTGCAGGTGAACATCTGTTTAATGTGGAAGGTTTTTTTGGGGCCTGGGATGGAGGTGGGGGGGAGAGGTGTAGGGGCGGGTGTAGCACCTCCTGCGGTTGCAAGGAAAGGTGCCGGGGGTGGTGGGGCTAGTGGGGAGTGTGGAGCAGACGAGGGAGTCAACCCCCATCCCAACTTCCTACCTACACTCACCTTTACGAGCTTCATCCCCGCCTCCTTGACCTGTCCGTCTTCTCTCCCACTACCTGCTCCACTATCCACCTTCTATCACCACCCCGCCTCTCTATTTATTTCAGAGCCCCCTTCCCAACCCCATTTCTGAAGAAGGGTCCAGACCCGAAACGTCAGCTTTCCTGCTCCTCTGACGCCTGCTGTGTTCCTCCAGCTCCACACCTTGTTATCTCAGACTCCAGCATCGGCAGTTCCTACTATCTCTCAGTGAGTCTGGAGGAATTTGTTGATGCATATGTCACTGTCAGGGCTGGAGGAATGCACTGTTACTCTAGTCCCACTACTCCACCAATCACAATGTAAAAATACTTTTTCCAATATCAAGATGAACAATTAAATACCTTATCTAGAATAAGTTTTCAACAATAAGATCTATCAACCAGGTGTCTTAATAAACACAACTGTTGGCTTATTATCAAACCAAAAGCACAAGAAATTAGTAAGGCCACATTTGGAGTACTGCATACAGTTCTGGTCACCCTGCTATAGGAAGGACGTTGTTAAACTGGAAAGGATGCAAGAAAGATTTACAAGGATGATACCAAGACTGGAGGGGGTTGAAATCTCAGGGGAGGCTGAACAGACTGGGACTTTTTTTCCCCTGGAGAGTAGGAGGCTGAGGCGTGACCTTATAGAAGTTTATAAAATTATGAGGGGCATTAATAAGGTGAAAAGCAACGGCCTTTTCTTTCATGGTAGGGGAGTCCAAAACTAGGGGGCATAGGTTTAAGATGAGAGGGGCAAGACTTAAAAGAGACCTGAGGTACAACTTTTTAACACAGAGGGTTGTAATTATACAGAGCGTGCTGCCAGAGGAAGTGGTACAGGTGACTGCAAGTACAACATTTAGAAGACATTTGGACAGGTACATGAATAGGAAAGGCTTAGAGGGAAATGGGCCAAACGCAGGCAAATGGAGCTAGTTCTGTTTTGGAAACCTGGTTGGCATGGATGAGTTGGGCTGAAGGGTCTGTTTCTGTGTTGTATGACTCTATGACCCAAAACTTATCAAATAAAGATTAGGTAATAATTCATCAACATACACAGTCAGTAACAATCAAATATAATTACTTCCCTTATTCACTCACCCACCCTCCCTCACTCCCTCAGGAAAACAGAAACAAAAACAGATTTTCTATGCAGAGATTGGTCTCCTGAAAGCAAAAATGCATTGGACGATGGATTACTCTTGAAGTAAAAATGTTAAGGTGTGGAATATTCAAGAATCTCTGATGTTTTGGCCATGTGGTCAAGTCACTAAGCATGCACGATTGTCTCTGAAGTCTTGCAGACTGGATTTGCTTGGGAATTACAATCTTGGCATGTTCTTTCAAAAGAACAAATAGGCTTCACCCTGAACTCAACAAGATCTGAGAAAAAAACTCTCACATAACAAGTAGTTAGGGTATGGAATGTACTGTCTGGAAGTGTGGTGGAAGTAGTTTCAATTGAGGCATTCAAGAAGATACTGGATGATAGAAAGAACATGCAAAGGTATTAGGAGAAGTCAGGAGATTGGCAATAAGCAATCTGGTCACGATACATGAAGAAGGTTTTTCTATGATTTTGAATGATCTCCCTAAAGTCAGTATGATGGAAGTAGTGATGGTGTTGTGGTATTGTTGCTGTGATAGTAATCCAGTGATCCAGATAATGTTGTGGTGACCTGGGTTTGAATCCCCGCCATGGCAAATGGCAAAATTTGAATTCAATTAAAAACTGGAATTAAAATACTAATGACCATAAAACTATTGATCATTGTAAAAATCTAACTGGTTCACTCATGTCTATTTGCGAAAGAGAAACTGCATCCTAACCTGGTCCAGCTGACAAAATACAAGTCCAGACTCAGGACAATGTGGTTGACTTTTGATTACGCTCTGAAAGAGGCCACTCAGTTGTACCAACGCTAAAAAGAAAGGAATGAAACCAGACGGACCACCTGGCACAGACTAAGGCACTGAAAACATCAACGGCAATTTAAGCCCTGTCAAATCTGTAAGGTTCTCCTTACGTACATCTGGGAGACGGTGCCAAAATTGGGAAAGCTGCCTCTGGACAGGTCAAGCAACAGCCTAACAAAGTCATATTCACAAAATCATACACTACAGGCACAAAGTCCCAGATAATGCCATCACCACCCCTGGACATGTCTTGTCCTACCAGCCTGACAGACCGAGCAAAGGTGGCAGCACAGTGGTATATAGTCAGGACTGAATTGCTCTGTAAGTCCCCATGAAGTCTCGTGGCATCAAGTCTTACATGAAGAAGGAAACCTCCTTCTGGTTATCACATCCAACATTCTTCCTTGGCTGATTAATCAGTACATCTCGATGTTGAAAACCATTTCAGGGACACAATGAGGGTGGCAAGGGCACAGAAATAGGTGGGGTACTTCAAGGTCCATCATCAACAGTAGCTCAGCAGCAACAAACTGATAATAAAGTTCCTCATTCACTGGAAATACCACAGGCAAGATGCCTCTGTTCCAAACTGACCTTCGAAGCTGCATAAGTAATTGTCCTCAACACCAGATGCATCTACTTCTGGGCTCTATTTCTCACATTAACCTTTTTTGGACTCTCCATTTTCTGCTAATTCACAATTAAATATTGGCAGTTTTATGCTCACTAGAAGTTACTTCAAATTAATTCAAGATAGGACTGTATATCAGCTAACAACAAGGATAGAATTTTCTGGGCCAGATTTAGGAACTGAGTCACACATCAAACCTTTCCCCATTATAACTGTTCTATTGCTTACATTTAAATGTAATTGTAAAATTTGGCAATTTGTTACAGTCCTTTCTCCTAAGGAAAGGGGTGACATCTGTCAATGGGGTCTAACAGAGGAGTGTGGTAGGATTTGAACCATGATGTTGAATATCAACACACTAACACTGAATGTAATTGTAGCGTGATTCATCTTGAGATTGCATTTTTCTCCCAATGTCAAATCTCCTCTATTACCTGCCACTCCCAGAATGAAGATCCAGATAGCTGGGAAACCTGCATCTCAACTTCTCAACAATACTGAAGATCAGCACATCTGGCAGCATCTGTGAATACAGAAACCTTTCAAACTGACCTTTGCAGCAGAAGAGGCTTTGTCCCAGTTTCCACCCTGGAGGTTGTAGTGTCCGCTCCCAATCCTAGCCAGAATCTCACTTGGCGTATCATCAGGACCATTAGCAAAAGGGGTATATCTGATCCAAGATAGCCAAAGAGAAATATAAATTCCGTTAACAGTCAGGTATTGCACTTTGTATGTTCATTAGAATGTATGGAAGAACAGTCAGCTGGAGTTATTCCTGGCAGTTTCCCAAAAGATCTACGTATTGATTTGTGAGGGAACATTATTAGTAACTTATTCCAAAACACAAAAACTGATTCAGGATCTTAATTTCAAGCACATAATTTCAAAATATTTCATGTTTTTAGTTTATCTACCGCTATTCAAAAATGGAACATAACACCAGTGTGAATAGATTGAATGGACCTGCATTCTAGTTAGGAGGCAGCTTTTTATTCCCATCATCATCTGTTAAAAATATAGGCCAATTATGTTAAACAGTGACTTTGATTAAAAACTATATGGCAAACCATTGCCTCAAGTTTCAAGTACAGATAAAACATCACTTAGTATGAAAGGACTGTACTTTGTTATATAAACCAAAAGAACTGTGATTGCTGTAAATCAGGAACAAAAATAGAAGTTGCTGGAAGCTCAGCAGGTCTGGCAGATCTAGTGACAAAAATATCAGAGTTAACGTTTTGGGTCCAGTAACTTTTCCTCAGAGAAACGTTAACTCTTTTTTTCTTCACAGATGCTGCCAAACCTGCTGTGCTTCCAGCAACTTCTGTTTTTGTACTTTGTTATCCCTCTTTAACTTAGAGTTTGTATGCTATCAGCTAGTAAGTCTAGTTAAACTGCCTCGAGTCACTACCTCATAACCAAACATGAATAACATTTTGCAGGAAACACTGAACCATCTCCTTCATGAGAGCACCTTTTGGTATTCCAGCTGAAGAGTATAATAGTTTGCCATCTACTTTTGTCAGATAATTATTGGTGGGGTTGGAGATTCAGAGTTATTTAAATAGCAGCTTTTACCAAAAGCAGATTAAAATACAAATGTTGGTTCTGCAATTTAGGTATTTATCTGTCTTATTAATGCACCCACACATGAATCTGCAGATGCACAATGCATTTTACAGCTACTAAATTACATGCCTGAAAGAAACACAGCCATCATCAGGTGCCTTTGAAAACTGAAATGATTTTCAAAAAGATTTACATATTAGTCATCTGCAAACAATTTGCTCAAGTTACACTTATGTGGGAGAAAGAGGCAGACAATTTGTACAAAGTAAGATCTAACAATAGTGATTTTAATCATGAAAGAATCTGTTTTGTGCTATGTCTGAATATGGGATGTCGACCAAGCAACCATGGAATCTCCTCAGTATTTGAATAGTGCCATAAGACACTCAATGCTCACCTCAACAATCAGAGGGCGACAGCTTCATGCCTCACCTGAAGAATGATATCTCAAATCACACCATTTTCCACATACTGTGTGTTTGAGAAAGATGCCAAATAATAGTGTCTATTTTGAAGCACAAGCTTCTACTTGGCTGGCAGAGCATCATTAATTGAATTAAACTGACACATAAGGAGAAATTCAACAATGCTGCAGAGAGACAGCAAGGTAATTCAACAACAGAAATGTGGTAGCTAATTTTGCTCAAAGGTACCAAACTACAACTTGTACACAAGCATTTGGAGAAATCATGCCACTGATTTGAAATTAATGTAGATTTTATTTTATTTCACAAATATCTTGTGAAGCATGACATATTTTAATGCAGACCTCCACAACCGTATCGTCACTCAGATCTGTTGGGGGTTCTGCACAGAACAAAACACTTTCCAGCATCACCATTTGCAGGGATTAACGCACACTCTTGCCTATAATTATCATTTGGTGAGAAGAATAAACAGATATCAGATAACTAAAATGGCAATAAAGGTTAAGGAATTGTTAGTCAAAGACAGACCTAGGCTTAGCTGATTTTTCTACCATTTACATGGTGTAACAATTGGTATAATAATAAGGAAATGTTCATTTCATGGCAATCAATTTCTAATCAATATCTACAACCAGAGTAGGAGTAGGCAAGAAAACCCTTCAGTAGTGAAGATTATTGGAAACTGTAAGTCTAAAGTCACATGGTCTCCCAAGCATACCAGACTTAACTTCTAAAAATACAAACAGTAAAGTACAACATTAATGAATAAAGGCCACAATTTGTAGCATCTATTTAATATATGCACATAGAAATAAGGACATAGGAAACAGGAATTGGAGTTGGCTTGACCTGTTGGGCTATTGTTACTCAATAAGACTGAAATAACTCCACAGGAGCCAGTATCCTGCCACCAAGCCCCCTTTATATACATATCGAAAGTCCTTGACATTGGTTCAGTTCTCTCAGAACGAGTTCTCAGGCTGTCAGAATGACTGACGCTCCTCTTTTTATCTGTCAGCCAGGGCTCCCTGATTGGATCAGATTAACAACCCCAATCAGGGAACTCATACTCTATCAGATCCACCTGGCTAAACTTCTTACAACCACTACAAAGTTCACTGCCTTTTATTCTGTGATATGACATTTTCTGCATTAATACAAATCTGGTGCACTGAGTCAAGCATTGTATGATTTGCACTTTTTCTTCAACTACGTAAGGTTTATAGCAAAAAACAGGTCCATGAGACAGGAAACTGCAGAAATACAACTCTTCTCCCAAGAGGGGGAAATACAGTGTGCCACCAGTAAGGCTGTAGGGAATTTCAATATATAATCCCAAATCAATTTCTCAAGAGTCAAAGACTAGAAAATTTTCGCAGATTAAGTCTAGTAGATTGATAGGCTGCCAGCAATAGTTTATGGAAGTGGTTGAACAAAATTTAGGCTCAATGATTGAAAAAAAAGCACAGTTTGCACTGTGTGTGTAATTACTGTACATAAGATTCTGAGAGTGAGGTTTTGTTCATGTTAAAAATTTACATCTTGATCACTTCTAAATGCTTCACAAAAATTACTTATGCAGGCATAAGAGGCAGGCAATTTGTGTTCAGCAAGATGTCACAAAAATAAATTAATGCTACGATTATCTGTTCCGTGGTGTGTAGCAGACTTGTTGAGACTTAGGCTAGATATTTTGTTATAAATCTTTTCAGATGTGTTATGGGACACCGTTGGAGCAGGTGGAACATGAACCCAGGTTTTTTGTATCACAAGAACCCTTGAGACTTTGGCTACGTGGTCACAGATTAAGCAAGACTCTAATGAACCAAAAATGCCATCGAATCATACTAGCTGAATTAAAGTGCAGATATATGGACTTGCAAAAATTAGAATTTATTATGATTTACAAAAACAACCCAAGAAACCCAATAAATAAACTTTTAAAATTAGCTTCAATGGAAGGAGAAAGCAAGAAATCTTAAAACAGAATTGTCTAGTGATATTTGATTCCAAAACATGGCTATACTGACAGGATTCCTCCTTTTACAGCTTCTTGAAGTTTACCTTTAAACCACTTTACTTCTTTGTGAGAAGCATTTTGTCATTTCATTTCCGACCTGTCAAACTAACTGGTGTGGTATTTTAGTATGATGCACAAGCACATTGTATACTCAGATATCTGAAAACAATTTTTAACAATTAGAAGAATGAATCCCCAACATACCCATAAATTTGTCCTGTGGTTCTTGGCTGTTCTTTGAAGCAGTGTAGCAATTAACATGTGGCAACATTTTCCAATCAACCTGTTCAGAGATGTTGTTACACACCTCTGGAGCATGTAGGTCTCTGGCTCAGAGGTGGGATGCTACCATTATATGCCACAACAGCCCAGCTAATGTGCTATATGATGATAATGACAGTCGCTTAAGAGTTGTTTCTGCTGAAATGAAATCTATGCAGTAAATATGCTCATGGGGCATAATTATCAAAACACTCATCTATATAGTTGTTGCATGTCTGTAAAAGAAGTCTTTGAAGCTATCAGTTCGACCACCATTGATACTTAGATGTGTCGCACAAAAGATGTTGGAGTAAAATTCACATATTGGGAAATGGTAGCATGACTAGAGAAAATTTGTACAAGGAGAAACTAAAAACAAACAACAGATACAAATATTGAGATCAAGAGTTTGATAAGAGGATCAAGTACAGAACATAATGATAAAAATTTCCACTGGCAGATCGAAGCTTCACATCATCGTCTTTAGTTGTTCATGGGGTATAAGGCAGTATTTATTGTCATTCTTAATTGTCACAGAAGGTGGTGGTAAGCCATTTTTTGAACTGCTGCAGTCCAGTGGTGAAGGCACATTTAAAGTGCTATTAGGGAGGGAGTTCTAAGATTTTGCCCTGGTGAGACTTGAGGTACAGCAATATAATTCCAAAGTCATGACGGTGTGCAAGTGGGGAAGGAGTCAGCAGATCCTGGTGTTCCTGTGGATCTTCAACTCTCGTATTTCTGGGTGGTTGAGGTTACAGGTCTGCAAGGTGTTGTCAAAACAACCTTGAAAAATTGCTACAGTATATTTTGGAGGTGCTACTCAATGCTACCGCAGTCTATTGGTGGTAGCACATTTGGATACTAAATATAAGGCAGATGGGATATCGGAGTTGCAGACTGCTTTGTCCTGGATGGAATGTGATTTCTGAGTGATGTTGGAGATGCATTCTTTCATGTAATTTGGTAAAATGGATACCAGGCAAAAGATGTGGCGCTGGTTGAAGAAAAAAATGGTTTTCACTTGGTATTTCAAAGTAGTGAATAAAGTGATAAGGACCAGGTGTTCAGAGGAAAATGGCAGAGTAGGAGAAATTATCGGAGTCTACAATCAAGTACAGGACAACTGAACACCTTGAAAATTTTCACTTAATCAGGAAGAGTCAGCATGGTTTCATAACAGGTAGGTATACCCCACAACCTCATCGAAGAGGTGATTATGGTAGTGGACGAGGGAATGTCTATGGATGTTGTTTATAAGGACTTGCAGAAAGCATCTGAAATAGTCCCACATAACAGACTGTTAACTAAGGTAGTAGCACATGGAACCAAGGGAAAATTATTGACATGGCTAAGAAATTATTTGAGGGATAGGAGACAGAAAAAGGGATAATAGGTAGGTACTCAAATTGGCAGGATGGAAGCAATGATATCTCACAAGCATGTGTGTTAGGGCGTCAATTATTCTCGTTATTTATAATGACTTGATTAATGGCAATAGAAAGTCATATATCCAAATTTCTGATGACACATAGTTAGGCGGTATCGTAGATAGTATAGATGATAGCAGAAAATTATGAAAGGAAATTGAGAGACTAAGTGGATGGGCAAAACTGTGGCATGTAGAGTTCAATGTAACCAAGTGTGAGGTTATCCATTTGGACCCAAAAGAATAGATCAGAGTACTTTCTATCTGGTATGAAGCTAAATGCATAACTTATGAATGTCCAAAGAGACTTGGGGGTTCAGGTGTACAGAACTTCACCAACAGGTGCAGAAAATAATCAAGGAAGCTAATGGCCTGCTTGCCTTTATATCTAGAGTGCTGGAATATAAGGATACAGAAGTTATGCTACAGTTATACTGCATTTGGAGTACTGTGAGCAGATCTGGGCACCACACCTTAGGAAGGATAAATTAGGCTTGGAGGGAGCACAATGTAGGTTTGCAAGAGTGACACCTGGACTTCAAGGGTTCATTTATGAGGTGAGACTACACAAATTGGGCTCATTTTCTCCAGAATTTAGAAGATTAAGAGGTGGTCTGAATGAAGTCTTCAAGATAATAGGAAAAAGGGGAAAATAAAGATAAACTATTTCCATTGTTTGGGATTCTAGAACTACAGGGCATAGTCTGAGAATCAGGGCCAGAATGTTCAGGAGACATTTCAGAAAGCACTACCACACACAGGGTGGTAGATGTTTGGAGCTCTCCCACAAATAGCAGTAGATGCTGGATCGGTTGTTCATTTAATATCTCAAATAGGTAAGATTTTGTTAAGGGAAGGTTTTAAGGGATTCAGCCAAAGGCAGTATATGGAGTTAGGCCACTGATCAGCCATGATCTCATTGAGTGGCAGAAATGGCTTGAGAAGCTGAATGGCTTATTGCTGTTCCTATGTTCCCATGTAGTAGCGACTGATGGTGAAGGAGTAGAACTAGGGACCCAAATGCAGTGGATAGTGTACATGTTAGAAATCAAAGAAGAATAAAATGGTCATTAATATCATTACTTGCATTTTATGAGACTGCCTTTAGTTCTATCTTTTTGAGACAGGGGTACAGTTACAAATGGATCACATAAACTCTTGGCAAAATACTGGCTGCATATAAAGAAAAAAAGGTCACTCACCCGGCCAACATGGTGTAAAGTAAAACACCCAGACTCCAGATATCACAGCCTTCATCATATCCTTGGCGTTTGAGAACCTGGACACAAACACTTCCACTTACATTTTATTCATTGTGATATACTACTATTTATCAAGAGCAGTAAACTGAATGTTTGAGATTTAACTCTTACAAAAATTTATAGATATACAATACTTAAGTGATGAACCTAGGAGAATATATCACAGTATAAAATATAACTTTCCACAACAATAAGCCTATTCTACACTTTCTGGCCTGGATCAGCAACTTTGAACTATAATGTCCAAACCAGGAGCTGCCCAAATAAAGGTAGTTCAGTAAATTTTGACGTCTTATTCTTATTTTTTGTTTCCTGTTTGAATTACATGCGCCTAAGTTAGGTAACAGCTACACTCAGAGCCATTGCTTTATTAATTAATACATTTTGTCAGAGAACATCAAAATATGTCATCATTAATAATTTAGATAATCGCGCACTTATATGAAAACAGATTGATTTGGCACACAGAAATCCAATTATGCATTTCACAAAGAAAACTAAAAGCTTCAAGTTAACATAAAAGCAAATTTAGTGCAAAATACTGGAAATCTGAAATAAAAACAGAAAATACTAGAAATACACAGCAGCTGCAGAGACGAATGACGGAAGTTTAGTATCAGTGAAGGGAGTTTCACCTGCTGGTTTAAGGGCTGAGAATAAAGTTCATGGGTGAGAGGAAAATTATGGACAGGGGAGTGGCCAGCGGCAAGGGCAGAAAAGTGGCGCTCAACATCCCAACTCTTTGCATGCTCTTCTTGATGCAAGGATCCTTAATCAACCACTGCATGCCTTTCAATGAGGGTCCCCCAGAAGCCCTCTTATTGCTTTCCAGAGCCACCCATCCACCTGCTGTTGTGTGAATATCAGTGGTGATGGGAGGAAGCCCTCATGAGCATATTAATTTTCAACATATATTCCTCAATTTACAGCAGGGCAGGGAGGCCACTGAAAAGCTTTCCTAAGGGTTTTTGTTGCACAGTGGTAGTGTATCTACCTCTGAGCCAGGATACTTGGGTCGAAGTCCCAATTGGTACAGCGGTGAAAATAACATCTCTGAACATGTTGATTGGAAAACATCAAAAGCTTTCCTACCATGGACTTAATAGGCACTGTTGGGTAGGCAGAAGTAACACCAATTGCTGCCTAGCTGCCCAATTCAATGCCCTACCATCCATCAAACTCTCCACAGGGGAAGGCAGTAATTTTTGGCTAAGGTTTCTAGCTTTTTGATTTTTCTAGCTTTTTGACTTGCATATTGTTGTTGTAAATTGTTCTGTTTTTCTTGCTAGGTGAGTAGGTAAACACACAATTCATGAATGTAATAAAGCTCAGAATGTCCAATTTAACTCAGGTTTGTGCTAAATCAGTTGGTCTCAGTCAAAGTGACAATTAGGCTGAGCATCCCAGGATTTAGCATCCGAGAATTGCAGGGCCATGTGTTGAAAGTGAGCCATGTGCCTCCTACTAATCACCATTCAGTGCCATGCAAGTATACTCATGTACTCATCTATTTCTGCATGTACTAAATGACAACAAAGTTTGGGTTCAACTGCAACACCCTTCACATCTAAATAGGCTGTTAACACTCACTGTTAGTCACAAAGAATGTATTTTTCTTTATTCATTCAGGGATATAGGCTTCATTGGCTAGACCAGTATTTACTTCCTATTTTTGAACTGCTATAGTTTTTTTTTGAAGTAGGTACACCCACAATGTTGTTAGAGTGGGAGTTCCAGAGTTTTGAATCAGTGACAGTGAAGGAATAGCGATATCATTCCAAATGAGGATAGTGAGTGGCTTGGAGGGAAGCTTGCAACTAGTGATATTTCCACATATACACTCTCATTTTTCTAGATGATAGTGGTCCTATATTTGGAAGGTGCTGTCTAAGGGAGTTTTGGTGAATTTCTATGGTGCATCTTGTAAATGGTACACACTGTCGCTACTATGCATCAAGTGGAGAGGACGTAGATTTGTGGATATGGTACTGCATTTGTCCAGGCAAGTGGGGAGTTTTCCATCATAGTTCTGACTTGTGGCTTGTAGATGGTGGATAGGCTTTGAGAAGTCAGGATGTAACTCTCTTGCTACACAGTTCCTGGTCTCTGATTTCTCTTGTAGCCACAGTGTTAGTCCAGTTCCAATAGGAACTCCCAGCATGTTGATAGTGGGGAATTCAGCAATGGTAAGGCCTTGAATGTCAAGGAGCTATGGTCAGATTTTCTCTTGTTGAAGATGGTCACATGTGTGGCACAATGTTACTCCTCATTTATCAGCTCAAGCCTGGATGTTGCACAGGTCTTGCTACTATTGTACATGGACTGCTTTAGTATCAGAGGAGTTATAAATAGTGCTGAATGCTGTACAATCATCGGCAAAGATCTCTCTTCTAACTTTATGATAGAAGGAAAATCACTGGCAAAGCAGTGAAGATGGTTGGACCCAGGGAAATCCTGCAGTGATGTCCTGGAGCTGACATGATTCATCTCCAACAACCATAATCATTTTCTTTCATCCTAAGAATGGTCAGCTTGGTAAGGTACTGGAGAGAAGGTTACGCCAAAATTCAGAACTACCTTTGAGACAGACTGGAAAGGAGAAAGCTGCCATAAAAAGGAGAAAAATAAACTCTCATCATGCTTAAAAAACTTCTCACCTCTGGAGCGACAAAGTTGGCTGTATAGCAGGGAGTCATTAGGAGTCCATTGTCAGCCCTCAGCTGCTTAGCAAAACCAAAGTCGCAGATTCGAATGGATTCAGGGTTACTTGACTCATCTACGTACAAGATGTTGCTTGGTTTCAGATCTCTGTGAACCACCTGCAAGCAAGAACTATCTAATTATAGTTACTATTAAACAGGCAAAGTGTATGCAGACAGCTGTTCAACAGATCAAATCACCTTTCAAGATTTTGTTCAAATATTTTTCACAACCAGCAAACTAAGATGGCAGTGCCAAGAGTAAGGATTGTTTTCACTTTGATCATCCTCTGAATAAATCACATCCAAATTTTGTGTATTCATTCACAGCTGTAAGCATTGCTGACAAGGCCAGCAGTTCTTGCCCATCCCAAATTGTCTTTGAGAAAATAGTGATCTGCCTTATTAAGCCACAGCAGTCCAGAATTCATGCAGTATTGGTAATACTGATAATAAAGTAAACAAATTTAAGTAAATAAATAGGATATGATAGTCATTACGGAGATGGGGCTGCATGATGTCAGGAATTGGATCTTGAATATTGGGGAGTAATTGATTTTCAAGAAGAAAAGGTAGCTAAGGAAAGGTGAGGGTTAGCACTGTTAATCAAGGATGGCAATGGTGCAATAGGCCAGGGCTTATACACTTAATGGTAAGGTCCTCGGAAATGTTGCTGAACAACGAGACTTTGGAGTGCAGGTTCATAGGTTCTTGAAAGTGGAGTCCGAGGTAGACAGGATAATGACGAAGGCATTTGGTATGTTTGCCTTTATTGGTCAGTGCATTGAGTAAATGAGTTGGGAGGTCATGTTGCAGCCATGCAGGACATTGGTTAAATCACTTTTGGAATACTGCATTCAACTCTGGTCTCCCTGCTATAGCAAGGATGTTATGAAACTTGAAAGAGCTCAGAAAAGATTTACAAGGATATTGCCAGGGTTGGAAGGTTTGAGCTATAGGGAGACGCTGAGTAGACTGGGATAACAAGGTGTAGAGAGCTGGATGAACACAGCAGGCCAAGCAGCATCAGAGGAGCAGGAAGGCTGACGTTTCGGGCCAAGACCCTTCTTCAGAAATGGGGGAGGGGAAGGGGGTTCTGAAATAAACAGGGAGAGAGGGGGAGGCGGATAGAAGATGGATAGAGGAGAAGATAGATGGAGAGGAGACAGACAGGTCAAAGAGGTGGGGATGGAGCCAGTAAAGGTGTGTGTAGGTGGGGAGGTGGAAGGAGATAGGTCAGTCCAGAGAGGACTGATAGGTCAAGGAGGTGTGATGAGGTTAGTAGGTAGGAGATGAGGGTGGGGCTTGAGGTGGGAGGAGGGGATAGGTGGGAGGAAGGACAGGTTAGGGAGGCGGGGACAAGCTGAGCTGGTTTTGGGATGTGTAAGGGAAGGGGAGATTTTGAAGCTTGTGAAGTCCACATTGATACCATTGGGCTGCAGGGTTCCCAAGTGGAATATGAGTTGCCGGGTGTGGTGGGGCTGGAGGGGAGTGTATAGCGGACAAGGGAGTCCCGGAGAGAGTGGTCCCTCCGGAAAGCAGATAAGGGTGGGGAGGGAAAAATGTCTTTGGTGGTTCCCCTCCAGCCCCACCACACCCGGCACTTTTCCCTGCAACCTCAGGAAGTGCTACACCTGCCCCTACACCTCCCCCCTCACCCCCATCCCAGGCCCCAAGAACACTTTCCACATCAAGCAGATGTTCACCTGCACATCTGCTAATGTGGTATACTGTATCCGCTGTTCCTGTTGTGGCCTCCTCTACATTGGGGAAACCAAGCGGAGGCTTGGGGACTGCTTTGCAGAATATCTACGCTCGGTTCACACTAAACAACTGCACCTCCCGGTCGCGAACCATTTCAACTCCCCCTCCCATTCTGCAGAGGGCATGTCCCTCCTGGGCCTCCTGCAGTGCCACAACAATGCCACCCAAAGGTTGCAGGAACTGCACCTCATATTCCGCTTGAGAACCCTGCAGCTCAATGGTATCAACATGGACTTCACAAGCTTCAAAATCTCCCCTCCCCCTACCACATCCCAAAACCAGCCCAGCTTGTCCCCGCCTCCCTAACCTGTCCTTCCTCCCACCTATCCCCTCCTCCCACCTCAAGCCCCAACCCCACCTCCTGCCTACTAACCTCATCCCGCCCCCTTGACCTGTCCGTCCTCTCTTGACTGACCTATCTCCTCCCTAACTCCCCGCGTACACTCACCTTTACTGGATCCATCCCCGCCTCTTTGACCTGTCTGTGTCCTCTCCGCCTATCTTCTCCTCTATCCATCTTCTATCTGCACCCCCCCCTCCCTATTTAATTCAGAAACCCCTTCCCCTCCCCCAGCTCTGAAGAAGGGTCTAGGCCTGAAACGTCAGCCTTCCTGCTCCTCTGATGCTGCTTGGCCTGCTGTGTTCATCCAGCTCTACACCTTGTTATCTCAGATTCTCCAGCATCTGCAGTTCCTACTATCTCTGAATAGGCTGGGGCTATTTTCCCTGGAATGGCGGAGTTGGTGACCTTATAGAAGTTTATAAAATCATAAGGGGCATAGATAGGGTGAACAGCCAAGGTCTTTTCCCCACGGTTGCGGAGTCCTAAACCAGAGGGCATAGATTTAAGGTGAAAAGGGAAAGATTTAAAAGGGACTTAAGGGCCAAATTTTTCATGCAAAGTGTGGTGCATTTATGGAATGACCTGCCAGAGGAAGTGGTGGAGGCTGATATAATTACAACATTTAAAAGGCTTTTGAATGGGTATATGAATAGGAAGGGTTTAGAGGGACATGGGCTAAATGCAAGCAAATGAGACGACATTAATTTAGGATATCTGGTCAGCATGGACGAGTTGGACCGAAGGGTCTGTTTCCATGTTGTATGGCTCCATGACTCTAGTGACAGATGACTTTTGTTCAGGAGGTCAGGAGCTAGAATGGGTTTGGGTGGAGAGGAGGAATAGTTGCGGAAATAAAACACTCGTGGGAGTAGTCTACAGGCTCTCTAACAATAATGTAAGACAAAGTATCCAAGAAAATATGTTAGGTGTTTGTGATAAAGAGACAACAATAATTATGGGTGATTTTAATCCACATATAAATTGGAAAAATCATATTGGCAACTGTAGTCTAAATATGGAGTTCACAGAATGCTTGCAAGATGGCTTCTTGGAGCAGCATGTTCAAGAACCAACCATAAAGCAGGTATACTAAACTTGATATTGTGCAATGTGACAAGATTAAGGCCTTACAGTAAAGGCATCCCTAGGTGGTCGCAATCATAATATGACTGAAGTTTATGTTCAGTTTGAAATTCAAGACTGTTATTTAAAAATAAAGGCAACTTTATGGGAATGAAAGCTGAACTAGATAAGGTGAACTGGGATGCACGCTGGGAAATAGATCAATAAAGAAAAAGTACCAATCATTTCAGAAGATAATTCAGAATTTTGTTAGTAAATTCTTTTTGGGCAAAGATGAGGTGGCAGGTCAGATGCTTGGACAGAATATACAGAATGACAGAATGACTAAAAGCTTAAACTAGAGAAAGAAATTAGCATAAAATGAAACTAGCTAGAAATGTAAAGATAGATAGCATGGGGTTCTATAGATATTTAAAAAGACAGTTAATATAGTGAATGCTGGTCTTCTAGAAAGCCAGAATGGGATTATCATAGTAGTGAAGGAGATGGCGGATGAAATTAACAAATATTTCTTTCTCTATTCACTATAGAGGATGCAAAAAAATTTCCAGTAATAGCTGTAAATCAGGAGATGAAAGGGAGAGAGGAACTTGGTGACATTCACCAAAGATCCTTAGTCAGCACCTTTCAAACCCATGATCAATTTAATCTAGGAGGATACACGAGAACATTACCACATGCAAGTTCCCCTCCAAACCACTCACTATTCTAACTTGGAAATATGTCATTTTTCCTTCATTGTGGCTGGGTCAGAACTCTGGAATTCCCTCTCGAAAGGCATTGTGAGTCTACCTGCAGTACATGGACTGCAGCAGTTCAAGAAGGCAGCTCACCGCTACCTTCTTGAGGGCAACTAGGGACTGGCAATAAATGATCGCCCAGCCACTGACACCTGCATCCCACAAGTGAATAAAAAAATTGAAGCAGTAATGAACAAACTGATGGAGTTGCAGGCTGACAAGTCTCCTGGTCCTATGGACTTCATTCTCAGATAGGTGACCAATAAGCTCATAGCTGTGTTTTTAATTTTCTAAAATTTCCTTGATTCAGACTGAAAGTACCACATGTAACTCCTTTATCCAAAAAAGAAGACAGACAGCAAATAGGAAACTACAGGACAGACATCTGTTTTGGAAAGGTGTTAGAATCGACCATAGCTACACACTTAGACATCAACAGAATTGAGAAGAGTCAGCATGGTTTCATGAAAAGGATATCATGTTTAACCAATTTATTAGAATTATGTGAAGGAATAATCTAAGCTTGGATAAAGGAAAGTCTGTAGACGTACTATTCTTGGATATCCAGAAGACATGTGACAGGAAGTCACAAAAAAGGTCATCATGTAAAGTAAGAACTCATGGTACACAGGTTAACATATTAACATGGATAGAAAATTAATTGGCTGGCAGAAAACAGAGTATGATGGGCAGGATGTTACGAGTGCAGTTGCAGGAGTCCAAGGTGGGGCTCAGTCTTTTACAGTTTTATATCAAAGGCTTAGATGAGAGGAGAGAACGCACGATAGCTACATTTGTAGTCATAGAAAAGTGCATTGTAGAGAAAACATAAGGAGGATGCAGACAGATATAGACAAGTTGAGCGAGTGGACACATATCTGGCAGATGGAGTTTAATGTGGAAAAATATTAACTTATTCATTTCAGAAGGGAGAAAAAAGGATAGTTTTTTATAAATGGAAAATGACTTCAGAATTCTGAGGTGCAGAGGGATCGGGGTGTTATAACACAGGGGCCAATACATTTTTATTGAGGTACAGCACGTGATCTGGAAGGCTAATGGAATGCATTTGTTTATTACAAGAGGAATTCAAAAGTAAGAGCATTATGTTTCATTTATACAGGGCACTAGTGGGACAACATCTAGAATACCATGTAGATTTGGTCTCCTTAATTAAGGAAGGACGTAAATGCATCAGAAGTGGTTTGGAGGGTATTTACTATATCGGTGCCTGGTCTGAGGGGTTGTCTTATGAAAGTTGGACAGTCTGGACTTATTTTCACTTGAGTTTAGAAGAGTGAGGGTCAACTTGATTGCAGTATACAATTTCCGGAACAGTTTTGATAGGTAGACGTGGAAAGGATGTTTCTGGTAGGTGAGTCCAGAGCAAACTGGTACTGTTCAAAAATTAAGGACAGCCCTTTTAGGATAGGGTTGGGAGAACTTTTTCAGAGGGTTGTGGCTTTTGACTGTCTGCCTCAGAAGGTGGTTGAGATGGTCATTGAATATTTTTAAGGAGGTCAATTTGATTCTGGTTAGGCAGGAATATCAAAACTTTTCAGGGGAAAGGACTCATAAAAAATTTACAAGGATGTTGCCGGGATTGGAGGGTTTGAGCTATAGGGAGAGGCTGAATAGACTGGGGCTATTTTCCTTGGAGCATTGGAGGCTGAGGAGTGACCTTAAAGAGGTTTATTAAGTCATGAGTGGCATAGATAGAGTAAACAGGCAAAGTGTTTTCCCTGGGGTGGGGGAGTCCAAAACTAGAGGGCATAGATTTAAGGTGAGAGGGGAAAGATTTAAAAGGGACCTAAGGGACAACATTTTCACTCAGAGGGTGATGCATGTATGGAATGAGTTGCTAGAGGAAGTGGTGCAGGCTGGTACAATTATAACATTTAAAAAGCATCTAGATGGGCATATGAATAGGAAGGGTTTAGAGGGATATAGGCCAAATGCTAGCAAATGGGACTAGATTTATTTAGGATACCTGGTCGGCATGGATGAGTTAGTGGCACTGTACATAATCTTCAGTGAAGATCAGAACTTCCAGCATAGAAACATAGGAGACTGGAGCAGGAGTAGGCCCTTCAACCCCTGAAGCCTGCTCTACCACTCAATAGGATCATGATTAATCATCGGGCTCACTACTCCAATCCCGCCCTGTTCCCATATCCTCGATCCCTTTAGTTACAAGAGCTATAGCTACCTCTTTCTTGAAAACACAATGTTTTGGCCTCAACCACTTTCTGGAGTAGTGAATTCCAATGGCTCACCACGCTCTGGGTGAACAAATTTCTCATCATCTCAGTCCTAAAAGGTTTATCCCTTATCCCTAAACTATGACCCCTAGTTCTGGATTCCCCAACCATCAGCAACAGCCTTCCTACGTCTAACTTAGAGTCACAGAGTATTACAGCATGGAAACAGGCCCTTTGGGGTGCCCACTCAGCTAGTTCCAATTGCCCTATAGTTACTTCACTATGCCACTGCATACCCCGCAAATATAATGTGGGCGAAATGCAGTTTAAAGTTCTGTCAACACCTGCTGCAATGTGCTTTAGCATAATATCAGAATTTCAATCCCAATTTAACCAAAGATATTTTAATTTTCTACCCTTCACTCTTAGTCTTTTGACAGTTAATATAATACTATTTTATTTTGATAACTTTTCAGAATTGGGATTGTGAGCAAAAAATTATTTAAATTATTTAACTAATATTACAATTTTATCCCCAATATTTACATTAACAGTTGTATAAAAATTTAACTTCTCATTCAATGAAGTTAAAGTATTTTATCAATCTTGAGAGACTGTAAAATATCAGACAGCACAAAATTTAAATCGCTGCCTTGTACAACAGAACATGGCACACAAAATTAATTTAGGATCCAGTTGATTGTGTGTCACCAAATACAAATTCTTTGAGGGAATGTCCAATATTGTTAAGGTGTACTGTAAGACATAAACATTAAGTACAGAGATCACTTACCCCTTGAGAGTGTAGATATTCGACTGTTTTGGTAATTGTATGAAGAAGAGCACTTGCCTCCCTTTCAGAGAAACCCTTCTGCTGCAGTATTTTATCCAGTAATTCACCACCTCTCATTAGCTCTGTCACCAGGTAGATATATTTACTATCATTGTAGACCTAGATACATATCACCAGGACAAAACAGAAGAATGGTCAAAAAATCCTTTAATTGTTACATAGTACGTTCAGTTCTTTCACCGTTGGTCTATTTTTGAAATTATTATTTTCTGTTTGATTCTGTCTTATGGCTAGAAGACAGACCGAAACTGATTCACTAATGGATTTGTAATTAAGCACTCTTACATGTTCCTGGCCATTGATACCATAGTATGAATTACACAACTGACCGCAGCATTTGTTCACGAGGGAAATTGCTCCTTGTTCTGAAAGATGGAAGCAGACACAGACTAATTTGCCTCAATGAGAGAGCAGGCTAAACTATTTTAAAAGCATAGTAGCAACTCATCTACTTTTCATGAAAACAGATTTCTTCAGAACCTCTGCTTTGCAAAATATCGTAGCCATGAAATACTCTTCTTTAAAACTAATTTATTAATTATGTAGCAAATTATTCAAAATCAGTGTTAAAATTAGCAAATTAATTGTCTACATTTTAGGTGGAGGTGGCGGCAAAATGGTAACGTTGCTTGACATGGATTCAAATTCTACAATGGTGAAATCTGAATTTATTAAAATCTGGAATTAAAAATTAGCCTAATGGCAACCATGTAATCACTGGCAATTCTCAGAAAAACCTACATGATTCACCAATGACATTTTGAGAAGGAAACCTGTCATTCCTGCGTCGTCTGGCCTACATGTGACTCCAGACCCAAAGCAATGTGGTTAACTTTTAACTACCCTTTGAACTGGCCAACCAAGCCGCTCAGTTCCAGGGCAAAGCCTAGCCAGCAAAAGCCACACCCAATGACAAAATAAAAAATGGTACGGGAATGGTTTTATTCTTAAAATGGTATGAGAATTCAAATGCCACCAAGATAATTTGAGAATTTAAATTCAGTTTTTTAAAAAAAATTCAAAATAGAAGTCAAGTATCAATAAACATAATTGCAAAACTGTTAGATTATTGTAAAACTACAAAAAGTTTATAGCATACATGTCTTCTAGTGGAGAATCCTGCCATTCTAGTTAACATACATGTCCACTTCACACAACCTGGTTTGTTCTTCAAGTCTCCTTGAAGTGGCACTGTAAGTCACTCAAACCACTTTGCAACTTAGAAAAAAAAGTCACCCTTCACATGATAGCCACATCTTGAGAGCTAGTTAAAATAAAATTGAAGCAGAAATAATAGTCAAGAAACTCATACCTTGGTGCATTCCAGCATTCTATCTATTATGGGTGAAAAAAAATTGAACTCCTCTCCATTCCTGCCACTTCCTTATCTGATGGTCATTCAGTTTAGTTTCCAAGACGCTGCATAATTTTATCCAGTACACAGTTCAATAGGCTCAGTTGTGGTTCTTGTGATGTAGTGTCTCTACCTCTGGGTGGCACAGATTCAAGTTCGACCTACTGCAGATGTTACAGTCATATGGCATGGAAATGCCATATGTCAGTCCAACTCATCCATGCCAACCAGATATCCTAAACTGATCTAGTCCCAATAACCAGCATTTGGCCCATATCCTTCCAGATCCTTCCTATTCATGTACCCATCTAGAAGCCTTTTAAATGTTGTGATTGTACTAGCCTCCACCACTTCCTCTGGCAGCTCATTCCAAACATGCACCACCCTCTGTGTGAAAAAGTTGCCCCTTAGGTCCCTTTAAATATTTTCCCTTTCCACTTAAACCTATGCCTTCTAGTTTCAGACTCCCCTACCCCAGCAAAAAAGACCGTGGCAATTCACCTTATCCCTGGCCTGCATGATTTTATAAACCTCTATAAGGTCACCTCTCAGCCTCCCATGCTGCAGGAAAAAAAGCCACAGCCTATTCAGCATCTCTCTACAGCTCAACCCTCCAAGACCGCAACATCCTCGTAAATCTTTTCTGCAACGTTTCAAGTTTCACAACATTGTTCCTATATCAAGGAGACCAGAACTGAATGCTGTATTCTAAAAATGCCTTAACCAATGTCCTGTATAGCTGCAATCTTACATCCCAACTCCCATACTCAATGGACTGACCAATGAAGGTAAACATACCAAATGCCTTCTCCACCACCCTGTCTACAGTGACTCCACTTTCAAGAAAGTATAAACCTGGGTCTCTTTGTTCGGCAACATTCCCCAGGGTCCTACCATTAGCTGTATAAGTCCTGTCCTGGTCTGCCTTATCAAAATGCAACACTTATCTAAATTAAACTCTATCTACCACTCCTCAGCCTACTGGCCTGTCAGATCAAGGTCTTATTGCACTCTGAGATAATCTTCTTCACTCTCCACTGCACCACCAATTTTGGTGTTATCAGCAAACTTGCCAACCATTCCTCCTATATTCACATCCAAATCATTTATATAAAATTACAAGAAGCAGTGGATCCAGCACTGATCCTTGCAGCTGGTCACAGGCCTCCATCCAAAACTCAACCCTCCACAGCCACCCTCTGTCTCCTATCTTCAAGCCAATTTTGTATGCAGTTGGCGAGCTTCCCCTGGATTCTACGTGATCTAACCTTGCTAACCAGCCCACCATTAGGAACCTTGTTGAATGCTTTGCTGAAGTCCACATAGACAACACCTACCACACTGCCTTCATCAATCTTCATTGTTATCTCTTCAGAAAACAAAATCAAATTAGTGAGACATGACTTCCCACACACAAAGCCATGTTGACTATCCCTTGTCTTTGCAAATGCATGTAAGTTCTTTCTCTCAGAATCCCCTCCAACAACTTGCCACCACTAATGTCAGGCTCACTGGTCTATAGTTCCCTGGCTTTACCACCTTTCTTAAATAATGGCACCACATTAGCCAACCTCCAGTCTTCCAGTTCCTCATCTGTGGTTATCGATGATACAAATACCTCAGCAAGGGGCCCAGCAATCATTTCTGTAGCTATCCTGATCAGGTCACAGGGATTCATCCACCTTTATGCATTTTAAGACATCTAGCATCTCCTCTTCTATAATTTGGAAACTTTTCAAGGTATCACTATTTATTTCCCCAAGTTCTCTAGCTTCCATGTCCTTCTCCACAGTAAATACTGACACAAAATATTCATTTACTATCTCACCCACCTCCTGTGGTTCCACACATTGACAGCATGGTTGATCTTCAAGGGGCCCTATTCTCTCCCTCATTACTCTTTTGCCTTTAATGTATTTGTAGAATCTCTTTTGGATTCTATTTAACACTCTTTGCCAAAGCTATCTCATTTTCTCTTTTTGCCCTCCTTATTCCCCTCTTAAGTATACTCCTACTGCCCTTATACTCCCCTAGGGATTCACTCAGTCCCAGCTGCCTATACCTGACATATGTCTCAGAGATAAAAGGTACTGCAGATGCTGGAGAATCCGAGATAACAAGCATGGGGCTGGATGAACACAGCAGGTCAAGCAGCATCATAGGAGCAGGAAAACTTGACGTTTCGGGCCTAAACCCTTCATCAGAAAATCAGAAAAGGGAAAAATCCCCATTTTCTGATGAAGGGTTTAGGCCCGAAACGTCAAGTTTTCC
>JAHRHZ010000026.1:10693972-10705578 GCA_024137785.1 Ginglymostoma cirratum | reverse complement strand
GGAAAACTTGACGTTTCGGGCCTAAACCCTTCATCAGAAAATGGGGATTTTTCCCTTTTCTGATTTTCTGATGAAGGGTTTAGGCCCGAAACGTCAAGTTTTCCTGCTCCTATGATGCTGCTTGACCTGCTGTGTTCATCCAGCCCCATGCTTGTTATCCCTGACATATGTCTCCTTTTTCTTGACCACAGCTTCAATTTCACTCATAATCCAGCATTCCCTATACCTACCAGCCTTGCCCTTCACACTAATAGGAACATACTGCCTCTGAAACTCTCATTATCTCACTTTGAAGGCCTCTGACTTTCCAACTGTCCCTTTCCTGTGATTAGTCTCTCACAATCAACTTCTGAAAGTTCCTACCTAATACCGTCAAAATTGGCCTTACTCCAATTTAGAACATTAAATTTTCAATGAGCTCTATCCCTTCACGTAACTAGTTTGAAATTAATAGAATTATGATTACAGCGCCCCAAAGTACCACCCCCAACCTCAGTCACTTGGCCTGCCTTATTTCCCAAAATAAGGTCAAGTTTTTCTCCTTCTCTCATAGGTATATCCACATACTGAATAAGAAAATTTTCTTGTTCACACTTAACAAATTTCTCTCCATCCAAGCCCTTCACACAATGGCAGTCCTAGTCTCTGTTGGGAAAGTTAAAATTCACTATCATTACTACCCTACTTTTCTTTTAGATATCTGAGATCTTTTTACAAATTTGCTTCTCAATTTCCCTCTGACTACTGGGGGGCCTATAGTACAATCCCAAAAAGGTGATCTTCCCTTTCTTATTTTTCAGTTCCAACCATATAACTTCACTGGAAATTCTCCCAGGAATATCCTCCCCAAGTACAGCCGTAATGTTATCCTTAACAGAAAAGTCACTTCCCCTCCTCTCACCCACAACCTCATCACCTCAGGTGACCTCCTACCCACCGCCTCCAACCTCTTCGTTCCCCAACCCCGCACCGCCCGCTTCTATCTCCTTCCCAAAATCCACAAACCTGAATGCCCTGGTCGACCCATTGTCTCTGCCTGCTCCTGCCCCACCGAACTCATTTCCACCTACCTAGACTCCATTTTCACCCCCTTGGTCCAGGAACTCCCTACCTACGTCCGTGACACCACCCATGCCCTCCACCTCCTCCAGAACTTCCAATTCCCCGGTCCCCAACACCTCATTTTTACTATGGACGTCCAGTCCCTATACACCTGTATTCCGCATGCAGATGGCCTAAAGGCCCTCCGCTTCTTCCTGTCCCGCAGAACTGACCAATCCCCCTCCACCGACACCCTCATCCGCTTAGCCGAACTCGTCCTCACCCTCAACAACTTCTCTTTCAATTACTCCCACTTCCTACAGACAAAGGAGGTGGCCATGGGTACCCGCATGGGCCCAAGCTATGCCTGCCTCTTTGTAGGTTACGTGGAACAATCCCTCTTCTGTACCTACACTGGCCCTAAACCCCACCTCTTCCTCTGTTACATTGATGACTGCATTGGCGCCGCCTCGTGCGCCCACGAGGAGCTCGAACAGTTCATCCACTTCACCAACACCTTCCACTCCAACCTGAAGTTCTCCTGGACTATCTCCAACACTTCGCTCTCCTTCCTGGACCTCTCTGTCTCCATCTCGGGTAATCACCTAGAAACCAATGTCCATTTCAAGCCCACTGATTCCCACAGCTACCTGGAATACACCTCCTCCCACCCACCTTCCTGCAAAAATGCCATCCCCTATTCCCAATTCCTTCGCCTCTGCCGCATCTACTCCCAGGATGAGACATTCCACTCCCATATATCTCAGATGTCCTCATTCTTCAGGGACCGCAACTTCCCCCCCACAGTGGTCGAGAACGTCCTCGACCGTGTCTCCCGCATTTCCGGTAACACATCCCTCACGCCCCGTCCCCGCAATAATAACCAAAAAAGAATCCCCCTCGTCCTCACGTACCACCCCACCAACCTCCGGATCCAACGCATCATCCTCCGACACTTCCGCCACCTGCAATCAGACCCCACCACCAAAGACATTTTTCCCTCCCCACCCTGATCTGCCTTCCGGAGGGACCACTCCCTCCGCGACTCCCTTGTCCGCTCCACACTCCCCTCCAGCCCCACCACACCCAGCACTTTTCCCTGTAACCGCAGGAAGTGCTACACCTGCCCCCATACCTCCTCCCTCACCCCAATCCCAGGCCCCAAGAAGACTTTCCACATCAGGAAGATGTTCACCTGCACATCTGCCAATGTGGTATACTGCATCCGCTGTACCCGTTGTGGCTTCCTCTACATCGGGGAAACCAAGCGGAGGCTTGGGGACCGCTTTGCAGAACACCTGCGCTCAGTTCGCAACAAACAACTGCACCTCCCGGTCACAAACCATTTCAACTCCCCCTTCCATTCCTCAGGCGACATGTCCATCCTGGGCCTCCTGCAGTGCCACAGTGATGCCACCCGAAGGCTGCAGGAACAACAAATCATATTCAGCCTGGGAACCCTGCAGCCCAATGGTATCAATGTGGATTTCACAAGCTTCAAAATCTCCCCCCGCCAACCGCATCCCAAAACCAGCCCAGCTCATCTCCACCTCCCTAACCTGTTTTTCCTCTCACCTATCCCCTCCTCCCACCTCAAGCCCCACCCCCATCTCCTATCTACTAACATCATCCCGCCCCCTTGACCTGTCCGTCCTCCCTGGACTGACCTATCTCCTCCCTACCCCCCCACCTACACTCACCTTTACTGGCTCCATCCCCGCCTCTTCGACCGGTCTGCCTCCTCTCCACCTATCCTTTCCTCTATCCATCCTCTATCCGCCTCCCCCTCTCTCCCTATTTATTTCAGATCCCTCTTCCCCTCCCACATTTCTGATGAAGGGTCTAGGCCCGAAACGTCAAGTTTTCCTGCTCCTATGATGCTGCTTGGCCTGCTGTGTTCATCCAGCCCCACGCCTTGTTGTCTCGGATTCTCCAGCATCTGCAGTACCTTTTATCCCCTCCTCTCTTGACTCGCTTTCTATCTTTCCTATAAGCATCTATACTTTGCAACATTAAGCTGCCGGTCATGTCCATTCATGAGCTACATTTCTGTAATAGCTATGATATCCCATTCCCGTGTTCCCAAACATGCCCTGGGTTCATCTGCCTTACCTGTTGGGCATATTGCATTGAAATAACTGCAGCTTAATTTATCAGTCTTATGTCATTCTCTGCCTTGTTTTTGCCTGTCTTGATTATTTAACTTGCTCCTCTTCTCTCCTGTACCAGCCTCAGACTTATGTCTTTGGGTCCCTCCCCCAGCCTTATTAGCCTCCCGAGTATCACTAGCAAATCTCCCTTCCAATTCAGGGGCAACCCATCCTGCTCATACAGGTCACTTCTACCCCAGAGCAGATCCCAATAATCCAAAAGTGTGAATCCCTACCCCTGCATCAGCTCCTCAGCCACACTTCATCTGCCCTATGCTTCTATTCCTACTCTCACTAGCACATGGCACCAGCGTAATCCAGATGTTACTACCTCGCGGACCTACTTTTTAAACACCTGCCTAACTTGCTGAGTTCTCTTTGCAGAACCTTGTCCCTTTCTCTTCCTTGATTGTTGATACCAACAATTTTCTACTTGCCCGTTTGAGAATATTCTGCACCCTCTCTGTGACATCCTTGACTCTGACATCAGGAGGGCAACACACCATTCTGATGTCTCACTGTCGGCCGCAGAAACTTCTGTCTGTGCCATAGAATGTCTGAACATGTGTGCCACAACATGTCTGAACAAGTTGATTAGAAATATCTTAAATAAGCTCTTGGATACAAAATATCAGTAGTTTGATTGGAATGGACAGGCACTCAAATGAAGTTTGCAGTCAGTTGACATTGTTGCACTTTCCAGCAAGAGTTATTGAATAGATTTCTGGATTTCTATTTTCTCGTCTTCAACCCAGGATGCCTATACAATTTTAATATGGAACTGCTGTGCTGGGTGAGTTTCTAACTCACAATGTTTATGCAACTAACTTGCATAACTCAGTTTCATAACAAGCAATATAAATGTTTAATAAGCTACAGGGAATTCAAATTACCTTTCATTTATCCTGAAATTTATCAAACATAGTATCACAATTATGGGTTTTTCACAAGGAAAATATTGTACGACTTTACATTTTTAGAATTTATTTAATTTATCAAGTTTGTTCTTTTAGAAATTGTTTTTATTGTTAGTGCCTTGTGCCCATTCAACAGGTTACAGTGCCACTCACATCTTTCAACGTAATGATGTTTGGATGCTGCCCATACCGCAACAGGATTTCAACCTCTTCAGAGGGATCTCTCTTGCTCTTCTCAATAATCTGCAGAAAAGAAATGTTAAGACTTAATATTGGATACTGTTTCAAGATACAGAGTCTAAATTCAACGGATGTTTTGCCAAGTGGAATAATCTTGTATGGAAAATGCATGGGGACAACAAAATTAACTCCATTTTATCATGAAAACATGGAGAACATAGACTGCAATTAACTGATGATCTCCCAAAGGAACTACGGTTGTATTACTAAGCATAATACAAAATTACAGTTTTGACAGTTAATAGCACAGAAAGCAAAACTTGCCCTGCGGCTTTTGCATAACAACTTGGTGGTGCTTGTTTGTACTTAAGATGCTACTGCAGGAATGTGAAGTGACAAATCCTACTTTAAATTTATACTGATCTTCTTTGATGACACCAGGTTAACTTCTGTGAATGACTGAGTAATCTGAACCAGGAAATGTAAAAACTATTCTCAGGTACTACTGCTAATCGGCCAGCTTGTCTTGCCCATTATTACTATCTGTTTATTGCTGGAGATGAGTCTTGCCATTCAGCTCCAAATACACCTGGAGAGACCTTGATACTGTTATCACTTGCTTGACCAACAAAAATCTCCCCAAACATTACACACACTGAACAAGTAATGGGACATTTAATGGAGCTCTGTAACAGTATGCTATACAATCTAAAACTTCAATAGTCCTCTTTCACACACTTCAAAAACAACAGTAGCCACACTATGTATTTATGTATTGGTTTTAAATAAATCATGGGAGAATAATGGAACAAAAACAGAAGTTGCTGGAAAACAGTTAATGTTTCAGGTCTGGTGACCCTTTATCAGAACTCAACTCTTAGTTGTCACTAAGATTGAGATCATCCAATCATTTTGAGGAAGGGTGACTGGACCTGAAGCATTAACTCTGATTTTTTCTTCACAGATGCTGCCAGACCTTCTGAGCTTTTCCAACCTTCTGTTTTTGTTCCTGATTTACAGCATCCGCAGTTCTTATGGTTTTCATGTGAGAGTAATATTAGGAGAACTTGGGTAGCCCCAGCAGTTTAGTGGGGATATGGTGGAGGGAACAGGAGGTTGGTCTCACGGATAAAATCAGCTTGGACAGAGCATGAAGAAGATAGAAGAGAAACTAAAAAAAGTGCAAGTCCATGATACGGCAGACAGGAGCTTAAGAGGAAGTCTGGCTTGGACAGTTAGTTCAAGGAAAGGTCACAAAGAGGCAAATGATTGGACGATCTCAATCTTAGTGACAACTAAGTGTTGAATTTTTGCATTTATTGAAGGAAACTTAGGAGGGGGATTTAAGGAGGCTGTTCACAGTTGGAGTTAACTCTGCATTCCAGGATGATGATAATGATGAGCAATGTCAGCAGTTGAGAAGAGAATCCAATAGTGGTTTATGTAGTCCTGCAAATATGGTGATGGATGCTAAACCAGCTATCAATTACATCCTTATAAGCCCTCTTTTGGACTAAAAGGGAGTAGAGATGAAGACCATATCTGAAGAGTGAATGTGTAATAGTTTAATTATGTAGAGGTCAGACTGCAAACTTAGCAAATCAATATTAGGACATGTTGTGACGTATTTGCAGGCCAAACACTAAACAGTCGAGACACTTACAGGTACCCAACATTGAATCTTTTAACTTTGCTCTCTACACTTAGTCAAGTCGGAAGTATCACTGTGGGGAGCATTATTGCTTTTGAAAAGCAGAAATGAGTTAGTGTGGAGTTCACTATGGCTTAGCCCAGAGCTGCATGTTTTAATACCAGACAGCTAGCTGATCAATCCAAGGAATTAGATGGCAGCGGTAGAAAGAAGAATGAAACAGGTCATCTGCCAGTGAGCTCTGCTAAGGAATTTCTTTGAAGACAGAAATAAATAGTCTCCGTTCAAAAAGGAAATTATTTTAATCAAGTTTATAATTTCAAAAGTGGCAGGATGATGTTAAAGAATGTGTCCTCTTTATCATAATCTCAGCGTGCATTATAAAAGAAAACTCTTCATGATTCAGTCTTACCTTGACAGCGTACTCCATGTTTGTAGTCTTGTGAATGCAGCGTTTACAGACAGAATATGAGCCTACACCAATATCCTCCTTTAGCTCATACCCATCAGTAAAGTTCATATTGTTCCCATGTAGCTGCTGTAAGAGATGACATATCCCCTCAAAATAAAGTACTTCATTGTTTTTTGACATTATACTCCCATTTAGACTTTCATACAAAGCACTCTTTTATATATAAATGTGCCAAGAACGTTTTCAGTATAGTAAGAAAAAAAGATACAGAGGCAATGTCAAGATTAAATGGGGATGACCTCAGGTTTGGTCAGAGGTACATTTTAAAGGAGAAAAAGGTAGATAGGCAGAAGGGTACAGTGGAAGAATTCCAGAGATGAGGGACTTGTTAGCTGAAGGCCACAATGATTGAGCTGAGAGAGGAAAAGTCGGAGACAGAGGGTAAGGGACTGTGGGGCAGGAGATGAAAATTACAAGGATTGGACAGGGGAATTTTGTAGGAATCTAGTGTAAATTAACAACAATATAATGATGCATGATCAGATACGGGCAGCATATTGTACATATGTAGGCCACAGAAAATTCATGTTGATAATTATAACTGATAAACTCTTAAACGTATTTAAAAATTGCCTGTATATTTTTATTATTGAGTCTCTTAGAAATGCCACGTGCACAAATTAGTTTGAATTAAGCATTAGATCTTAAAGATTTATAACATTTTCATCAGGAACGCTTTTCAGTACATTTCAAAGATGACTTTGTTGTCGATTGTGTCCTTACATAGCTGTCCAATTGTTGGTCTATACCCGTACAAATTCACAGTCCAACCCAACAAAAAATGAATCATTGATGATGCCATGATTCTTTGTCACCGAGCATCCTGAATGACATTTCTCACCATTATCTCTCCAAATGCAATCAATATAATTTCATATTTTCTTTGGGAACCAAAGCCCAGATTCACTGTTCACAAAAAAAATCCCAGAATTTTCACAAGTACTTTCTTGAGAGCGATTTTCTTTGCAGATAAAGAAAAAAATCCAATAAAGGCTGCATCTAAAATACCTAATTCAACCTAAAGACTGTTTAGTCGTCCTCATCATCCATGTACCTGAAACCTCAATTGTTTATTATAAATTCTAATGAACAAATAGATTATATATCCTCCAGTTTGTACAGCTTTAATTGAAATACTGGAAAGATTTAAATACCTGTATGACACACATACTGGATTCTTCAGTTAGGTGAGTTTCTTGTGGTGCTTCCAGCAGTGTTGATAATGCAAATAAATTGGAATTTCTTTTTAAAAATCTCAAAGACATTACACATTTGTATTCAAGAAACTCAATTTACTGCCAAATGCTATTGGTAGATGTTCCATTTGCCAGGTTTATGCTAGGTGACTGCAAGGTACAAGCTCAATTGCACGGTCATTGGTTAGCAGATTGTAAACCAGCCCCAAAGTGTAACTCATTCAGGTGGATTTTACTGACTAAATTCCGTGAAGATTCTGCAGAAGTGCTGAAAAGGTCCGGTGGAATGAATTGAAAATCAGTGTTACAGAGCTTCACCATTCATCATTGTTCTTCCTGCATCTCATTCTTTTCTAAAATAGTGAAACTCCTTACCTCCCTTAGTCTTCTGTTCCTTCTATAACTCACAGCCTTTCAAAGCCCAAGATTGGTGTCACCTAATCGCCTCTTCCTGAGATACCTCATCCTTTCTTCTACTCTTTCCAACCTTGGTAGTGTATTGTACTATGGCTCGTAGCCCTTCACCTGGGTTTCCCAATAATAAAACAAATACAGATAATCTATGACACCACAAATAATTGGAAGACAATTCCACAAATGATTTCCCTATATTTTGCTGAATGTATTATTATAGCATTGGTGAAAACAATAAAGTCAATAATATTCATTGAGTAGCTGACTATCTCTTAATATCTAACAGAAAAGAAAATCAGCCACTTTGATCTGAGAAATATAGACAGAAAACAGTAGAAATTATTTCTATGGCTGTGAAAAAAGAAAGTCTAGTTAATGTTATGGCATTGTGAACGAAGATTTACCCTTAACTTTAACCTAGCTTTTTCCCTTTCAGAGACTGGAGGACCTGGTGTGCATTTTCAATGTATCTTTTCTACCCATGTTGGTGTGAAAGTTTTGCTGCAAGCAATAAACAACATAATGTAAGCTCAGGCCAAGATTGTGCTACTTTTCCGAGCAGGATTCACATGAAAAGAACAGGGGTTTGTGACATTCTTACCTGCAAGACGGGGTGAATGACTAATTTGGAATGTTCATCCTTAACCGCTTCCTCTTCAATACCTGTTGCCACAAAACTGAATCCTCGGAATAATTTGTGAGCACTGGCACTTGGAGGAACACCAGGAGAATCTGGGATACAAAAGGCAGAGTTTGAGATTAACAGAGTTTATTTTCCGTTTTTCTGTTTGTGAATTTAAATGGGAAAAGAACTGTTTTAAAGCCAAGGATTGCTGAAGGATTACTGTATGTTTTGAAAGCAAATAAACAACATTGTTTACTTGGACTTTAGTAAAGCCTTTAACAAGGTTCCACAAGGTAGACTAATTAGTAAAGTTAGATCACATGGGATTCAGGGTGAGTTTCCCAATTGGATACAAAATTGGCTTGATGGTAGAAGGCAGAGGGTGGTGGTGAAGGGTTGTTCTTTAGACTGGAGGCGTATGACCAACAGTGTTCCACAGGAACAGGGGCTGGGTCCACTTCTGATTGTCATTCATATAAATGATTTAGGTAAGAATATAAAAGGCATAGTTAGTTAGTTTGCAGATGACACCAAAATTGGTGATATAGTGGACAGTGAAGAAGATGACAAAGAGATCTTGATCAATTGGATCAATGGGCTAAAGAGTGGCAGGTGGAGTTTAATTTAGATAAATGCGAGGTATTGCATTTTGGTAAAACAAACAAAGGCAGGACTTATACAGTTAAAAGTAGGGTCTTGGGTAGTGCTGTGGAACAGAAAAATCTACAGGTTCAGGTACATAATTCTTTGACGTTTCCGTCACATATAGGTAAAGTGGTTAAGAAGGCTTGCTTTCATTGCTCAGACCTTTGAGTATAGGAGTTGGGATGTTATGTTGAGCTTGTACAAGACGTGTTGAGGCTTCTTCTGGAATATTGTGTCTGGTTCTGGTTGCTCTGGTATAGGAGAAATATTATTAAGCTGGAGAAGGCTCAGAAGAGATTGACCAGCATGTTGCCAGGAATGGGGGATTTGAGTTATAAGGAGAGGCTGGATAGCCTGGGAGCTTTTTCACAGGAGTGAAGGAGGTTGAAGGGTGACCTTATAAAAGGTTTATAACATCATGGGGGGGGTATAGTTGAGGTGAATGGTAGATAGTGGGGCATTTCAAGACCAGGGGGCATATTTTTAACGTGAGAGGAGAAAGATTTAAAAAAAGACATGATGGGTTTTTTTTTTTTAAACACAGATGTGGTTCATATGTGGAATGCACTTCCAAAGGAAGTGATGGATGTGGGTACAGTTACAACATTTAAAAGACAGTTAGATAAGTACATAAATAAGAAATATTTGGAGGGATACTGTCCAGGCACAGGCAATTGGGACTAGATTATTTTGGGATTATAGTTGGCATGGACTGGTTGGGCCAAAGGGTCCGTTTCTGTGCTGTTTTACTCTATGCCTCTAGCAAAATATCCAATACTTTGGTGGAAGGAAGCATTATAGGCCACTTTAAAGAGGAACCTACATACAGATAAAATTGACTTATTTTTAATTACTCTTACACCATAACACTTTCTGATGGCCTCATGATGGTCCCAATGAAGGACTTAATAAACCCTTAATATTTCAGGCTAGTTTCTTAGAATGCATGGAGTTAGTTGTCAAAACTGCAGTTAGAACACTATATTGGTTTCTTTATACTTTAGCAACAGTTAGGATAAAGAGCAAAGCTGCCAGAATTTCTGCTATCTCCTGTTAAAAATTTGAGTAGATACTGGTCAGTCTAGAAAGAATTTGACTCAACATTGATAAGCCTATGAACAATCAGTTGATGCCAAGGTCTTTGGTCTCCAAACAAACTGAGCTACTGCCATCACTCCTCTTTCTGGAAATAATCTGGAGTCAAACCAGATGTATTGCAACAATGGTTCCATATTTCTACACCAAAATTATCTCCTGACAACATATCTGCATCATCACTGAGTCACCTATCATTACTTACAATATTGCTCACCTCCACCCCACCTCATCTCATTTGCAAATCAATCCTGTCTGGCCTTCCACATTCTGTCTTCAATAAATTTGAGGTCAATTGAAACAAATGTCAGCATCCTTAATTGCATTAAATCCTCAACTTCCTTGTGTTCGCTAAGTAATACCTCAATTTTAAAGTTCTCATTCTTGAATTCAAAATTTTCCATTTTCCATCCCTTTGAAACATTTAAATTCCATCCTTGTTATCATTTGAGGTATCTGTCCTCCTCTAAGTCTGGCTGCTTTGGCATCCCCAAATTTAACTGCTCCACCATCTGTCGCCTTCTTTTTGGCTGTTTTGGGCCTTAAACACCTGAAATTATCTCCCTTAACCTCTCCTTCTCTTCTAAGGCACTCCATAAAAAAGCTACCTCTTCAACCAGAATTTTGGTTATCAGTCTCAATATCACTTTATGTGATTCAACGTCAAATTTTTATTTATACTTGTGCTTTGAAGTGACTTGGGACATTTAGTTATCTCAAAGTTACTATATAAATTGAAGCTGTTACTGTATTATCTTTGAGGCTCACATGTGGAAAACTCCAATTCAGATTCGCAAATGAACAGCAATTGCCCTCCACCCAGCATTTATCCAACCACAATCAGAATCCTCAGCCCAGGAAAGGAGAAACTTTTGGTAGAAGTAAAATTCTGTACCAGTTTGTGTGTTATGGGCTCGATGGATTGTATCAATCAATATGATGTATTACCATACTGAATGATTCCTTGCGCTGAAAGATCCCATTTCAGTGTCTGTTTAGGAAGACACTAAGCACAGGTCACGTCTTTTTGGACAAGAGTCCATACATATTCTCTTCGATGTTAGAAAGGAATAGATGAGTGAACAAAACAACAAGCATTTTAAAGTTTAGGAAACAGATCATAGAATTAGTTGAGATAACAAAGTGTAGAACTGGATGAACACAGCAGGCCAGGCAGCATCAGAGGAGCAGGAAAGCTGACGTTTCGGGTCTGGACCCTT